>CM076583.1:80368032-80808709 GCA_034641835.2 Pinus albicaulis
GTAATCATTGATTTCCAAACTTCAATCTCTTGAGTCTTCAAGAAATTCCTCATTCTTTCCTCCCATATATCAAAATTTCCATTGAACAATGGAGCCTTCACAAATTGATTGACTTCAATTTCAATGGTTGAGGAAGACACATCTTTAGGAGGATTGGAGACTTTCTTCCTTGGCTTTTCCATTTGTGTTCTAATGATCAACCTTCGTGCTGTTAGGCTTTGAGTGAAGGTACTGGCTTTGATATCAATTGTTGGAAATACTGAGAGGGGGGGGGGGAGTGAATCAGTATTTCTTTCCAATTGTTATTTTTTCCAGTTAGATCACTTATATTTAGAACACAATATGAACAATAAGAATAAATGCTTTTATTAAATTCTTCTTTACAATAAAATATATACAACAATTGTAGGGCTCCAACCCTAGATGAAGACACCGATCTTCAATCTCCTAGGCTCCAACCTGTTGCTAAGCACCAACTTGGACTTTTGTGAGGCTCCGACCTCTAGGGCTTTGATCCTATCTATCCAAGGCAACAACCTTACGTTTAGAGGCTCCAACCCCATGGGCACCAACATTTCTCTGGTTCAGGCTCCAACGTGGTTTCTTGAGGACACCAATCCTCTAGGGCTCCAACCCACTGCTTCAAATCTTCAATATGAATTCAACAGTTCTTCAAGGCTCCCAATGTCTTCTTTAGCGAGCCTTGTCAACGATCATCAGCTATCCATTCACTTAGTCTTCTCATCACGTCATCAATGACAACCTTGATCTCTTCTCATGAAGGTGTCTCCATTGTCCTTCATGGTACCCAATCAAATTCTTCAAGTCACATCATGATGACATCATGGTCTCCAATAGGCTTCTAGATGACTCTCCAAGGTTAGCTAAAGCTTCTCAACAAGATGTCTGCAAATGATGTCCTTCAAAGGTGTCTTCAATATAATGCTTCAAAGAGGATCTACATTGATGGTGAAATGGTCAATTTGGATAGAACTATGTGCTACAAAAGAGGCAAGAAGTTTGTCCAAAAAGGTTCTAGAACACCCACGACGAATATAACCAAAATTCAGTTCCAAAATGCTTATAGAATGCTCAGAAGGTCAGCTCCACAGTTCTCTAAGCCTACTCAACTTATAGTCCAAATAAGTCTTCCATATGTCTTCACTATATGCCTTCATAACAGCTCCATAAAATGACTTCAACACTGCTACAAGGTCTTCAAGAATGCAATCCAAGTCAAAGTCTACAACCAATCCTTCAGATATGCTGCTCCATTAAAACTGCAAGGATGTCTTAAAAAGCTTCGTGAATGATTACTTCAAAAGACATGGCTACATAACTGTCCAAAGATGATACTAATAAGCTGCTACAAGTCTCAAGTTCTCTTACGAGATCTGCTACCAATCTTGTGCTCAAAATCTGTTATATGATGTTGTTGTTCGAAGTCTATTTTCTTGTGTTTTGAGGTGAGTTTCCCTATGTTGAGTTTAGTTACCTCTAGGCCAAGGTCTGTTACAACATTATATCTGCAAAAGGGTTAAGGTACATGCTTTTGAAGGGTTGTGTCTGCTCTTGTAGTGGGGGTGTGGAGATTTGTTTCAGGCAACAAAGATCCCAAGCATAATAGCTCTCAACAATGACTTTTCTTAGAAGTATCACCAAATTTTCACGAAGTTTTTGCAGGAATACAACAGAAGTATTACCACAGTTTCAAGGTGCAACACCACAGTATCAAAGCTTAATACCAATAGACCAAGGCTTTCTGAGGCTCAACATATTTCAACAATCCGAGTTTATAGATTTGAGCTCCTATCTGCAACGTGGATTGAGATGTAGAGATGAGATAACATAAATTAACCCAACCAATAAAATCTTGTCCTCTCAGCCTTCTTCTAATCTCTGATATCTTGTTCAATCTTCATCACAAAGCTGACCTAAACAATAAACCTTGAAGTCCTCGACCTCCTATCCTGTATCTCTGAACTCTTCACCGATCTATCCATCCAACAATGTAATCCGAGCTCTAATATATAGAGCTATTCTATGTCAAAATGAAAGGCCATGTCACTTAGACAGGCTAACATGAGAGATAGGACAAGTCAGCTCCAAAACAGGAATAATTACTTCAAATTGAAAATTCTTGTTGTCCCTCACTGTTTGGAGTTTCCGGTCAAGTAAGAGCTTGTTGGAAAGATAAAATTACGCTCTAAATGATGGTGAAGGTCTCATATTGAGATGTTGCCTCTAATATGGTGAAAAATATTTTTTAACGTCTCTGGTCATTTTAGTGCAAAGTTGGAGGTAGGGCAATTAGACTTCTTCATGGATGGGCTTCCTCTTGTTAGGCTTCTTCATCATAGGCTCATAGGCTCATAATGTCATCATCAATGCCATCAATTCACCATGTCATTAAGATAGTGCAGTGATATGTAGCGTTATCCACATAAGTGATTAAGAGCTTCTAGATCATCAAGGACATGTTTAGCATCTCAAGAACATTTTCCATCTAGAGAACTTCAAGGAGTCTTTCAACCATCATCTAGATCATTTAAATGAGATCTTCCAACAGTGTCATCATGTACCATCAAGTGTTCTTCCAGTCCTTCATTTCATGTCCCTAATCATTGTCCATGTCGTCAAATGGTCCTCCATGTCATCATCAAATTTTCGACCATGTCATCTTGACATCATGTTGGATCATGTCTTCTTCATCAAGAGTAAGCACATCATCATTAATGGCATCCTAAATAACCAAGAGGGACTTGTCATCATGAGCAGTAATATCTTTATATGAGGTCTGCATGATGTCACTGCTAGAGTTTTCCATTTGGGTTTTTAGGCCTTTACAAGAATATTGATCCTCATATTCACATCAATGACAACCTTAGACCAACATTTCCATTATTTCTTAAATAAAAAAAAATATATAAATATCTCTTACGACCTTCAATTTTTTTTTTTTTTAAATAAAAGTTCTCACCCTTTGATCAATGTACAATGCCTCTCTCATTCACTAGACGTTGCACTGAAGACACTAGTTTTACACATCGAGTGGTTTGTATGTGCTTCGTTGGGTTGAAATGGCTTGCATTTGTTAATTTTAGTTAAGAATGGTATGTTCTATGCTTTGCACAGTTACTTCATTGTCCTTTTCAGCAACACAATGAAAATTTCCAATTTAGTTTTCAATAGAAATCACATTAACCATAAATCGCATTGACAATAACGGTAGATAGAACATGAACAATAAAATGCAGAAGAGAAACCAAGACAAGAGAACACCAAATTTGGCGAATGCTAGGGAAAATCCCCAAGATGGGGAAAACCCTTTGTTCAATTCTTCTTATTATAAATATCAAATGTTCAGCAGAGAGAGTACAATAAAGTCAAATTTGACTTACCAAATGATGGTGAATACAACTCTGTCAATTCTAAAATTTCTCTGCAACAGTGAACAAACCTAACTAGAAGGTCAGCGTTGGTCAAAGCAACAACAAATTGTCCTCAATGTAGCTCGGTCATACCCAGTCAAACTCAGCCTTCATAGGTGGTCAAATTCAGCCCAAAATAGTCATAAAAACAATGGTCAAACATGGTAAACCTGAAGTCAACCCTGTTGTCAAACAACACAAAAATTATTGGTTTCTGGGCCAATCAATGCAACTTGGTCAAACAGAGTCCAACCCTCCAAAATCACAATCAAACTTGGTCAAACACCTCTTGGTCAACATTGGTCAAACCCTGCAACAAATTTGAAATTCGGCCTCTGAAATTCATCCTTCTTTGTTTCCACATGTGTGAGGAAAAGAGATGCTCAATACATTGTATGAACCAATCAAATGAGGAGAGAGAAGAAGAAGTTGAGTTGTTGAGGTGCCAAATGGGGTTGGAGGTCTCTCTTATATATACAACTCGTTGGGGGTCAAGAGACATGTCCATTGAGCTTCATGAGCTTACATGATGATGTTGTCGATCTTGACAATTCGCACATGTGTGGGCTTGACCTCAAAAACATATTTCCCCTTGTCAAAATTTGATGATCTTTATGTCGATTTTGGTCCTCTCGAAAAGAGGAATTCAATGCAATAATCATCTCCATCAAATGAGTTGTTGTTAATTTTGGACAACTAGGTCCAAACTCCATGTTGTGATGCTTAGATGAAGATGCCAATATTTTTATTGGATTCCTCTTTCAGAGAGGTGCAAGATCGATCTAAAGATCATCTTGATCCGATGAACAAAACATTTATTTTGAACTTATTCAAAATATGTGCAGGCCGGCTTGAAATGAAATGTAGGCTTGAAGCCCTAGCAGTTGTGTCACACACCCTCACTAATGGATATAAATAGGTCAACGTTGGAGGTCATTTTCACTCATCCATCACATCACATTCTCTCTCCTCATCTGATTGGTTCGATCATCTATTGGAGTCTCTTCTTCTCGCACGTGGGAAAATGCAGCAAGAAGATTTTTGTTTTTTCGACCCAGGGTTTTTCAGCACATAGTTGACCAACATTGACTTTGGTCAACACTTGGTCAAAATTTTGATTTTTGCAGTTAGCATTTTCTGGCATAGAAATCGAGGTTGACCATTGACTTTGACCGGGTTGCGTTGAATTTTTGCTGCTGCTGTTTTGCGTTGACCGTTGACTGTGACAACGTTGCCTTTCATTGACTTTGGGTTGATTGATATTGCTGTCTGAGAGGGTGTGTGACACTTTTGGTTGGCTGACCGTATTGAAACTTTGTTGGTTGAAGCATCCTATTGATCATCGTAACGCACCAACACACATATATATTTTTTGGCTTGTCTTTTGTTGATCCACTGGTATGTTCTATCAACATTTTACTTTCTTGTTTATGTGATGGTTGTTTGATATTGGGGATAAAAAGTAAAGTTGCATTAAGCATAGAACATCTACAAAAAATTTCATGGGATCAAAGCTGAGGTGAAGACAAATCCCAAGTTTGTAGCAATCACCAAAGAAGAGCATGGGTACCTCAAACTACAATGGCTTTAAAGCCGATGACAAATTGACTGGGAAGGAAGACTAAAATGCCTGGAAGATGGCTTTGGATCTTATGTTGGAAGACCAAGATGTCATGGACTATGTGCAGGGTAAAATCCAAGAGCCTCCATCCACTGCACCTGTTGCCACCAAGTCAAAGTATAAGAAGGGGGAAATCAAAGCGAAGCTGATGATCAGGGACTCAATTCATAAGAGTCTAGTTGCCTACATCTCTGAGCTGGGAACATCCAAGGAGATGTATGATAAGTTGGTCAACATGTTCAAGGTCAACAATGCAAATCAAGTCCTATTCTTTAAGAACCAACTGAAGAATCTGAAAATAGCCAGGGATGAATCTATTAAATCCTATTTTATGAAGTTGACCGAAATCAGAAATAATATTATGGCTATTGGGGAGACAATAGTTGATCGAGAGATGGTTCTCACTGCACTTGGAGGTCTCTCATCCGAATGGCATGTATTCAATACTACCATTCTCAATAACAATGTGATACCTGATTTTGACAAGTATTATCGAGATGCGTACAAGAAGAGACAAGGATGAAGGAATATGAAAACGAAGGAAATGTTGCCTTCACTGCTCGTGCTAAGAAGAAGAAGTTTGGTGGTCTGAGGAACAAAGGAAGAGCAGGGGTCCAAGGGAAGAAAGGTAAATGTTACACATGTCACAAGACCGACCACTATGCTAGAGAATTCCCTTTCAAGAAGGATTCTCTCGATGAGAATGACAACAACAACAACTGAAGGAATGCCAATCAAAGGAACAACAGGTTCAAAGGAAAAGGGAAGGCTCCCTCTGGTGGAAATGGGAAACCTTCCAAAAGGTCGAGAAATTCCAGCTATGAGGAATCCAATGCTGTTGATGACAAAAGAAATGAATTCATTCTTGTATTTGCTCTCTATGTTGCATCTCCACCCGACACTATGGATGTCTGGTTGATAGATAGTGGTGCCTCAAGGCACATCACTGGGTTCAAAGAGGCACTTTCTAACATAGTTGAGAAGGATGTTAATCTGAAAATTATCCTTGGAGAGAATGCCACATATCCCGTGAAAGGGACAAGGACTGTGACCCTCCACTTATCTCAAGGTTAAGTCCTCCGTTTGCAAGATGTACTATATGTACCTGATTTGAAGAAGAAACTTTTGTCTATTTCGACCATGGAAGACAAAGGTTTCAATGTGGCATTCATTGATGGGAAGGTGCACATCTGGAAGAAGAGTTTCAAGAAAGCTATCACGATTGGGTTTAGAGTTGATACACTCTACTAGGTTGGAGGAAGTCCATTGGGAGTGATGACATGCGATACTATCCGACAGACTGAACTATGGCACTGGAGGTTTGGACACCTTCACTACAAAGCCCTTCCCGAAGCAAGGAAGGTGGTGATAGGGATGCACGAATTCACAAATGATCATGAATGTGTATGTCAAGGCTGTGCCGAAGTAAAGCATACAAGGTGACCTTTCCCCTCAAGTGTCACAAAGACATATGATGTCTTGCAATTGGTACATTCTGATGTGTCTGGTATACTGCCCGTGACATCCTTGGGAGGATGTTATTGTTATATGACGTTCATAGATGACTTCTCTTGCAAAACTTGGATATACTTCTTGAAGAAGGATGAGGCTTTCATGTGGTTCCGTACCTTCAAAGCCTTGGTGGAAAATTCAACAGGGAAGAAGATCAAGATATTGAGGACTGATAATGGTATTGAATATGAGATGAACGAGTTCAAGAATTTTTGCAGAGAAGCTGGCATCAAGAGGGAGACCACAACTATCTATACTACTGAGCAAAATGGCGTTGCTGAAAGAAAGAACATGACCATTGTGGAAGTTGCCCATGCCATGCTATGTGACCAAGGTCTTCCGAAGTTTCTATGGGGAGAAGCTGTGAACACTACTATGTACATACAAAACTGATGCCCGCATTCTGCTCTGGACTCCAAAACTCTCGAAGAGGTTTTCTCTGGTAAGAAACCTGACGCCTCACATTTTAGAGTTTTTGGATGTCCTGTTTATTTTCATGTACCGAAGGAGAAGAGGAGAAAGTTGGATGCTTCTGGAAAGAAGGAAATGTTTGTGGGCTACAATGAATCTTTGAAGGCCTATAGAATCTATGTGCCTAGTCAAAGGGAAGTGAAGATATGCCACGATGTTACCTTTCATGAAGAAGCTTCCCTGCGGAAAGTAATCAACCTTTCGAGATCTGAGAAAGATCATGAAGTAAGGCCTAGAAATCAAGAAGAACCAAAAGATGAGATGATGCCCGATGTTGAAGGACCGATGGAGCCTATTGATCCACCTCCTTCAATGAAGAAGAGACCATCATGGCTCAGGGAAACTCTTGAGGATGCCGAGACACATATGACCCCAAAGGGGACATTCCGTGAAAGCAAGAAGTCGAATAGATACTAAGGGTATCTAGCAGCCATGAGTACAATCGTACAATATGAGCCTGGATCTTTTTAGGAAGTTGTAAAGCATCAAGTCTGGAAGGATGCTATGCACGAAGAATATGAGTCCATTATGAAGAATGATGTCTAGGACGTGGTTCCAAGACTAGAGGACAAAGTAGTTGTCACCTCGAAATGGCTCTTTAAGATCAAGCATGGATCTGATGGTAGTGCTGAAAATTTCAAGGCAAGATTCGTTGCTCGTGGCTTCTCTCAAAAGTAAGGCATAGACTATGATGATATATTTGCACCTGTGGCTCGATATACCACTATCCGATCTATCATAGCCCTTGCTGCTACACAAGGATGGAATCTTCATCAGTTGGATGTGAAGACCGCATTTCTACATTGTGCGATAAAGGAAGAGGTGTATGTGGAGCAACCTCTAGGGTTTGAAGTCCAGGATCGGGACACCCATGTTTGCAGGTTGAAGAAAGCCCTTTATGGGTTGAAGCAAGCGCCCAGAGCTTGGTACGAGAGGATAGATAACTACCTGATGAAGTTGGGCTTCACTCGTAGTAATGTTGATCTGAACCTTTACTTCAAGGTTGATAGAGAAAAGCCTCTCATTTTGGTGTTGTACGTAGACGACCTCTTCCTGACAGGTGCTGACCCTCTCATTCATCAGTTTAAGAGGGAGCTCAGTGCTGAGTTCGAGATGAAGGACCTAGGACTGGTGCATTACTTCCTAGGCCTGGATGTCTGGCAAAGCCCTGGCAAGATTTTCCTTTCTCAAGGAAAATATATTGTGAAGCTTCTGGAAAGATTTGGAATGGTGGACTGTAAGTCCCTGTCGACATCGATGGAGCTCAACTTTAATAAGTTGAGTGGTAGCGATGCTCGGCTCGTGCTAGCAAATCCTATTGAGTATTGTCAACTGGTAGGGGGGCTAATGTTCTTAGTGAACACCCATTTGGACATATGCTTTGCAGTGAACACTTTGAGTCAACATATGGTTGAACCTAATCACATTCATTGGGTTGGTGCCAAGAATCTATTGAGATATCTTCGGGGCACAATAAACCATGGGCTTAGATACACTGCCAGGAGTGTGACACTCCATGGATATACTGATGCTGATTGGGTAGGCAGTGTGGTGGATTGCAAGAGCACATCGAGATGTTGCTTCTCACTTGGGTCTGCTTCGATATCATGGATGAGCAGGAAGCAGAATTTGGTGGCTTTGAGCACCGCAGAGGTCGAATACATTGCAGCGAGTATGGCCTATTGTGAAGCAGTTTGGTTGTGAAATATCTTCAGTGAGTTGTTCGGGCATGTGCTAGATACCACCGTGATACTCTGTGATAACCAGAGTGGGATTTAGTTGTCCGAGAATCTCGTGTTCCACGATCAATCCAAGCATATTGATATCAGGTACCACTTTATCCAAGATATGGTACAGCGAGGCACTGTAAGGCTTGATCATATAGGAACTGATGAGTAGGTCGCAAATATTCTCACAAAGTCCTTGGGGAAGGTCAAGTTCCTAACTTTCAGTGAGAATCTTGGAATCGTGGAACGACCCTAGGATGAGGGTCCTGTTGGACGATGAGCTCTGGGATCTCTAGGGGGCTTTGGGGATAGCTTCTCGGAGCTATAAGCACACATGGGGCTAGGCTTCCTTAACCTTGTGGTTCTTCTGCCCCACCGTTATGATGTTGAGTTGGTTCACCTCTCATTTGGCTAGTGAGGTGGGAAAAGCTAGAGACCAGTAGCAAAGACTGATGGATGCATCATAGATTGTCGTACTCTCTATGCCTAGGATGGCACATTTCCAACCACTTGATCTGGGATCAAGTCTAGCGAGGTTTCAGACCTCCAACTGACTTTGGGTCAGGTAAACCAACTTCAGGTTGGTATGAGACTCTTTTTGAGTCCTATAACGGTTTCGGACCTCTGGGCTGAATCTTTCAACCAGGAATGATGTCTTTGTCACTGACCCACTTTTGTTCTGAAATAAAGCAGCCAACAAAGCAAGTTATGATGGGACGCACAATGTTTGGATGGCACAGGTGGATGGAGTTCTCCATAGTTGAGAGGGAGTGTTAATTTTGGACAACTAGGTCCAAACTCCATGTTGTGATGCGCAAATGAAGATGCCAATATTTTTATTGGATTCCTGTTTCAGAGAGGTGCAAGATCGATCTAAAGATAATGATCCGATGAGCAGAACATTTATTTTGAATTTATTCAAAATATGTGCAGGTCGGCCTAAAATGAAATGTAGGCTTGAAGCCCCAACAATTGTGTCACACACCCTCACTGATGGATATAAATAAGTCAATGTTGGAGGTCATTTTCACTCATCTATCACATCACATTCTCTGTCCTCATCTGATTGGTTCGATCATCTATTGGATTCTCTTCTTCTCACACATGGGAAAATGCAGCAAGAAGATTTTTGTTTTTTCGACCTATGGTTTTTCAGCGTAGAGTTGAAGAGTGTTGGCTTTGGTCAATGCTTGTCACACTGACCCAAATCTTGGTCAAAATTGCGATGTCTGCAGTTCGTATTTTCTGGCACAGAAATCGAGTTTGACCGTTGACTTTGACCAGGCTGTGTTGACTTTTTGCTGCTGCTATTTTGCATTGACTGTTGACTTTCGTTGACTTTGGGTTGACTGATATTGTTGTCTGAGAGGGTTGTGTGACACTTCTGGTTGGTTTACCGTATTGAGACTTTGCTGGTTGAAGCATCTCGTTGACCGCTGTAACGCACCAACACACATATATATTTTTTGGCTTGTCTTATGTCAATCTATGAGTATGTTCTATCAGCATTTTACTTTCTTGTTTATGTGATTTTTGTTTGATATTGGGGATAAAAAGTAAAGTTGCATCAAGCATAGAACATCTACAAAAATTTACAGTTGTCCAAAGTGGAATTTGGCCCTAGTTGCCAATTTTAACACTCCCTCTCAATTAGGGAGAATTCCATCTGTCAATCCATCCATCATCATGCCATCCTTTCATCATGTACCTTCTCTGCATCTCGTCTCAACTTTGTTGAACATTGATATAGATAATAAAGAAGAATCGATCGAGAGTGAGTCACAAGACCTTGCCACTCTCCACTGACAAAAGTCAATCCACATAACCGGGGGTAGAACACCAATTGTAGTTGATACCAGATCAAGTTGTTGAACAACATGCATCCTAGATATATGGTGTATGACAATACACGATGTGCCCATATGTAGTGTTATGGTCTCTATCCACTTTTCCCAACTCCTTGGCTAGATGAGAGGTACTTCCCAGGAGTCTCGGACTACATATTTAGGATGTATGTTGGGGCATACACAGAAGAAGGTGAACTATTCATCCTGCTCATATGCCATAGGAGAAGGTGAATCACTCATCCTATGCCTATATCATAAATAGTAGGGGAAAGTGAACCACTCACAAACACGTCATCAATCATCGAGGAAGGTGAACCACTCACCCTACATACATGTCAACCATCATGGAGTATCACGGGAGAAGGTGAACCACTCACCCTGTACACAACGTACTTATAGGGTGTTAGTGTCAGATATTTAGTGATCAAAATGTACTCTTTCAAATTTTTCTAGTAGTGGTTCTAGGTCAAAATTTTATATTTCCAAGTCAGTTTTCAAATAAAATTTTGTTCGCTGGATATGTCTGGGTCTTCAAGAGCTACTCCCTCCATTTTATTCATGGTCATTGTCATTTCATGAGTTATGTCCTCATTTTCATCTAGGGTCTTAGGTCAAGTCACCGTGCTTTCACCTAGGTCAATGTCTAGGTGTCTTTCATTTCGCCACCATAAAAGTTCAAATTCTTTCATGAAGAAGGCAAAAGAAGGGTCATTCATTTCCATCATAAAAGTTATCTTTAAAAGGGATTTAGCTTAGGTAGGTGAATTAAAAAAAAGACAATTTGTCTTCTTTCAAAAGCTTGTTACATTGTCAAAATATTCAAAAAAGAAAAGTGTTCCTAAAAAAGGTCATGTTTTGACTAAATAACAAAGAGGGTGTCTTATTGATGTTATAAAAACGGAAAAAGTGATTTATTTCACTCATTTTATCTTCTCTTGCTCGATAAAGTGCATCTCTCACCTTCAGAATATCCTACCACTACCAAAGGTGGAAGAAAACAGGAAAAAATTGCAAGAAAATCCATTCTTCTACACTTCTGGAGGTAGCGCGACGTTTCTGAGGGAGCAATGCGACGTTTCTGGGGCAGTGCGACATTTTTGAGAGGTGGCACTACACTTCCGCCACAACGCTACATTTATGAAAAGAGTGTCATGTTTTTGCACTTTAGCCTCCAAATTAGCTACTCAAGCTTCAAAACCAATGTACAAACCTTCTCTGGCCTCCAAAATCAGTAAGTGCCCACCTTAACTACCTTCTTCAAGTCAATTCATGATTGTATGAATGTTTTCTAATCATTATGGTTTTTCCTCCACTACATGTTAGGGTGTCCTTTCTTGATTGGTTTTAAACCATTAAAAACACTCAACCAACCACCTCTTAAAGCCTTCACTTATCATCCATAAACCCTACCCTAAACAACCCCTACCACTCACATACCTCCTTACCATTTTTCCATCAAAACCCTAAATTCCCACTACACTTCCACAACGAAATTGGAAAATTCCCGTGTTTTCACAATTTGGTCCACTTCCCCATTACCTATTTCAAAAAATTCCACCTGTATCCTCAAGCTAACATATTACCCTACTTCCTCAATTTTTTGGGGAATTTTCCTCAACCTCCTTATACCTCATCACAACCCCTAAAGCTACCCTATCCATATCCCCTTTTTTCCCAAATTCACTGTCCATACCCACTCATTTCATCTAAGAGGGTTTCATCCTGTTCACAACTACTATGGAGAGTGAAAATAAAGCTCATAAGAGAGGCCACCTGTTATGAAACCAACTCCAAAAATAGAAGAAAAGAGAGATCAACGCCTTAGAAATCATCCATTTCGAGGGGAAAACCTCCTTTACATTACATAAATTAACAATTCTTGGATGATACAAATGACAAAACCTCTTTTCTATGTACAGGAGTCCATGGGGTCACAATATAATCCTAGCTAACCTAACAATAACAATGTAAGGGTACAATAATAACAATATGGGGGTTACAAGGGTACAACAATAACAATAAGGGGGCTACAGTAACAACAATAAGGGAATACACTAGTAATATAGGGACCTAACATGTCCCTCTCCTTCAAAAATTTGTTGTCCTCAACGCTTGAGTAGCTCTAGATGATTCTGTATAAAATTCTCATCCTCCCATGTAGAATCTTCAGTGGGTAAGTTCTTTCACTTGATCAGATACTCTGAAATTGATCGATTTCGTAGCTGCCGAGTTATTTTTTCCATGACTGCTTCAGGTTCCAATATGATTTTTCCTTCCTCATTAAGTTCTGACAATATTGTTTAAACTCGAAATTTGTCACCTATAACCTTATTTAAGCATGAAACATGGAAAACTGGATGCACTCGAGAAGAAGTAGGAAGCTCCAATTTGTATGCCATAGTACCAATCTTTTGCAACACCTTGTAAGGACCATAGTACTTTGGTGATAATTTATTATCTTTCTTAGCTTGCTTGAGGGACATTTTTTTGTATGGTTGTAGTCGTAAAAATACCTAGTCTCATTCATCAAAACTTCTCTTATTGCGATGTTGATCTGCCTGCTGTTTCATTCGATTTTGTGCCAAATTTAGGTTATATCTTAAGAGTTGGAGAACTTGTTGTTAATGCTCGATGTGATCTTCCACTACTTGAATCTTAGAATTTTCTCTTAAATATGATGTGATGGACGGTGGATGATATCCATAAAGTGCCATAAATGTGGTCATTTTTGCTGCAGTATGGAAGGAAGTGTTGTATTTCCATTCAGCCAGAGGTAACCACTTGACCCATTGTGTTTGTTTATTAGATACAAAACAACGAAGATATCCTTCCAAACATTTGTTCACTATCTCAGTTTTCCCATCAGATTGACGATGATAAGATGAGTTATGAGCTAGTTGAGTACCCAAACAAGAAAATAATTCCGTCCAAAAATTTCCATTAAAAATGGGATCTCTATCGCTTACAATAATATTTGGGTTTCCATGCAGCTATTGAATGTTTCCATAAATACAATAACATATGTATTTTCTTTAAATGGATGAGATAATGCACAAAAGTATGCATACTTGGTAATTCTATCAACTACCACCATGATGACTTTCTTTCCTTTAGACTTAAGTAAACATGTGATAAAATCCATTGAAATATCCTCGCAACAATGATTTGGAATGGATAAAGGTTATAGAAGACCCAATGTATTAATTTTCTCAACTTTATTTTGCTGGAAAACCAAACATTCCACCACAAACTTTTGAATATAAGATTTAAGGCCATTCCAAAACAATTATTTCTTCATCTTATGGTAAGTTTTTAAAAAACCTAAGTGTCCTAAGGGAGAAGTGTGCAATTCCATGTTTTAGTTGGGAATTCTTACAAAGATATAGGCGATCGTTGTACCATAAGGAATCATTTTTCCAACTAAATGTATCAGATGTAGTAGGATCTTGTTGCAACTTTTGAATGAGTGTCCACACTTATTTGTCCTTTTTCCATTCATCCCTTGCTTTGGTTATCCAATTTGGTTGGATAATAGAAATGGGACAAAGCAATGCTTCCACCTCTTCATCCTTTCTTGAGAGTGCATCTGCAACAACATTTAGCTTCCTTGATCAGGAGCTCAAGTCCGAGCTATGGAAAAAGCTCAAAATTGAAAGTGTTCAAAATCACTTGCAACCTGAACGACCGGATAGGCCTCGACGATACGACCCTGACACCGCGAACGACAATCAAATCCGACACTGTATGTGAAAGTTATTCAAGTTTGAAAATTCACAATTTCAGGCAAAAGACCAGTTTGACTAGGTTTGACTTCCAAATTTGAAAAATAAAAAAAGGAATATTTTGAATATTCCCTGGAATATTCCACCTAGGCCAATTAAATTTCGACACTTGGCATACAGGTATTCGTCAATGGATTGACTTTTCGAAATTTTGACCAATTACGGGCTGCCACGTGGCAGGCCCGGAGGCCACCACGTGCCCCCCTGGTCGGTGAAATGGTGGTGTATTAAAATTATTTTTCAAGACCACGGGTTTTGAACTCGAGACCTCACCCCCACCGATCAAGCGCTTTACCATTGGCCCACAGTTTGGTTCTTAATTACAAAGCGGCATAATACATATTTAAATTTTGTCGAAGGTTCGGTTAGGGGCGGAAAGGGGGCCAGCCCCCTCTACACAAAACCGCGAGCTCGAAACCTTGGTTTTGTTACCCCAGCGGTTACGTAAAGTCGGTTAAGATTTATGCGGTTGTTCACATGAATTACGGCGGAAGATTGGCATTAAAATTGATGCCACAATTTTCAAACCATTGGCCTAATGGTTATGCCGGCGAGGTTTAGTTGGTCCATGTGACCACTACCCCAAACATTAAATGCTAAGCTCTAATGGTTCTTCCTAATTTGGAGGGCGCGCCCAGATTTGGGGCCTTCCACCACATTTAACTCTAGTTCTCCACAATTAATGGAGGTTTTCAAGGGCAGATTGGGCAAAAATGGTTTTTGCCATAACTTTTGATAGGCAGAACCTTTTTGGACGAATTGTTTTTTGATTTCGGGTATTCAGAGCATTATGAATCCATTGGAATAGGTTGCAGAGCCATTAGAGTTGATCTTCAGTCCCTTTTGCTTCAGGGAAGCAATGAGAACCATCAGGGCCAAGAGGGAGTTGGAGCTGTGTTGGGCAATGCTTAACCATTTGAAGTGAAACAAAAGTCATTTTCGACTTTCTTCAGGATTCCAGAGCCATTGGGATAGGTTCCAGAGGTAGTAGAGGAATTCTACAACCATTTTAGCTTCAGGGAAGCTTTTTGAGCCATGAGGGCCATTTTGGTAATAGAGCTGTATTGGGTTGTATCTTTCTGTTTAAGGTGAACCAAAGACCATTCTCAACTATTTTCCACCTTCTAAAAGCAATGGAAGAAGTTTCAGAACTGTTTGAAGACTTTCAGAGGCCGAAAACCTTCAGGTGAGTTTTTAGGGCCACCATGGCCATTTTGGGGTTGGAGTTGTTTTGAGTTGTACCTCTTTGTTTGAGGTGAACCAAAGATCATTTTCAGCTAATTTCGACCTTCTGAACCTAATGGAAGAGGTTTAAGACCTGTTTGAGGACTTCTACAGCCCGAAAAGCTTCAGAGGAGTTCAAAGAGCCGTCAGGGCCTTATTGAAGAAATCACTGTTTATGGTAATTCTTCACTATTTAGTGAATTTGGAAAGACATTCTTAGCTTTTTCATGTCGTCTGAATTAGTATTTGCATTCAGATTTGTCTATTGAGACACTTTTAAACTTGTATTAGCATTTGAAAGCATTTTAATACAAGTGGAAAAGCTCATTTTGGGAGGCTTGATCCAACAGACGTAGCCCAGGAGGGGTGAACTGCTCACCAAACATCTGTGTCATGTTATGCTGAAGTTATCTTACTGAACATTTCTGATTTAATATGTTAAACAACTATTAAATTAACTTGCCTTCACACATAAACTCTTATACAGTTTCCATAAACACTTTGTTTCAATTGCAAGTCATGAATAACAGTTTGCACATATAATTTGATGGAAATTGTGAGTGTTAACTTCTACAAGTTCTAAAGACAGAGTCTGTAAAGGGCCAGGTAGCCTCTGGATCTCATCATTTATTAAATTTGACTTATACAGTAAATGCCCCTACAGTCAATCTCTGGAATAGATCTAAGTAGTTGTTTAATCATCTCGACTTGAAGAATTTTGCACACATTTAATTAATGGAAATGGATACCTTGCTCACATTTTCAAGTACTTCCATTTTCAGATCATTCCATTTTTTGTATATGATTTCAAAGTCATAAGCCAACATCTTTGTGACCCATTTTTGTTTCTCTTCTGAAGATATTATTTGTTCCAAAAAGTATTTAAGACTATCATGATCAATTTTTACCTTGAAGTGTCTTCCCATTAGGTAAGGTCGCCATTTCTTTAGTGCATGTAGTATTGCCAATATTTCCTTCTCATAAATAGTTTTTTGTAAATAATTTCCTTTCATTTGACGACTTTCAAAAGCAATGGGTCTTCCTTCTTGCATTAAAACAACACCAATTCCATTTCTTGAGGCAACACATTCCATAATAAAGGTTTTTGTGAAGTTTGGCGTAGTTAAGACCGGTGCTTGGCACATTTCCTCTTTAAGATGTTCAAAGGCCTTAGTTTTTCCCGGAGTCCATGAAAATGCATCTTTCTTCAATAATGTTGTTAGAGGTGCTGCTATTCTCCCATAATTATTAACAAACTTGCGATAATACCCTGTTAACCCAATAAATCCTCGCAACTGCTTTATGGTTGTGGGGACTTTCCATTCCTTAATCACTTTAATTTTGTTGGGTCTACCTTAACATCCTCGTGAGATACAATATGATATTCCACTTCTTATACTCCAAAGAAACATTTGGAGGTTTTTCATATAATTGTTTATCCTCCAATAGTTTGAGCACCCTGTCCACATGTTGAACATGATCCTTCCAAGACTTGTTGTTGTTGATCAGTAGTTGTCATTGATGTCAATCCAAGTAGCACCACAAGCTACCCTGATATTGCATTGGAATTTTGAATTGAAAACTTACTCTATTCTGAATCAAGGATAGTTGGGATTATTTCTACTTGTCGAGATGTTTCCATTGATATATGGCACACCACGTAATTCTTCACGGTTTGAGAGATATTCATGTTTGAAGTTAGTAACCCTAGTCAGTGGGCTAAACCCCATGGGGTTGTGACATGAAACTAATCATTGGTTGTGATCATTGACTAGTCAATAATTAATAATTTTTAAGCTCCTAAAATACCTCCCACATTCACTTTTTTAAGATCTTATCAACCTAAGCATTTATATAAATTGTGACCCTCATATCCTCCTCAGGTAAGGATTTTGCTACTCGAAATAGGCCATCGTGGAATTTTTTCTATAATTTTTATTTCTGCAAAACTTTAGATGTTGAAACAAAAAACCCACTTGGGAAAAATCCTGATGAAGCTTGTGTCCGAATTTCAGAGCTTGGTTCGCTATATTTTCAGAGATATGATCTGTGGAAGTTAATGTTTTTGCAGGCTTCTGAATTTCATCTCAAATAAGTGACCTTGGGAAAATTGTCATAACTCTCTCTTTGAGAAGAGGATTGGAATTCTGTAAAAAGTGGCGAATATTGCATGGATTGTAGTTTTTTTTGTATCAATTTCAGATTCGAAGGAGGAAAAAATGACACGTGGCACATTGTACAAGTTCGCTCTACTGAACTAGTCCATAATTAGGTCATTGTGAGAGATTGGGCATAACTTTTCCTTGAAGAATCCAAATCGGGCCAGACCTGTGGCATTGGAAAGAAGACTCAGAGGGCTATTACAAGACCGAAGATCGGATATTGGGGATATGAAATCACAGAGATACATCGGATTCGATATCAAGCTCCTAGAAGGAAAGAATGTTGGGTAACCAGCTCCAAAAATAGAAGAAAAGAGATATCAACGACTTATAAATAAGCCACTTCGAGGGGGCAACCTCCAATACATTACATAAATGAACAATTCTTGGATGATACAATTTACAAAACCTCCTTTCTATATATAGGAGTCCATGGGGCCATAATGTAATCCTAGTGGGCCACAATGTAATCCTAGCCGACCTAACAATAATAATTTAAGGGCACAACAATAACAAAATGGGGGTTACAAGGGTACAATAATAACAATAAGGGGGGCTACACTTACATAATAAGGGGCTACACTATCAATATAGGGACTTAACATGCCCCTCTCCTTCAAACAAGTGTTGTCCTCAACGCTTGATTATTTCTTGATGCTTCTGTATAAAATTCTCATCCTTCCATGTGAAATATTCTACAGGAAAGTTCTTCCACTTGCTGAGATACTCTGAAATTGATCGTACTTGTCGAGTTCTTGTTTCTATGACTGCTTCATAACTTCTTTCGATGTGATGTTGATCTTCCTGTTGTTTCATTAGATTCTGCACCAAATTTGGGTTATCCTTTGAGAGTTGGAGAACTTGTTGTTGATGCTCGATGTGATCTTCCACTAATTTATCATCCATATTTGCTATTATTTGATCCTTCAAACCATCCAACTTAGCCTCCATTTCTATTTTTAAACCATCTATTTCATCTTCAATTTCTCTTCGTAAGATCGAAACTTGTTGCACTTGGTACCGTAATTTTGATATCTCATACTGCAACTCTTCCTCTTCATGCGTCATAGTATAGCTTTTTGAGGGATTAATGGGAATGGAATTATTTTTTGGAGGAATTATAGAACCCAATACTGATAAAAATTCTAAAATATGCACTTGGAATCACTTCAATTGCTTTTTCAAACAAACGTTATGCAATTTTTAAAACCAGATACACACCTTTCTCTTGCTTTTGAGGAGCTAGATATTGAAATTAAATTATTTCTATAATTGCAAATCCTCAATATCTGAAATTCACCCTTGTACTAGTCCTCTGAATCTTCTTTCAAATGCCACAGGTCTGATCTGATTTAGATTCTTCAAGACAAAGTTATGTCTAATCTTTCACAATGACCTAATTTTGGACTGGTTCAGTAGAGCGAACTTGTACGACTTGCCACGTGTCACTGTTTCGTTCTTTGTCTCTGAAATTGATAACCAAGAAACTACAGTCTATGTAATTATGACCACCTTTTATGGCACTCCAATCCGATGCCCAGAGAGTGAGTTATTGAACTTTTCCCACGATCACCTCTTTGAGATGCAATTCAGGAGCCTGAAAAAGCACTACCTTCCACAGATCATATCTCCAAAAACATTGCGAAGCAAGCTCTGAAATTTTTTGACGAATGTCCTCAGGATTTCAGCTTTGTACCATACGAATTTCAGAGTCTGAACCTTTGTATAAAAATAGTTATAGCGCAAATGCCATGATGACCTGTTTAGGAGCCTGAAAAAAAGCCTAACTTCCACAGATGATATCTCCGAAAATATTGCGAACCAAGCTCTGAAATTTTTAGAAAATCTTCCTCAGGATTTCCGCTTCGTACCCTAAAAATTTTAGCTTCTGAAACTTTGTAGAAAAAAAGTTATAGCGAAAATGCCACGATGACCTGTTTGAAGCAGCGAAACCCTAGAATCCAAAGCTCTGATACCAAATGTTGTGTAACCAGCTCCAAAAATAGAAGAAAAGAGATATCAACGCTTTATAAATGAGCCACTTCGAGGGGGAAACCTCCAATACATTACATAAATGAACAATTCTTGGATGATCCAATTTACAAAACCTCCTTTCTATATATAGGAGTCCATGGGGCCATAATGTAATCCTAGCCGACCTAACAATAATAATTTAAGGGCACAACAATAACAAAATGGGGGTTACAAGAGTACAATAATAACAATAAGGGGGGCTACACTTACATAATAAGGGGCTACACTATCAATATAGGGACTTAACAAAGAAAATCTAGATCAATTGTTGTCAAGGGCTGCAAAGGACCAAACTTTCTAGGGCAGCAAAGCAAAGCAAGGTATAGCAAAATGATGCAGTAGAGGTAAGCTCCAAGTACGTATCTTCTGTATATGCATGTTCATCTCTTAATTTCATTAGGTTCTTTGTATTTTATTTTGTTGTTTTTTTTTAGCACTGACATATGCTCTGCAGGATGAGGTAAGTTTTGCTATTATCATGTCATGAGTATTTCCTTGAATAATTTTTGCAGGTATTATATATTCATCAAGATAAGACTTAATGCATGATCTAATGTTCTGAAGAGTGAGAAAGGGTAGCATGACAAGAGCAGCAATCAAGGTGCAGAACAACAGCTAGAAGTTCACCACATGGATTCTTCAAGTGGGTAGCATTGCATATAGTCATTGTAAAGGTATCATTGTACTGAGTCATTGTAAAAGCATCATTGTAAAAGTTGTACAAGTGTCTATCTGCCAAGAGTTGAAGAGGCAGTGTTGGGAGGTCTAGGATCATCATTAGGTGGTTGTGTCATAGTTGGGGTTATGGTCTAGCGTGTCTTCTTCTTCTACATCATTCTATATTATTGTAAAGTGGACCATTTTCCCTGGTACGGGAGTCCATTCTTCTTTTATTCTTCTATAGGGTGGTAGGGTGGTGCTAGGCTAGTGCATGAATTCACCAACAGGTTCAAGCCTGTGAAAACTTCAGGGTGGTAGGGTGGCGGTAGGGTGAGTTGTAGCTCACTAGGTGTTGGGGCATCTATTCAGTTGAATGCTGAAGAATCTCGGGCATTGGAGCGTCCATCTAGTGTGAGCTGGAGAAGAATGTTTTTCTAGATTCTAGGAGTTGGATCTTTCTTTTCAATTGGAGTTGAAGATTAAAGAATTATTAGAAAATCATTCACGTGGTTTTTGTCTCGGAGGGGGTTTCCACCTTAAAAATTGTGTGCATTTGCGTTCTTTTTGTTTACTGTTATCATTGTACACACACTGATAATAATTGAAGATTAAATAATGATCTAAAAGCTTAATAATAATACTAATTGAAAGGAATACTGATTCACCCCCCTCTCAGTATTTCCAACAGTTGTAGATTAATATATCATCAAAAAATACTAACATAAATTTTCTAAGGAAGGGTTTGAAAATGGAATTCATCAACCCTTGAAATGTAGAAGGTGCATTGGTAAGGCCAAAAGGCATGAACAAAAATTCATAATGACCCTCATGAGTTCGAAATGTTGTTTTTGGAATATCTTAAGTGTTCATTCTAATTTGATGATATCCTGAACGAAAATCCAACTTGGTAAAATAAATTGCTCCATGTAATTCATCCAATAATTCATCAATCCCTAGGAAATTTAAATTTAATAGTGAGCTTATTGAGCTACCTATAATACAGACACATGTGCCATGATCCATCCTTCTTGTGCACCGATACTATTGGAGTAGAGAAAGAACTTTGGCTTGATTGAATTATAACATCCTCTAACATTTCTGCAATCATACGTTCAATTTCGCTTTTTTGGACATAAGGATATCTATAAGGCCTGATGTTTGGAGGAACACTTCCTGAAATCAAATGAATAGCATGATCATGATCACGAATAGGTGGGAGTACTTTGGGAGTTTCAGACACCTTGGAAAGATTGTCCAAGAATTTTTGGAGATATGGAGAAATAGATGATTTTGATGTTGGAACTTCTAGTGAGCATAATTTTGAAATTACGCCTCATTGTTCTTTTTTCAGAAGATTTGTCATGGCATTAGAGCTTATTATATTTACTGGCTTCCCTGCGATACCCCATAATTCAACTTCCTTTCCCACCGAAAAAAAATTCAAGAAAATTTCTTGAAAATTAAAAGCTACCGTTCCCAAATATTGTAACCATTATACTCCTAGTACAACATCAACACCTTCCATTGGAATGGAAAGCGTTGAACTATTCAATACATATTCCCCCATGGGTAGCTTGATATTATGGCATTTTCCAGAGAAATTTATAGTTCCTCCATTTGCAACCATCACTTGACATTCTGGTGTTGGGTATAGGAAGCAATTCAATTCCTTGGCTACCTGAAAATGAATAAAATTACGGGTACTACCCGAGTCAATCAACAATGTTACCTATTTCTTTTTGATATGTCCTTCTATATTGAGAGTTTGAGGAGTGGTAATTCCTGCCAATGCATTACAAGATATGGTCGGATTCATTTCTTCTTTCTCTAGGGTTGGTTCCCGGTGTATATCTTCTTCTTTTGAAGTTTCTTGTAAAATAATTTATTCTCAGCACACTTATGACCTTTAGTGTATTTTCTATCACAACTGTAGCAAATCCCTTTTGCTCTTTTTTCTTCCAATTGTTGTGGTGTTAACCTTGTAAGTTGTGGAAGTCTAGGAGTAGCAATACTTCCATCTTTATAGATGTGCTTGGTAGGATTCCTTGTCACCATAATTTTACATTCAATTTTTCTTGCCAACCTGAATGTCTTCTCCAATGAATCAGGTTCCCAAAGGTGAACCTCATGTTGGATGTTATCCTTTAAAGTCCCTATGAAGACATCAATGTTGTGTTCCTCTAGAATATCAGCTACCCTTATATTCAATTTTTGGAAGTCCTCAATGTGCTCCACCATTGAACCCTTTTGTTTGAGATTTATCAATTGGCTAAAGAAGGTGTTGCTCTTTGTATCTTCATAATGTGCTATCATTTCATCCATAAAAATTGACCAAGTGACAATTTTTTTTACGAGAGAAAAACCATCGATACCATACAAATGTATTTTGTTTTAAGTGTAAAATTGCAATGCGTACCTTTTGTGTGTTTTGCACGTTATGGAGATCAAAATATTGCTCCATCTGTAGTATCCATGTTACGGGATCCTTGCCATCAAACTTCCTCATATCCATATTTGGAATATGGTGGGTCTTCCATCCAACATTAGAGTTTATGAAATCATGATTAACATTTATTTTGTTCTCATCATGAGTTTCCTCTACTATCTTTTCTCCATTAGGAATCATTTCTTGTATCAACTTTGTCAAACCTTCCTTCAAACCTTCCATGTCTGCTTTTAGATCATTATTCATGTCTTCCATGTTGTGTTTCATTTTTTCGTCGATGTCATCCATCTTAGCTTCGATATCATTCATCTTAGCTTCCATGCCTTTCTTCAAACCATCCATATTAGCGTCTATGCCTTTCTTCAAAACTTCCATTTCATTTTTTTATGCTCTTTGCAAGAGCGAAATTTGGTGCACTTGCTCTTGTAATTTTGATATATCATGTTGCACTTCTTCGTCTTCCTGAGTCATAATAGAGTATTATCAGGGATTAATGGGTGTTGAATTCTTCTTAGGGGGAATTTTAGAACCCAATACCGATATCTATGCTTCAATATGCCCTTGGAATCACTTCAAATTGATTTTTCAAATACTGCAATTTGAAGAAAAAAAATACACACCTTCTTTTTGCTTTTTAGGAGCTCAATATTGAAACTGAATTATCTCTGTGATTTCGAATCTTCAATATCTGAAATTTGGTCCTGTAGTAGCCCTCTGAATCTTCAATGCCACAGGTCTGACTGAATTTGGATACTTCAAGGCAAAGTTATGCCAATGACCTAATCATGGACTAGTTCAGTAGAGCGAACTTGTACGACATGCCACGTGTCACTGTTTCCTCGTTCGACTCTGAAATCCTATCCTATTCCCAGAGAGAGATTTATGACGATTTTCCCAAGGTCACCTCTTTTAGATGAAATTCAGGAGCCTACAAACACCTTAACTTCCATAGATCGTATCTCCGAAAATATTGCGAACCAAGATCTGAAAGTTTTACACGAAGTTCCTCAGGATTTCGGCTTCGCGTGGTAAAAAGTTCAGCTTCTAAACCTCCATAGAAAAAACGTTATAGCGAAAATGCCACGATAACCTGTTTGGATCAGTGAAACCCTAGAATCTAAAAGCTCTGATACCAAATGTTATGAAACCAGCTCCAAAATACAAGGAAAGAGATATCAACGCCTTAGAAACCAGCCACTTCTAGGGGGCAACCTCCTTTAAATTACATACATGATAAATTCTTGGATGATACAAATGAAAAGCCTCCTTTCTATATATAGGAGTCCATTGGGTCGCAATACAATCCTAGCTGACCTAACAATAATAATGTAATGGCATACATTAGGGGAATTTTGAGGTCTAAAATGGACCTCCTAAGGAAATCATAAAATAATAGTGGAAATAATAAAATAAGATTTGATTACATCATCAAATTTTAGAGGGAAAAAAAAACACTACTTTGTCAACTCATATTTTCAACTTATCTCCCAAACGTTTTACTCAAATTTTGAGCGGGAGTACTCATTGGATGCAAAACTTAATTCCTCATCCAAGGAGTACCCATGTTTCATACTTTGATGGACTCTGCTAGACGAAAAATGATAAATACATAAAAAACATGATTGTAATAATGTTTTTTCATGTATTTCTTATTTTTCGTGTAGCACGGTCCATTGAAAGTATGCAACATGAGTACTCCTTGGATGAGGAATTAAATTTTGTATCCAACGAGTACTCCTGCTCGAAATTTGAGTAAAAAATTTTGGAGATAAGTTGAAAATGCGAGTTGAAAAAGTAGTTTTATTATTTTATTATTTTTAATCTTTTTACCCTTTTATTTAAAAAATGGTGAATCATCCCCCATGGTTGATATCATCATCTTGAATGCTATTGGTTCTTATAAAGTTTATTTTGGTTGTACATTTTTCTTAGGAGGCCCATTTTAGACCTTAAAATTCCCCTAATGCTAATAAGAATATGGGGGTTATAAGGGTACAACAATAACAATAAAGGGGCTACACCAACAACAATAAGGGACTACACTAGTAATATAGGGACCTAACGCCACCATTCTAGATTTGAGCCATCCACATTGCAAGAACTCAATGCCTCCCCTTATGCCAAGAGATGTTTTGAAAACACTAGATGTCTGAGATTTTGTGAAAAGATCATGGAGGTAGGATGTAAGGCCCCATTGACTACCCTTTTTGCCACTAAATTCAGCAGAGACAAAACCACCATAATAGGTGTTGGCACTGGAATCAACACTTGGACTGAACAAGCGCTTGACCAGACACATCTTAAACTATAAAGCAATTTTATGATTTGATTGGGTTTTTTGGAAAGTGGTTGGATCTCAAGCACTCTGAAAGGAATGTTGAATAGATAAAAGGCTCTAACACATATGAGGGCACTGGTGTATGATGTGGTAGAAAAATTGAGTTTTTAGCCTGATGGTTAGAAGAATGGAGGAAAGACAGTGGGTCTATAGGACAGAAATCCACTGCTGGGAGGAAAAATGACACAAATTCCAGATCTGAAATGTATAGTGAAAGAATGCTTTTAAAATACTTACAAGAATATCACTTTACATTTAAAGAATCCCATTACAAGGAATGCTTGTGATTAACATGACCTCATGAATCAGGGATGCTTGGTGAATCAAGACTGACAAAAAAATATTAACATGCATGTTAGATCAAAAGACTTACAATAACATGAAACAGGGTTTAATTCCACCTCAAGGAACGCTTATGAACAATCTTCAATTTATACTGAATCAGGAAATCTTGGAACAAGACTTACAAAAACAGATCCATATGACTTGGAGGTTCACAAGACTTATAAAAACATAAGATAGAACTTTCATGATCAATCTGGAAAGGCGAATAAAGTATGTAAAAAAAAAAGGGAAAACAATACACACACCATATTATTTTGTGAATCCTCCATAGTGTAATTCGAATATATTTTGTGTTCAACAATACACAGCTTCAGGAATAGCATGAGGGTAAGAAATAGGGCCAGGGCATTAGGCCCTGTGCCACCAACCATATCCCTTTATACATCTATAAACTGTGCATTTATAGATTTACAATGGTCTTCCAGAAATGCTAGAGTCTCGAATATCTCCATAGAGAGGGATTTTATTACAATCCAAAGGAATAGGGAGTTTCTATTTCTAATTTATTACAATAACAAGAAAAAATTATAGAATACTCGGCTGATATTTATTGATTCTAACAGCGTTGTGAGCGTGGCATTTTTAATCTTGAAATGCAGGTGAAGAAGTACAGGGTCTGTTGATATTATCTTATCTGCCTGAGTAACTGCTGCCGAGGTTCCTGTAATGCTTCCAACTGTCTCTTGAATGATGTCTGGTGCCTTGTTGAAGCGTGCTAGTACTGAGAGAAATGGTGGCGCAGGTTTAATGGAAATATGTTCTGGAGGAATTATGCCGTTTTTCCTTATAAATGGTGGAAACCCAAAACCTTTTGGATAAAATGGCGAAGAGAAAGGTGGGGCCGGTGTCATTAACACAAAGCGAAGAATGGTTTTCGGGGGGGGGGGGTATGTAAGCGGTAAGTAGTTTGAATGAAGGGGGGTGCGAAATGACAAGAGGAAGACATGTTGCAGTGGGGTTGGATCATAATACTGCCTATTGCGGACCCGCCAACTATGTTAAAGCCAGAAAGGGAGAAGGGGGGCGAAATAAAACAAGAGTCGTTGATTAAAAAAGTAGGGAAGATCTCGAGGCAGAATAGGCTATGGGATATATCGCAATTCGGAATTGGAGGAGTTAATAATAAAACACAAAAGGTAAGTTTTGCGAATTTTGAATTGCAATGGGAGGTGAGATGACATGGTAGGGAAGAAGTGGGACCAAATCGTAGGCGCACATCGCAACTTTTAGTTTTTTTTTAGAAGCTGCAGGGTTAACATCTAAACTTTTTAATGTGTGGGGAGAGAGACCCATTGCTATGTAGCGGAGTTTTATGAATCGACAAAGGTTTAAGCGGTAAGTGTTGCGAAGTTTATATGGTATATCAATGTATTGCGACGACTGTGCAATGGGGGGAAACCGCTGAGGTGGGCTGACTTACCGCATTGAAAACTAAATAAAATAGATTGTGGGCGCTCACAAAATAAAGCAAATGTGATGTGATATCGCAAATAGACGATCGCATTATTTATAGTTTAGTTCTAATGCTAAATACGTAAAGTCTGCGAAATGCGATGAGGGCCCCACTTTGATCGTGGTCGGGGAATGAAAAGTGATGAAATGGTAAAGGTGGAAGGGTAAAGCATAAAGGCGGAAAAAGGGTAAGTTAACATATATTTCGATGGAAAATGAAATGGAAGGGAAGCATGGTTGAGAATGGGTCCCACTTCATATCGCATTGGTGATTAATAAGTTTAGCATTTGATTGTTGTAACAAAACCTTGCGATGGCGATATGTGATAAGGCATAAGGGGTCCTACCAATGGTTTATAGGATATGGTAATGTAAATGAAGTTTGGATCTGCGATCATTAACATAAAGTGAAGAATGGTTTTCGGAGGGATATGTAAGAGGTAAGTAATTTGAATGAAGGGGGGTGCGAAATGACAAGAGGAAGACACGTTGCAGTGGGGTTGAATCATAATACTGCCTATTTCGGACCCCCCAGCTATGTTAAAGCCAGAAAGGGAGAAGGGGGGCGAGATAAAACAAGAGTCGTTGTTTGAAGAAGTAGGGAAGATCTCAAGGCGGAATAGGCTATGGGATATATCACAATTCAGGAATCAGAGAAGTTAATAATAAAACACAAAAGGTAAGTTTTGCGAATTACGAATTGCAATGGGAGGTGAGATGATGTGGCAGGGAAGAAGTGGGACCGAATAGCATGCACACATAGCAACTGTTAGTTTTTTGTTATAAGTTGCAGGGTTAACATCTAAACTTTGTGATGTGCGAGGAGAGGGACCCACTGCTATGTAGCGGAGTTTTATGAATCGACGAAGGTTTAAACGGTAAGTGTTGCGAAGTTTATATTGTATATCAATGTATTTCGACGACTGTGAAATTGGGGGAAACTGTTGAGGTAGGGCCGACTTACTGCATTGCAAACTAAATAAAATAGATTGCGGGGGCTCACAAGGTAAAACAAATGCGATACGATATTGAAAATCGGCGATCGCATTATTTACAGTTTAGTTCTAATGCCAAATACGCAAAGTATGCGAAATGTGATGAGGGCCCTACTTTGACCGTGATTGGGGAATGAAAAGCGATGAAATGGTAAAGGTGGAAGGTTAAAGCAGAAAGGCGGAAAAAGGGTAAGTTAATGTATATTTCGATGGAAAAAGAAATAGAAGGGAAGCATGGATGAGAATGGGTCCCACTTCATATTGCATCGGCTATTTATAAGTTTAGCAACTGATTGTTGTAACAAAACTTTGCGATGGTGATATGCGATAAGACACAAGGGGTTCTACCAATGATTTATAGGAGATGGTAATGTAAATGAAGTTTGGATCTGTGATAAGAAAATTTTGATGAAAAGGTAAGGGTTTCAATTAGGTTAAGTGCGAAAAATATATATGATATTGTATATGTAATATATGATATATAATAAAGGTTTGTTGTGGGGTGTGGAGCCGCATTTGCATTGGAATTTAGCATTTGGAAAAATGAAGCATAAGGGGCTAGAGGCCAAATAAAATGACGAAGAGGGAAATTTTCAAATAAATCAAAACCAGTGCTAACAACAGGCATTGAATTCACTCTATCAGCAGAGGCCATCACTTCAGCAACAGGGATTCCAAATGAAGGAGAAGTCTGGTTCAAGGGCATGGAATTGGACCTTGAAAACTACCCATGTTCCTAAAAATTCATTGCAGAGATGAGCGTGAACATGTTTTCCCTTTCTGGCATTTACTTGATAAGTATCCCCCATTAATGAAGTTGATCATGAAATATTTTACATGCAATGGAAGATTTTCAAGACTGTACCAATACCATGTCAAGTTACCTATGCACTTTACAACTACAAAATCACTCAATTTGTCAAACTATTTATTCAAGAGTTTGGTCAAGATGGCAGAAAAAGTATAGAGCAAAGGTAGAAATCATCATCCTATTCTATTTCTCCATGGTTTGTATAAGTTGAATTTTTTGCACTAGCTCTTAGCAAACAATATGATCTGGGAAGTTTTCATGGAGAAAGTAGCATTAGATCCTGCCACTAGTCCACCTACTATTCATAGCACACCATCAGTAAAACTAAAGGAGCTTGGCTCTTCAACCAGGCAGGCTCATATTTCAAAAGCACTTAGGGTTGAAATCACTCAAACCTATGAGAAGGGAAAGAGATTGGTTTTCACTCCTAAAACTATCAGAGGTGTATTGGCACCTAAAGCTACACTTGAGCAAAGAAAAACAGTGTGGATCAAACACCTAGCTAAGATGGTGAGTCACCATTGCAGCACCATGATGAAAAAGCACCCTTAGAAGTTGACATGACATAACATGTGAAGGAAAAGTCAGTTGAGGAAATCATAAAGGAGAAAGATTAAGAAATAGCAGATTTGAGTGAGGTTTTCTCAATTGCAAATTCTTAGATCACATTACTACAACAAGAGAATCTTCAGTTAAAGGTGAAACTACTCCTTCAAGACAAGCCAAAGGTACATGTTGATGCAGATAAAGGCAAGGGAAAATAAATAGTAGATGATGATCAACTGGAGGATGTAGAAGTTGGAACAAAAAGAAGGAGACCAAGGACAAGAGGCCTCAAGAGGGCGCTTCAGAGAGAAAGAGAATCAACTCCTAAATCAGGTTGGCATACTTTTGATGAACTAATTCTTGATGAAATCAATCAAGATATAGAGTATTGGCTTGATAGGGTCAATGGAAACCTTGAGAAGCTTATGAAGAAAGCTAAAAAGAAAAATAACCTCGAGACATATGGCCAATCACTATTGCGCCAGAAACAAAATTTCTCAAATCAGGCTCAAACAAGTGAAGAAAAAGCTTAAAGAAGCTAAAATGAAGCTCAAGGAGAAGGAAAACTTATACCTCCTTGTTGAGGCATCCATGGTTGTTTATCCTACCTGCCACAAGTGTCATAGAACAAATTTTGGTCAATTTTGAGCACTTTTGGTATTTTTTCAAAAATCTGGAAATTTTGTCTCCACAGAAGCATCGTACCTCGGTGCGACACTTTCTCTCAAGGAATCCAAACGAAGTTTTTCTTACATGGATGAGTTCATCTTGATCAGTACATACCATATGTGGACTTGGTTTTCCATGATAATCTCTAGTTTTGAAGAAAAACTAAAAAAATGCTTCATTTCTATGCTTCTGCCGGTGTTTTTGACCAGGCGCGATGCTTCTGGAGTGAGGTTGGGAAAAACCACTTTTGGAGGTCTTCCTATGGGTGTTTTCAAAAAATTCAAGTGCATTGGAAACTAGAGTCATAGGGCTACTCGGCCCAACGTTTCGATTTGAATTTGGATGCTCCTAAGTGGGTCAAAATCACCCTTGAACAGGCATGACGCTTCTGCCAGATAGGCACGACGTTTCTGCTACATGCGCAACATTTGTGCTTAGGATTCATTTCAGAAAACTATTATGCTAGGAAAACTCCAGAAATTCATTGCTAGTTGTCCCATGAGGTGTCATTTGATGTGTTTGAGTTTTTTTTTGCCTCTATTATGAGGAAACATGTAATTTAATGGGGAGACACACACTCCTACTCTTTAGCTAAATTTCATGGATTAGTTTCTAACTTCCTTAAATTATAGTAAGCGACTCATTTGATGTAATTATGATGCGTTTTGGATAGTATTTCGATCCTATGAGGTGTCATGAACTCTATTTTCTATAAATAGTCCACCTCAAGTCTTTTTAGATGTTGGATAGTTGTTATTTGCATGGAACTATTGTACAAGCTTTTGTTAATGAAATCAAAGAGAGTGTTGCAGACATAGTGTTGAGACACTAGTGGTATGCCTTTGAGCATTTGTTTTTATATGTAAACTTATAATGTTGAATGTTATACTATCAATGTTTCACATATATTATTCTTTATGTTAAGTCTTATCAGTTTATAGACATAAATCATGCTTTCCATGCTCTGTTTTTATAAGATTTACATGAGCATGTATCTACTCTTTTGATGAATCAATTCATTTTAATGCTCATTCTGACTCCTTCTGTTCACCCTATACACAATGACAAATTAAGCATGCTTCTAAGCTTAACTACATGGCCTCATCCTTGCCTCTGCAATCTAGCCTTTGAAATCTGACTTAAACCCTAGACCTAATTCCCTAACTGTCATTCCTATCCAACAAAACTTCAAACAAACAAAAAACCTAATCTACTAAGAATTATAACTAGCCTAAAATTATTATATCCAGTCATCTCCTGGTTGCAAAGTGACATTGAGTGATCCCTCTCTGGTTGTGGTAGGGCTAGCTACCTCACCTAAAGGTTGGTTTGTGGTTACCTTCCTTCAACTACATTCTCAGCCTTGGGAAGCGGAGGGGAGTGATAACATAGGGAAAGGTGAACCATTCACCCTATGGTAGCACATAGCTCCAAGAAGTACCCCAAGCCCCTAGGAGCTCCTAGAGCTCAATGTTCAACTCAAGCGGGACTCTCATGGGAGGGTCCTTCCACAACTCCAAGTCTCTCTCGGAAGGATAAGAATTTGACCTTCCCCAGGGGATTTGTGAGGATATCTGCAACCTACTCATCAATCCTTATGTGTTGGAGTCTTATTTCTCCCTATTGTACCATATCCTAGATAAAGCGGTACCTGATGTCATTATGCTTGGAGCGGTTGTGGAACACAGGATTCTATGAAAGGCGAATCCCACTCTGGTTGTCGCAGTAGATCACGGTGGTATCCAACATGTGCTCAAATATCTCACTGAAGAACTTCCTCAACTAGACAACTTCATAATAGTCCATACTAGCAGCAATATATTCGGCCTCGACGGTGCTTAGAGCATCTGATTTTTGCTTCCTTCCCGTTCAAGAAATTGAAGCAGATCTCAATGAGAAGCAACATCCTGACGTGCTCTTTCTATCCACCACACTACCAACCTAGTCAACATCAAAATATCCATGTAACCTCATATTCCTGGTAATGTATCTCATCCCATAGTTAATTGTGCCACGAAGATATTTCAAGAGATTCTTAGTAGCAATCGAATGTATGTGATGAGGCTCAACCATAAATTGACTCAAATTTTTCCAAGAACATCAGGGCCCCCACAAGTTGGGAAAGTTGGAAAGGCTATTCCTCCACTTGTGAAATCAAACTCCTTTCCTACGAGATTTGCTTCATAAAATTTGTCCTATAATTTTGAAGTTGTAACATCTTTATTTAGGTCTAAGTATGAATCTTTTCTTTCAGAAATTGTCTTTGATTCTATTGATTTTGAAACCATTTTACCATTTTCTGAGTCTTCTTATTTCGAGGTTGATAGTGAAGTCTGGTCTAATTTCTACAAACTTAAAGGTTTGGTGGATAAGTTTCAAGTAGCTTTAGGCAAAGCTTATTTCCAATACCAATAGCAGGCTTTTTCTTCACCATCTGTTACTACGCCTTCTCACATAGCTACATCATCATCTCTTCCTTTCATTCTATCATTACCTTTGCAAATTTTCACTCCATCAACACCTCTACAACCCCCTCCATTAATCATGGCCAAATTCGCTCCGTTGATCTTACCGCAACAACTCACTGCACTACCTCAGCATTATGGTCAAAGATTGCCCCCTTTTTATGGAACATCAGAGGTTACTGCTTATCAACACATTGTCAAAGTGGTTGATTTCATATATCTTGAAAAGATTGGCAATGATGACGCCAAGATGCGCATCATAGCACAAAGTTTCTTAGGAGAGGTTAAAAAATGGTTCCGCTCTCTCACAGTTGGTTCAGTAGCTAATTCACAGCAGTTGATTGACTTGTTTATGACAAAATGGGAGGAGAATAATAATCCATTTCAAATTATGTCTGAATATAAAGCCTTGAAAACTAATCCTAATGAGTCTATACAAGACTTTACAACTAGATTCAATAAGATTTATGATTCTATCCCTGAAAATATCAAGCCTCCTCCAGGCCTCGCTTCACTTCACTACCCTGATGGTTTCGATCCTAATATGGATTACCAGCTGTTGTCCTCTGAGATAATTGGGTTCAATAAATTATTCCAGAGAATCTATAATATTTTGTTTTGTTTGTTTTAAGTTTGGAATTTTTGGATGACCAATGCATAAAACAATTTGCAACAATTGTGTCTAAACTCTAGATAATATTAATTAATATGGAAAAGGGTTGTTTCTTTACTTCACACAGTGATTTAATATTTGCAGGTGTTTAAGCAGAAAATGTAAGAAGATATGATAACATAAGTATTCAAACTGAATTTTTTAAATAACCATAAGTGTGAAAGCTTTTAAACAATGTTGAAAGGCTTAACAATACATATTTAATATTATGAAGATGTTGATAATTTATTGATGTAGATGGACTTAAACAGACATTTCAATAAACCATTCTCTAATATAAATGAGAACCTAAGGGGATTTAAGATAAAAATGAAACTCAGTTATTTCTTACCTATTTATCTTCATAAAATTAAATACATGCAAATAACAAGATGTAATGAAAAAAACAGGAAAACTTATAGGAGAACAATTTAAGAATCCCTTTTTATCATTAATGATCAAATTTTGTACACTGTTGCTTACAAAATGCTTATCCAAGGGCGCAACCCTTAATAACTCGTAATGAGAGTTATTTATACTAGTTCTAACACTAAGAAAATATCTAGAACTGATTACAATAATAGTATCAAATAATAGGAAAAATGATGCCGCTGAATGATCTGTCATTGTTTTCAAGGAAATAATTGATGATTTGGCCCTCAAAATGTTGTTGTGTTGTCATGTTGTTAGGATAAAAAATTACTCAATTGTTTCACACAACTTATCCCATATTTCTTCACTTGGGATTTCTAAATTCACCACCTTTCTAAATACTTCATCCACCTCTGTATACCTTTCGAAGGTTGGCTTGTTGATGAACATATGTCTGATTTCATGTTTGATGATCAAATAAAACTCTAAGGCTTCTAGAAAGGCATTTCTTATTATCTGTCCTTTGATTCCTGCAAACTTAGCTTTATCCACTGCAATGATATACAACTTCTTGCAATAATCTTCTAAAATAACCAACTTATCATTTGGAGTACCAGTCCAGGTAGTCCTTTCCGATTCAATTTGGACATAAATGTCCAAGGTCTGACATTTTGTTTCTAGCTGATTAATCAAATTATTCTTTTGTAAGACCACCTTAATTTCTAAGATGGTGGTTATTCTTTCAACAATGTTTATCTGTTCTAGCTCTGCTCTGCTCTTTGAATTTAGTACCTTTATCATGTTTGTGGCTTTTGCTGGTTTGGCCTTCAGTGTTTCTTTCTCTTTTTCTATCACTGCTTTTCATATGGTAATGAGTTCTTGATGTTCAAAGAGGATTTGTATGGATGGCCATACATCTGTCATGGATTGGCTGATCTCTGTCCAAATACTTTCCTTGGCTTGGGTCAAGGTATCTACCATTAACAACTCACTCTCTAACTTTGAAATCTTGAGTCCCAATCCATGGGACTTATGCATCTCCTCCATATACAGAGTATCATTCTTGATTTTCTGTGTTTCTAATTTTTGAAACCTTTGTGGCAAATTCTTGTGCTAACTTTGCTGGATCAGCTGCTGTTGATGTAGACTCAATTGTTTTTTATGATGAACCGAGCTCTGTACCTGCAACTGCCATTGAGACTGGAACCATGGCAAGCTAAGATGCTTCTGTCTCCTTCAGTAATCCTTCAATCTACAGGCCCACGTGGTATAGAGCAATCGGTGATGGGGTGCACTCTTAAGGCACTCCGTTCTGCAAGGTCATCGGTTCGAAACCCATGGGTGGGATGGGAGGGGTAAAAATGGGAAGATTAGGATTAGTCTAAACTGGCAAAAAATAAAAATAAAAAAAATCCTTCAATCTACTCCATTTTATTTATCTGGATATTTTTCTCAATAATAAGCTTGATCATTTCTTCTTTGTTCTTCTCACTCTCTTCAATTTCCTTGGTTTGTGGGTCCTTTGTAGAAGATAGCTTCAACTCTTTTCGCGGAGTTGCAATGTATTCATTTTTCTTTTTAAGCATTTCTTCTATTGCCTTATAGTCCTTTGGATCATATCCAATTTTGACTACAAGGTCTTCCAAGGACTTGATTTTTTTATCTTTAGCTAAGGAAGATAACTTTTCAATCTTAAGTTGAGATTGAACATTGGATAAGGTAGTTCTAAGCTTAGAAAGATACATAGTTGTAGTATTCATGGTGGGAAAAAGAATCTCACTAGACTGTCTGTGCGTATCCATTTGGTCCATTAGATGAATCTGATTGGTATCAAATGAAAATATGGTCTTCTTGTAGTCTGATGGAGATTTTGGAAATGGAACTTGGGGTTGTAATAAAGCCATATGCATCCTGCCTTTCTTAGTGTCAAAAGTAGAGAGAATTATGTGTTGAGAAGTGGATGTTTGTTTCCAGAACTGGTTGTATACATTAGATTTCAGAGCCTCATTCTTCTGTTTAATTTCTAGGAACTTTGAGAAGATATTTTGGTCATCTGTTGAATAGGTTCATGTAGTTTGAATAATATCCATAGGCTCTCTGGAAGATGAAGTTGTAGTAGGAGTGTTTGGAACACTAGTTCCTACTGATGTGGAAACCTCTAGATCTCCAAGGTCGATAATCTCTGGTTGTTTCTCCTTTGTAGATATTGCTAGGCCAATATTTGGTTTCTTCAGCTGAACAATGAATTCTCTAATTAGCTCCATAGCAGATGGAGTCTCTTATCTTACATGTTTCTTTTGCTTACTCTGAGCAACAGGAGTCTGTACATTTGAGGAGGATAAAACCTGCTCCTCTGCTTCTGGAAGTGTACCATCAGCCCATTGATCTTGATTCATGAACTTTTCTATCGCTGGTCTTGGAGTATGGTTATAGGGAGTTGTTTTTAGTTCAACTCTTAAAGTCGAAATTATACCAAAAGGGTCATAAGACCAGGTAAAACTAGGCTGAAAGTTCATGTTCTTCAACAATGTATCTGCCTCAACACCAATTGATCTAATGTTGCAGATGAATGAGCCAACGTTTGATTTGATTTTGAATTGGTTTTTTCTCTTTCCTAACACAAAGTGCAGGTCATCCATGTTAATCATCTGCCTAATATATTTTAGAGAAAATATTCTCATGGGAACAGACTTAGGAAACTTATATGGTGCAATTTCACAACCATATATCCTAAATTTTGTATAGTTCTGGTATAAATACCAGTCACTGGTCTTGACCTGATCACTTAAGTGTAAAATCCTTTTTACTTCTTCACCAATTCGAGGCTATGTGTGACTGCTGAGGAGTTGTGCCAATGGGTGTATGAATTCATCTATGAAGTCTGAGAAAGTGAATTTTGTTGAGACAGTTCTGACTATCTCAGTCCAATGAATCACTAATTGATTCACTCCTTATTCATCTTGTCTGTTGAGTGTAATTGGTAGTAAATCTCCCCGCCGAAAAAGAAATATGTGAACAAGTACAGAGTTATACCTGAACACTCCTTGTGTAGTCAAATTCATGAATTGTTCGTGTACATTATCCGCCAAAATTTGACCGTAATTGTACATGAAAGTTGGTTGCTAATTTTTGTTAAAAATGGAAAAGAATCCAAGGATGGATTCATCAAAAGTTTTGTCATCTGGATAGCCTAACAGGTAAGAAAGTAAGGAAATACAATGTCTGAAGGCTTCATAAAATATTTAATATGGGTAGGGTGAATTTCATTTTGGCAATTCAGCATCTTCTGGCAGAAATGTCTCAAAAATTTGGGCTCTTTGAGGAAAAATTAACTTATGGTATAGATCCACAAGTGTTGCTAGTGAAAACTGGCTCACGGATTCTAACTAGGGAATTAAAAGCATTTTGCTAATGGTTTCAGCAGAAATGGTGATCGAAATGTCTCCATTCTGAGCCACAACTTCCCTTTTAACAAGGTCATATCTGGTTTGGCACCAGATAACTAGGCCAAGGAACTCATAAGTTTTAGGAAAGTTGAAGAAAGGTAAGAGTGATTCACAGAATCTGATGGGATCTTGCTTGTCGAGGTATTTCTGTTTAAGCCACAGGTGTAGTTCATGGAAATCGAACTCACACTCTGTGTCAGAAAATTTTGTAAAATGAATCTACGAGAGGGACATGGTCGAGATCGACCGAGGTGGTAGTAACATGATTTTCTTCTGCATCTGAATTCTTAGACTTTCCTTTTGGAGCTGTTATCCTCCTGTATTTTACATAATTCACTAGGTGACTGTGGATGTTTTACAAGCACCTAAAGATAACATTATTGTCTTATCATCTATATTTATAAATCTCAATGCCTTCATTATCCTGAATAAACCTATTTCACTATATCTTTCATCTCTTCCTTCTCAGTTCACCTTACTGCTCTAAAAAGACTCATTCTGGGCTTATTTGTCTCATTTTTACTCCCTCTCCCCACCCACACTATCATCCACTCATTTTCCTCTCTAAAAACCCATTTCGTCCACAAAAACCCTTCAAAACCCCTTTCTTTCACCTTTTTCCTTTATCTTTCAAAACAATGTAAAAAAACCCTCTTTTTACATTGTTTTATTTGAAATTTTTAACTATCGGGTGCTTTTATTTTTATACATATTGAACCCTATTTTTAATGTATAAACTTGACTCTTTATATTTTAACCTGAACCCCTTTTCCCTTAAGCCCTCGCTCCCTAGCACTCAGATAACCTTTACCCCGCTCACTATATAGCCCTCGATATTATTACAACAGAACCCCGCATATACTTTGAACCCGTGCTAAATGATAAAGAGCCCCACCACATCATATGTGCCCCGGCCCCGTCTTAAACCGCTACAAACTGTTGATCCAAAACTTCCCCATCTAATGGTTTTCGCTTCTCATCGCGATCAAAAACCCAGACCCCACCTCTACATCTACCCACTCGAGATCTGACGGCCCGCACAGTGCATCACAAATAAAATAACACCCGAGTTAGTGTTTTCAAACATTGCGAAAGAGGCGGTTTTTCCCTGCCACGCTTCGCGCATTGAACCGTATCGCACTCCCACCCTGAAAACCATTACCGCCTCCTCCGCTGTGCGAAACCTGCCTTTGGTTTTCCAAAAACCACTTATCCCTTCGCGCCATAATTCAAATGCCTTCGCCTCCATTCAAGATTCCTGAAGGTTCCGCCTACGGAACCAAGACCCCAATTCACCATTTTTTCCCTCCGACAGCCCAAAAAACCCCTGTAAACACGGTAAAACCCTCCCTATGCAAGATTTAAATATTAATTGTTGTTTTATGTGCAGGTTAAATGGTGAAAGCACATAAAATGTATTCTTAAGGTCCTATAACGATTAAATCAATCTATGGGTGACGATCCAGAGGTTTATTTCCATTTAGAAGAGACCAAAGGCCCTATATCAAGTTTAATCATCGATAAAACATGATTATCAATGGTTATTTAACCCTCCAGCAATGAAAGAATGTCTCCCTACATAGAAATCATAAAAAGACAAAAGGCACAATGAGAAGAAAAAAATATAGTCAAAGGACCGTGCTAAAGAAATAAAACAGTTAAAGACTGTGATGAAGGTTAAAGTGGATAATCATTGATGAAAGGACAAAATCAAAAGGACTAGCAAATAAAGCAAAGATCAAAGAAAGTGAAGACAAACATAGGAAAATAATAAAAGATTAAAGGTTAAAGGTTTAAATGATAAAGTTAAAATATAAAGACAGGATAGAGAAAATACAGTGAAGCAGACAAATAAAGGACACATCAGAGTTTAAAGGCCTAATAGAGTTTGAAGGCCTAATACAGAGTTTAAAAATAAAACAGAAATAGATTAAGCCCATAAATACATTTGAGTGAATAAATCTAAGCAGTTACTTCTTCAAGAGATATTTTGCCACCTACAACACGTTTTTTGTCCATAAAGCATCAAACAATTATTACACACAGTCAGAGATATTTTTCTATCTACCAGCATTTATTCCAAAGTTATTAAAAAGCCTTAAGTCAAGCATTTCACATATATCAACTCAAAAGTTAAGATAGGAGTTATTATTTCAGATAAACACCTTCAGATATTTTTGCCTTGGGCCTTGCATGGTCTCAAAGGTCAAAAACTCATTAACTTTGTAATAAATGACACACAAGCCCTAACTTAGCTTCACCTCCTCATTTGCTAGTTAAATAGAGCATTGAGGCCTCATTGTAAGGGTTGGCATTTGATGAATTTTGAGAGAAATACATGGTTTTTTGAGATTGAAGAATAAATTGGTGTTGTGGAATTTGTGAATGGCTTGTTTTGATTGATGATGGAGAAGGCTTGCTTGCAAGATCCCTGAGCATGGTTAATGGTGATGTGTCCCTATTTAGCTCTTGTTTTCTCATGTTTATCATTGTGTTCATCTTGCTATGTTGCAGTAGGAAAAATATTTTAGACTAAGAAATGTCCTTCAGAGGTACCTTAGATCTGTTTGTTCTTATTGCCTTCTTTTTTTCCTCTCCTAGGTCAGTTTAAATAATTCTTAGTTGCTCTTTAGACCCACCTATGCTTGTTTATTTCATGAATGGTTCAATACAGTTGATGTCAAAGATGTTTTATGGTTAGCCCTGCTTGTTTGATGCTATTTAAACACTGTTCTTGAGATATTTCTTTAAAGTACTACTTGTTAGGTTTAGCCAAAGAGGTCATGTTTTGATCATGCCCTTTGTTCATGCTTGAAAAGTTGCCTTAAAGGTATTTTTAGCTTGATCAATGATGCTTAGGAGTTCCCTATTCTTTGATTTAAGTTATATGTTATCTTAAATGTTTTCTAAATCTTGAAGGCGAAATCACTAGAAGTTAGACAAGTTCTTGCCTTCTATAGTTCAATGGATTGTTTGTTTCAAATTCTTACTTGCTTGAGATTAATCAGAGAGTTATTGATTTTCCCTGTCTTATGATTATTTATTTGTGTTGAGTAGTATTTAAGACCATTCTTATTTAAAGGTATTTTGTTCAAGGATTATTAATTACCCTTTTACACCTACCATGTTCACAAACTTGATGTTCATTCCATCTCATACAAACCTTGAAGATCCATTTGACCATGTTAGATTTGCCCTGTAATGCACCTTGATTCATTTTTGAACTCTCCATGACCTTTTATAGACTCCATAGCCCAATGATTTGAAGACCTCTCACTCCACTTATTCTACTTGATCATCTTACCCAACCAAACAAGCTAAAAAAAACTTACACTTAACAACTAGCCTAAAAATCAAACCCTAAAAGCAAACAAGTTCACATCCTTTGCACAAAACAGAGAGAGCCCTCTCTGAGTCCAGGAAGGCTAGGTCCTAGGACTCCAAATATTGGTTTGATATTACCCTGTGCATTTGATCTCACCAATCTAAAAAATCACAGAAACCTAACATAATGGCGATCATGGTGGGACCATGAGTACATAGTAGCCTGAATACCTCTTACAGACTCACATACCCTCAGTTAAACTTAGAAACTCAAGTGTTAGTCAAGAGTAGAATCTGATTGTTTCACCATCTTAGCAAAATGATGACTCAACTGGAGGACACTCATAGAAACCTTAGGGCAACATAAAGGAACTCAGAAAACCCCAAAACATCCCTAGATTGGTTTTTGTCAGTTATTGGTGGTGGACCATAAATAAACATCCTTAAAATAGAAAAAAACATCCACTTGGCGACTCCACAAGCCTCCAATAGGCCTTCTAACTTTACTAGTGTTCATAGACTTCCTTAGGATTGTGTCAAATCAGCCCTGAGAAGTTTAGAGGCCTAGTCACACACGGTGTGAGTTTAGCAAACACTAAGAGAGGTCAGCCTTCCGAAAAAAGTCATAAAAATTCAGCCTCTCTATACCTTGGTTTTGAAATCTGGCTTCACAAAGGATTAGTACCAGATCTCACTCGGACCCAAACCCTCCCACCATAGTTGATGACCCAGAAAAGATTTTGTGGCAAACTTCTAAAACTGAAAATTCAACTACTGTTAGGACCATTCATAGAGCAAGATCTGTCCCCGAACATCTTACAACATTGCAAGATCCCTAGTTTGACTTACATCATACAAGCAACCTTTTCAGATCCAAGTCACAAAGTGGGATTGACCAGACTGACCTTGAGCCCATAGATTTGCAGCAAAGTTCTAGTAGAGAAGCTTCTCCTTCCAATCCTCCTGACTTTCAGCTTCTCCATCACTTTGACTCTTTTTATCCCAATTCTTCTCAAAATCAGTTTGTTTTTCCAAGTACCTCTACCACCCCCATCCACACATCCACCATGCAAACGATTCCATTTCATCCTCCACCTCCTTTCACAAACCCTCCCCTTGTAAATCCTCATTGGATTCCATTAGCTCCCATCATGGCAGCATGGTATGCCCCCTTGGTGCTACCACACCCTTTAATACCTTTGCCAAATGCCTACCAATCCAAAATTCCTCACTTTACCGAAGCTGAATCTACCACTGCCCAACAACATGTAGATAGGATGAATGATGCTTTTGACTACATGGAATTAGAATAGGAGACCATTAAAATGAGGATGTTTGCCCAAAGCTTAGGAGGATAAGCCAAGAAATGGTTCAAATTCTTGACTCCTAACAACATACATGATCTCCCTTCCCTTTACCAAAAATTCATAAACAAATGGGAGATTAAGGAAAATCCCCTCCAAATCCTTTCAGAATATAACAATCTTAAGAGGAATGTAGGGGAGAGAGTCTAAGACTATTGCACTAGGTTTAATAGTGTGTACAATGCACTCCCACCTCACATGAAACCCCCACAAGGCTTAGCCTTAGTGAAATTTCTGGAGGGCTTTGATCCTGACATGGCCTACCAATTGAGGGAGAGAGACCCCCTAACTTTAGAGGACATGCAAAAAGGGGTTGTGAGTGTAGAGGCCAATTTAATTGAGAAAAGGGCTAGGATGAGGTCAGAAAATGGGGTTACTTACAAAGATGAAACTGTGGCCTCAACCTCTTCATTTGATGCCAAAATTGACAGCCTAGTTAGAACAATGGAGAGAATGATGGAAAGGATAAACTTAAATGAAAGAGCACCTCCTAGAGAAAACTAACAAAATCCCCAAAACAGAAATATGAATCAAAACTTCAGAAGAGACCCTCCCCAAATCAGACAGAGAGACAATGACCAACAAATCAGGCCTCCTTTCCAAGACAACTATGTAGATGAAGAGGAAAGAGAGACTGAAGAGTTGGGAGAAAACCATGTAAATCTGATATGTTCTAATAATGAGGGTGATTTTTTTCTTACAGAAGAGGAACAAGGTCTATTTTCCTCACATCAAACTAAAACAAACTTTGAGGATTCTAAGGAATACAAATTAGGATTTGAAAATGCCATAATGGAGGTTCATAGGAAATATGACCTTAGGAGCAAAAATAACCAAGGTATCTCCAAGAAAAACAAATTAGACAATTTTATTAGGAATACTCGTGAAAATAATCCTAAGAGGACAACAAACAAGACAAACACCATGGCTAAGAAAATTGATCCAAACAAAAAAAAAATCAGGCAGCAAAATGGTGACCCAAGATTCCCTAGTTCATCAACTAGTGGCCCTGAGAAAACTCTTTTGTCTAAAGTCCCAAATCAGAATCAACAAATTAAAAAGGGTAGAAAAGTTCATGGCTGATAAAACTAGATTAAATATACCCAAAACACAAATACCTTTCAGTTTTGAAGGAGATATTTCCAAAATAAAGATAACCATATCTCTCACTGAACTGGTAACCCAAGATGTGTATAGGTCCCAAGTTTTGAAAGTTTTTAACATAGGAAATGATACCGACACTCTAAACTTGACTGATGACAAACCAGAGCTGTTATTTGGACCTGAAGTGGAGGGAAAATATCAAGAAGGAGATGTCCCTCCTTTCTATGTTAGCTTAAACATACATGACAAAATCTTACACAATGCCATTCTGGACTCTGGTGCCTCTCACAACCTCATGCCAAAGGTAGTGATGGAAAGATTAGGCCTAGAAATTACCAAACCTTACAAAGACCTGTAATCTTTTGATTCAAGCATAGTCAAATGTTTGGATCTAATAAAGGATATATGTGTCAATCTAGCACAAATCCATGCTAAGGGCCTAGTCATGGACATAGTAGTTGTTGACATTTCCCCAAAGTATGGCATGCTTTTATCCAGATCATGGGGAGCCTCCAAATGGACATGTCTTACGCTACCATCCTGGTCTTTAACCAAACAAGGAGATTGTACCGGGAATCTCATATGAAATATATGGTAAGCAGCCTAGATAGGCCAAACAACACCCTTGTTTATTCCATTTATTAAAACCTTGATTCATTTATCTTGTATAATGAAGATGACATCAGTGAACAAGTAAATGAAAATGAGAAAGAGCTAGGCCCACCAGAACAATCAAATCTATCCCCAATTGAAGAACATGACAGCCAAAATTCTAGCAGTCCCGAACAACAACATAATGGTGAGTGTGAACTGGAAACACTTTGGAACATGAGCTTTGATGGCTCTTTTGGCAAACCTGGCTCCGGTGCTGGTGTCTGGATACATAACACAAATGAAGGCCATTCCTACAAACTATATTTCCAGTGCACTAACAACATTGCAGAGTATGAGGCTCTCCTTCTTGGTTTACATTTGCTTAAAAACATAAGAGCCAAGAAGATCTCAGTCCAAGGGGATTTAGAGCTAATCATTAGGCAGATAAAAGGGGAGTATTCAGCTAAGAATCCTAGACTAAGAGAGTATAGTAATTCTGCCCTAGACCTCCTGAAAACCTTCGAGAAATATGAACTCAATTTCATCCCTAGAGCCCAAAACAACCTTGTCAATGAGCTTGCCTTTGCTACCAGCAATTGCCTAATACCCCATGCAAATGAACAATACACTGTCAAAGTAAAAAAACGGCCTATAGTACCTGACAACATAAACTATTGGCATCAATTTGCTGCTCTGCCTGTGCGTTGCAGCCTCTGCGAACCCTAGCTGCTCTGCCTGCGCGCTGCAGCCTCTGCGGCTGCGCCTGCTCTGGCAGGGTCTCCTGCTCCTGCCGCTCCTCGGTTGGAGCCTCATTCTTTTGCGCTTTTCTCTGTCACGGCTTTGGACTGCACCTTCTGGTTGCGGCGTTCCTCTTTGCTGGGCTTTTCATGCCTGTTCTCAAGCTCCTCTTGTCCAGCTCTTGAGGCTATCCTGTGGCCTTTCAGCATGGAGGTCCTGGACTCCCACCAGTCCCCTCCGCCTCCTCCTCCGAACTCTGCTTCAGATGCCTTTAACCTTCTTCTGGCTTCGCTTCCAAAGAAGAGGACCTCAGAAGTGGCGAAATTTGTTAAAAAGTTGGATGACATTCCTGAGATTTCGCTTCCTGGCGAGGGTCCTATTCAGGTGGCCCTCTCTCTGGCTGATTGCGCTCTAGTTGGCCAGTTCACTGGTTTATGGCCCTCGCCCAAATCCACTGAAATTTGGGTTGCTAAGAACTGGGCTCCCCTCATCATGGATAGCGTGTCCTCTTATTTCCTGGGAAGAGGTTACTTTCTTTTTGAATTCGTTGATAAATAGGATAAAGAGCTCATCTTCAGGAATGGCCCTTATTTCATGGGGCCTCAAGGGCTCTATCTCAACAAATGAACTCCGGATTTTGATCCAGCAGTTGATGTTCCAACTACTGTCCCAGTCTGGGTCAGACTCCTGAATTTGCCTATGCATTACTGGAATTGGGAATCGCTAAAGCATATCGGAAACACCCTGGGAAAATTTATAGACCGCGCAAATAACAAAGACCAGTATAACTGTGCCCGTATCTGCGTCGAAGTCGACCTGGAAGTGGGTCTTCCGGAGGCCATTAAAATCAAGGTTGGGAACTGGTCTCACATTCAAAATCTAGACTATGAGCAGCTTCTTTCAAGTGTCGCAAATGCCACATCTATGGGCACTTCGCTAGAGGATGTCCGAGCAATGTCGAAGCTCCCAAAGGGAAAGATGAGGGCTAGAACCAAATCAAAAGGTCAAGGACGAACAAAAAAAATGCTGGAGCTCAAGCAAGCAAAGGAACCCCATCTACTGGTCAGCAAATCCAGACTCCTAAAGAGAAAGGTAATAAATTCGAACCTCTTAGCTTAAATTCCATAGAATTGTAGGAGGTCGAAGCTCAGAATGAATCCTTAGACAAAGGCACTACTCCAGATCCTAAACAGGGTGTCATCACACCAAGCGGATCCAAGGGGAAAAATGCTGAAATGGAGGATATGGTGCAAGTCTCAGAGGAGTCTGAGGAAGAAGGTGAAATAGGGGATTTTCAAGCCTCGACCAGAAGATCAACAAGAGGATGAATGCCTGAGTGGGAAAAAAGGGAACAAAAAACTTACAAAGATAAGCTTCAAGGCACCCAGCCAACCCTTGAAAAAATGTTGGAAAAATCGGCAAAGAAGAAAAGAAACCATAGTGGCTCCAAGGGAGCCCAATTCTCCCAAAAAAGTAAGTAATGAAAATTGTCTCCTGGAATTGTAGAGGTCTGGGCAGCAAAGCGAAAGAAGAGGCTATAAGGAGTACAACTCGTTTAGAAGCTCCAGATCTCCTCTTAATCCAGGAGACCAAGATGGAGGAAGCGGTTTTCCTCCAAATCAGTCATAGGTTTTGGAATAAAGGTGGGGGGCTGGCTGTCTCGTCTAGAGGGGCATCCGGTGGCCTTGGTTCATTATGGAATGCAAGCAAATTCTTGCTGCTCAAATCAATCCCAAACACTCACTGGCTGTTCTTGAAACTTCAGCTCATTGAGTCCAAGGATGAAATTAGTCTTCTTAATGTCTATGTCCCAGAAAATGCAGGAGAAAAGAAGTCTTGTTGGGACTCCATCAGAAATCTTGCTGAAACTGAGAATCTTGAAAACAACATCATAGCTGGTGACCTTAATATTACCCTAGCCCTGGCTGAAAAACGTGGTGGCAGCATTGTGAGAGACCCTGCTAGGGAATGGGTGGAGGATCTGATGCAAGAGTGGGATCTTATCGACATCAAGCCAGTAAATGGAAATTTTACTTGGTCCAACAAAAGAATTGGTCCTGGCCACATAGCTGCCAGATTAGACAGATTTTTAGTCCATAGCTCCTTCCTGCTGCGTGGGTTAGAAGCTAGAATGCGCATCCTCTCTTGCTGTGCCTCTGATCATAGGCCCATATTTCTTGAGCTTCTGCCGCACAAGGACCTGGGGCCTATCCCGTTCAGATTCAGTCCCCTTTGGATTCAACTCCCAGGTTTTATGGATAAAGTTAAGGAAATCTGGGACCTACCGGTTACTGGCTCACCTTTCTTTGTGTGGGAAGAAAAGCTCAGAAGGCTAAAGTCTGAGCTTAAATGTTGGGCTAAAGCTATCCCCAGTCTGGCTTCTGAGCGGAAAGCTGCTCAATCCTCCTTAGAGGATCATCACCTTCGTTTGGAGAACGCTGATATCACTCCTGACGATCTTAATAGGGAAGTGGTCCTTCAGCAAAAGTTTCATAGAGCATGCTTGGCGGAAGAAGAATTTTGGAGGAAAAAATCTCGTAGCCTTTGGCTCAAGGCTGGGGATAGAAACACCTCTTTTTTTCACAAGCAGGCTAATGCAAGAAAAAACTTCAACTCAATCTCGGAAATCAAAGAAGGAAATGCTGTACACAAGGAGTTCGAGTGTATAAAAAAGGCTGCCTTCAATCACTTTAAGAACCTGTATGGCGAGGACGAAATTGAAATTCTTTCTGATAACCTCTTAGATGGGATTCCTAAAGAGGTTACGTCCAACATGAACAAAATGTTGGAAGGGAAAGTCTCTCCGGAAGAAATTAAGTCTGCTTTGTTTGAGATGAACCCTGACAAATCCCCCGGACCTGATGGATTTACCGCCAGATTCTTTCAGGTCCGTTGGAAAATTGTTGAAAAAGACCTATGCAAAATGGTGAGGAAATCTCAATATTGCCAAAAAATAGGGGGTAGCACTAATTCTGCCTTCCTTGCCCTTGTTCCGAAGGATAAGGGAGCTAATGTTTTTAACAGATTCAGGCCAATCTCGTTATGCAACATTGGATACAAAATTATAACTAAGGTTATTGCAAACAGATTGAAAGGTATTCTCCCCAATATCATCCCGGAAAACCAAGGAGGCTTTGTGCAGGGAAGACAAATTGTAGACAACTTCATTCTCGTCCAGGAGGCAATTCACTCTAGCATTCAGCGCAAAGAGAAAGGTATGGTTATAAAGCTAGATCTTGCAAATGCTTTTGACCGTGTTAATCTCAGCTTCATTGTTAGTGTTTTACGAAAGTTTGGCTTCAGGGAGGATTTTATTAACTGGATTAGCGCTTGTATTTCTGAGCCTTGGATTTCTCCCCTTGTGAACGGGAGAGCTGTTGGCTTCTTCAAAGCTTCGCGTGGGCTGCGCCAGGGATGCCCCCTTTCCCCTCTTCTATTTGTCCTTCAAGCTTCTGTTTTAAGTTTCTATTTAAATAAGGAAATGTCTGAGTTGGAAATTCTGGGTCTTTGCATTGCTAGAGGTGTTATAAACATCAACCATGCTTTGTTCGCTGATGACACTCTTTTGTTGGGAGCAGCTTCCTTGCACTCTGCCTCCAAATTCAAATAGGTCCTTAACAAGTTTTGTGCTGCTTCTGGCAGCATGCTCAATAAAGGAAAATGTCATATTTATAGCTGGAATATTTCCTCAGCTCTGCTCTCAACTATTTCTAGGTGTTTTGGTTTTGCAGGCTCGAATTCCTGGTCGTCTTTCAAATACTTGGGACTCCCAGTTTTCTTCAAATCTGCCTTTTGCAGAGACTGGGATCCTCTCATTGACAAATTCAAATCTCGAATTCAGGCCTAGGGCCTCTCGTGGCTGAACTTGGCTGGCAAAACAGTGTTGATCAAATCTGTGCTAAGTAGTTTTCCCATATTCAAATTCTCTGTTCTGTTAGCACCCACTGGTGTTCTTGAGAAGATGGATGATCTCATTCAACGCTTTTTCAGGAAAGGAGGTAAAAATAATGATCATCGCATCCCCTTGGTGAGCTGGGAGAAGATCTCTCGTCCTGTGATGGAAGGTGGTCTGAATCTGAAATCTCTCCGAGCGCAGAATGCTACTATGGGTGCCAAAATCATCTGGCGAATGGTCGACATCAGTCCTGGTTGGGTGCAGAAGGCTCTGTGGCGTAAATATTTTTCGGGCCCTAGAAAGCGAAGTCTGGACAATCCCAGGTCTATTCCCCGATCGCATGTGGCCAAACTCTTCATCTCCTCAGCCCCGCTTATCCAACATCACGTGTTTTGGGTGCCTGGGAATGGTAAATTAATCGACCTCTGGCACGATCGAATTATGTTGAAGCCCCCGCTCGCTGAGACGTCTTCACTACAGCCCCTTCGCTTATGGATGACTAATGCAGGTTTAAAAACGCTGTGGGATCTCTCGAGATGGTCGGAGAATAGGTGGATCAGTTGGACTAATATTCAGGTGCCTTCTAATTTGAAATCTCAGTGGGACTTACTGCTGTCCCTCCTCCATGGTCGAGCGCCAATTAGCCATAAGCAAGCTGACAAGAGGGGATGGGGTCCTTCTGGCTCCTATACCGTCACCATGGGTTACAATAAACATATGGAAATTCCCTATGCTCCCCCGAATCCTACTCTCTGGAAAGGACTGTGGAAATTAAAAACCATCCCCAAAGTCGACTATTTCTGCTGGCTCATGTGCCATAACAGAAATCTCACCGATGACAGGCTTAAAAAAAGATGTTTTCATGGCCCTTCCAGGTGCCGGATGTGCTGGGTGGACAAAGAAAGCATTAACCATATTATGCTGAGCTGCAAGTTTGTCGTTGAGGTGTGGCACGAGCTTCTGCCCCCTTGGGGTGACTATCCTCTTTTACCCAACTCTGTCCCTGAGCTTTTTGCCTCTTGGTCTTTCATTTTTCCTGGACGTTCCCCTAAGAACTACAGAATTGTTGACATCTGGCTTTCGCTCCCCAAATTTGTCTGTTGGAAAATTTGGCTTGAACGAAACTGCAGAACTTTAAGGGATAAGGAGTAGCCAGCAAAAATCGTTATTGCTAAATTTAAGGCTCAACTTAAAGAAAGCTTAGATGACTGCCTTGATGACTCTAATCTTAGCCAGAGAGACAAGGATTGGAGCAGCTCGCTGGGCTTCAACGCTTCGGCTACTCCAAAACATATTAAGATTATGGAAACCTGGCAGATTAGACTAAATGAGAACGATTTTTCCGCTTGGCTTCATAATCATTCCTCCCCCCTCTTGTTCTTCGATGGAGCTGCTAAAGGTAACCTTGGGAAAGCTGGGGCGGGTGGAGTGATAAAAAATTATGAAGGCACGAAGATTCACAGGTTCGCCTGGGGTTTGGATCATTCTTCCAGCATTCAAGTTGAGGCTCTCGCTCTCTTACAAGGTCTCACGCAAGCTAAAATTCTGGGCATCAAAGATCTTGTTGTGATTGGGGACTCGCAATCTATCATTCAATGCCTGGTTAAGGATGTTGTTATGAAGGACATCAGATTTTCTAGATTGATGGAGAGAATTACAGCTATCTCCAAAACTCTCCAAAAGGTCACTTTTTTTCATGTTCTCAGAGGCAACAACAAAGAAGCTGATCTTGAAGCTAACAAAGCAGCCCTTCTCCCTGCTGGCTCTTTGTTAAATAATGGTCATGAGGAATGGACTCCCATTCCGTAGTTTTCTGCTAGCTTTCTTGTTATTGTTCGTTTCTTCATGTTTTACTGTATCCTTTTACAACAGTTTGTTTGCATCCATAAAAATGGGAAAATTGTGGATCTTGCTGCAAGGATTCCCTTTAAGAATTTAGGGAATAGTCTCAGTTATTTTCTATACTCTGTGACATTAGAGAAAGACAATGAAGTAGGGCTTCACTTTGTAATCTGTTTGAAGGCTTCTTTGCCCAAGATCTAATACAAATCATAACCGTTCTTGTTAAAAAAAAAAAACATAAACTATTGGCAAGTGTTTGAGGGTGATAAACAAATGATGATTTTCTGCAATCTAAGAATGAGTTTACAACACCAAAACCAAGCTTAGGGCATGAAGAAGATTGTTTTGCTGAAAAAGAAACCCACAAAACAGAGTTGTCCTCTACTGCTGATATAAATCTACTTGAACATCCTTATAAGGCAGAATTATTTGAAAATATAGATCAAAGGGAACTTGAGGTTTTACAATGTAAAGATGATACATTACCAAGGGGCCTTACACCATTAGAGGAGCTATTTGATTTTAATGACGTGGCTAAAAAACCAAAGATAGAATCCACCGAGATTAATGTAGAAGAGTATAACATAGGCATCATGAAGAAACCCAAAATGATCAAGCTGTCCAAAACTCTTCCTACTCACATAAAACGGAAATATATTGAGCTTTTTAAAGAGTTTAAAGATGTGTTTGCATGGGGGTATGAGGACCTGAAGTCCTATGACACAAGCATTATTCAACATAAAATTCCTCTCAAGGAAAATCAGAAATCATTCAAATAAAAATTGAGAGGAATAAACCCCGTCCTAGTACCTTTAGTTGAGAAAGAGATTAAAAAGATGTATGATGTTGGGATCATAGTCCCTCTTAGGTACTCAAAATGGGTCTCAAACATTGTGTCAGTTAGGAAGAAAACTAGGGAGATTAGACCATGCATTGACTTTAGAAATCTAAACAAGGCCTCCCAGAAAGATAACTATCCCTTGCCTAAAATGGATCACATACTTCAGAAGGTATTTTTCTCACAAAGAATATCATTGCTTGATGGCTTTTTAGGTTACAATCAGGTACTAGTACTTCCAAGTGATCGACACAAAACTGCTTTCACTACACCTTAGGGCACATTCATGTATGTTAAAATGCCCTTTGGGTTAATGAATGCAGGGGCCACTTTCCAAAGGGTCATGGACATAGCTTTTTTCAGAAGACATATATTACTTCATAGTCATATACCTTGATGACATCACTGTCTATTCTAAGACTAATGAAAAACACATAGTCCATTTGAAAAAAGTATTTGAAAAATGTAGGAAGTATGGCCTATTTTTGAATCCCAAGAAAACATTATTTGGTCTTCAGGAAGGTAAACTCCTAGGCCACATCATCTCTCAAGAGGGAATCAAAATCGACCCCAAAAGGATTGAAGGTATATTGCAAATTAGCCATCCTAGAAACATTAAGGAGCTGCAATATTTCATTGGAAAGATCAACTTCCTAAGGAGTTTCATCCGCAACCATGTTGAACTCTTAAGGAATATTACAAACATGCTAAAAAAGGAGATAGGAGTTAAGTGGACCTTAGAAGCCAAACAATCTTTTGAATTGGTAAAACAAGCACTTACCCAAACACCAGTTCTGATCAGTCCTGACTTTACCAAGGACTTCTACATTTTCTCGTTTGCATCCGAACACACCATTGCTGCAGTGTTGTTGCAAAAGAAAACAATGGGGCAAGAACAACCCATAGCCTTCTTTAGTAAGGCATTAAGAAATGCTCCCTTAAAATATAACATCATGGAGAAACAAACCTTTGCCTTGATTAAAGCGTTGAAAGATTTCTGGGTCTACATTTTGCACTCTCATATCATTGTTTTTGTTCCACATACAGTTGTCAAGGACATTCTAAATCAGGACCCTGATGGGAAAAGGGGTAAATGGATTGCTATTATCTTAGAATATGATTTAGAAATCAGACCCATTAAGCTGATTAAAGGACAAGGACTAGCAAAACTCATGGCTGAATCAAATTTCCAAGCACTAGACATGAATATGGTTGATGCATTTTAGGAACAGGAAGAGTTCACAACTCCCTCCATTGAAGAAGTATTTCTCAATTCATCTTGGTATGCTAATATCCTATATGTGTTTTTTTATGTTAATTCTCCTCCTTCTTTATCAAAGACAAAAGCTATATTCTTGAACAAAAAGCTTTAAATTTCTGCATTTTAGATGGAGTTTTTTATTGGAATAATTCTGTTGGCATATTACTTAAATGTTTGCTTGAGGATGATGTAGATAAAATCATGCATGAGATACATGATGGAGAGTGTGGAGGTCATCTCTACTGGAAAAACACATCTAACAAAATCCTTATAGTTGGCTACTATTGGCCCACCCTTTTCCCTGACACTCACAAACTGGTTATGACTTTCCATAAGTGCCAAATTTTTTATGGCAAGAGAAAACTTTTACCTTTGCCTTTGCATCCCATCAGTGTTGAAGCTCATTTTCAACAATGGGGTTTTGAATTCATTAGAGAGATCCACCCTGCTTCATTTTCCCAGCACAAGTGGATCCTCACTGCTACTGATTATTTCACCAAGTGGATAGAGGCCATCCTTTCTAGGAATGCCACCAACTCAGTCATTATCAAATTCCTTGAGACCAACATTTTGTCCCGATTTGGTTGTCCTAGAAATATAATTATCGATAATGTTGTTGCCTTTAAATCCAAAAGAATGGTTGACTTTTGCTATAAATATCATATCACATTGGGGCATTCCACAACCCATTACCCTCAAGGTAATAGGCTAGCTGAGTCCTCCAACAAAATTTTGGTGAACATCATCAAGAAGCTGTTGGAACAGAACCAAAAATAATGGCATAGTAAACTAGTGCATGCATTATGGGTTGATAGACTAACCACTAAGAAATCAATCAATGTGTCTCCCTATCAGTTAGTCTATGGCATGGATGCAGTCTTCCCAATCTCCTTGGGAGTTCCGGTGATGAAGCTCCTCCAAGAAGTGCAATCAGAAGAAAATGACATGCAAAGGAGGCTGAACCAAACCATTCATTTGCAGCAGTTAAGAGAGGAAGTTTACAAAAGGACACAAGTAGTACAAGAAAACATCAAGAAGATCTTTGACAGGAGAACCAAAGCCAATGATTTTCAAATTGGAAACAAGGTACTGAAATGTGATTCAAGGAGAGAGGACAAAGGAAAACATGGCAAGTTTGAAATTTTTTGGAAGGGTCCCTACACCATCCATTCAATTATAGGTAACAACGCTTTCTTTTTACAAGAGTTGGATGGAGTAGAGTTATTTAGAAGTTCTGTCAATGGCAGGATGATCAAGCACTACTTTTGTTAATATTCCTATGTTTGACACTTTCATTCATTGTACATAACATTTCTTGATGAAAGATCACAAGAGAAAAAACACAAAAATAGAGAAAAGAGAGAAAGAGGGCAGGAAAGGAATAGGTACAACCCCATACCCAAAAAGAGTGTTGTTGAAAGTGCGCAAGACCAAATGCCACTACTTTGGAAGAGAAAGTCTGGTTCAGTCATACAACCTAATCATCACTGGATAAGTTTTAAATTTCTACTGATAGATTAGTGAATGAAGATTTTCCAAACTATGTAAACTTGGCTTATTAGTAGATTAGATTAGGAAAATAGATAATGGTTCCACAATGATCAAAATCTGAACCAAAGGAAAGAGAGGGATGCATAACAAATTTCAAAATACAAATCCCTCAAGTTTTTTCTTAATTTCTGCAAATAAAATATGTGTGCAACTTGTACAAAATGCCACAACTCATAACAAATCAGACTATCTGATCCTGATTTGGTTATGTTTTCAATTTACTATTTTAGATTAGAGAAAGAAAATCTGTCAAACTATTTAAACTTGATAGATAGGTAGATTCGGTATAGAAATCAATGAGTTCGTCAAATTAATTTGAATTCTTGGATGACATAAGTGTAGAAATAGATTTCCTGTTTTCATAAGAAAAATTATGTCAAGGGTTGGCTAATCTAAATGCACCCAATGAAGAAAAAATGTTAGGAAAATAGGATGGGCAAGTAGAAGTTGAGTTGAAGCAAATCATGGTTTTTTTTAATTTTAATATCACAGCTTCAAAGGAACAAGCAACAAATCAAAAAATTGAAAGAAAAGAGGTCCGTCAAGGTGCAAAACAAGGCACTGGTCTACTTCTTCCAAAGATTATGTCTCTGAGGTTCTTGACACCTCCTAAAGGAGTTGCCCTCCCCAGCTGGAGCCACTGTTATCCTCCTGTATTTTACATAATTCACTAGGTAACTGTGGATATTTTATAAGCACCTAAAGATAGCATTATTGTCTTATCAACTATCTTTAGAAATCTCACTACCTTCATTAGCCTGAATAAACCTATTTCACTATATCTTTCATCTTTTCCTTCTCAGTTCACCTTGCTACTCTAAAAAGACTCATTCTGGGCTTGTTTATCTCATTTTTACTCCCTCTCCCCACCCACACTCTCATCCACTCATTTTCCTCTCTAAAAACCCATTTCCTCCACAAAAACCCTTCAAAACCCCTTTCTTTCACCTTTTTCCTTTATCTTTCAAAACAATGTAAAAAGACCCTCTTTTTACATTGTTTTATTTAAAATATTTAACTATCGGGTGCTTTTATTTTTATACATATTGAACCCTGTTTTTAATGTATAAACCCAACTCTTTATATTTTAACCCAAGCCCCTTTTCCCTTAAACCCTCGCTCCCTAGCACTCATATAACCTTTACCCCACTCACTATATAGCCCCTGATATTATTACAACAGAACCCCGCATATACTTTGAACCCGCACTAAATGATAAAGAGCTTGACCACATCATATGCGCCCGGGCCATGTCTTAAACCATTCCACACCATTGATCCAAAACTTCCCCATCTGATGGTTGTCACTTCCCATCGCGAACAAAAACTCGGGCCCCACCTCTACATCTACCCATTGTTCTACACTGTCGATCACCACCCTCGAGATCCGACGGCCCGCACAACACATCGTAAATAAAATAGCACCCGAGTTAGTGTTTTCAAACATTGCGAAATAGATGGTTTTTCGCTGCCATGCGTCGCGCATTGAACCGTATCGCACTCCCACCCCGAAAACCATTACTACCTCCTCCGATGTGCGAAAACCGCCTCTGGTTTTCCAAAACCCACTTATCCCTCCGCGCCATAATTCAAATGCCTCCGCCTCCATTCAAGATTCTTGAAGGTTCCGCCTATGTAACCAAGACCCCAATTCGCCATTTTTGCCCTCCGACATCCCAAAAAACCCCTGTAAACGCGGTAAAACCCTCCCCACACATGATTTAAAGATTAATTGTTGTTTTATGTGTAGGTTTAGTGGTGAAAGCACGTAAAAGGTATTCTGAAGGTCTTAGAACAATTAAATCAATCTCTAGGTGATGATCCAACGGTTTATTTCCATTTAGAAGAGACCAAAGGCCCTATATCAAGTTTAATCATCAATAAAACATGATTATAAATGGTTATTTAACCCTCCAGCGATGAAAGAATGCCTCCCTGTGTAGAAAACACAAACAGAAAAAAGGCATAGTGAGAAGAAAAAAATACAGTCAAAGGATTGTGCTAAAGAAATAAAATAGTTAAAGACTATGATGAAGATTAAAGTGGATAATCACTGATCAAAGGGTAACATCAAAAGGATTATAAAGTAAAGCAGAGATCAAAGAAAGTGAGGACAGATAGAGGAAAAGAATAAAAGATAAAAGGTTAAAGGTTTAAATGATAAAGTTAAAAGATAAAGACAGGATAAAGAAAAAGACAGTGAAGCAGACAGATAAAGGAAAAATCAGAGTTTAAAGGCCTAATAGAGAGTTTAAAAATAAAATAGAAGCAGATTAAGCCCAGAAACACATTCGAGTGACTAAATCTAAGCAATTACTTCTTCAGGAGATATTTTGCCACCTACAATATGCTTTTTGTCCATAAAACATCAAACAGTTATTACACACAGTCATAGATATTTTTCTATCTACCAACAATTATTGAAAATTTATTAAAAAGCCTTAAAGTTAGGCATTTCACATATATCAACTCAGAAGTTAAGATTGGAGTTATTATTTCAGAGAAACACCTTCAGATATTTTTGCCTTGGGCCTTGCATGGTCTCAAAGGTCAAAAACTCATTAACTCTGTAATAAATGACACACAAGCCTTGACTTAGCTTCACCTCCTCATTTGCTGGTTAAATAGAGCATTGAGGCCTCATTGTAAGGGTTAGCATTTGATGACTTTTGAGAGAAATACATGGTTTTTTGAGATTGAAGAATAAATTGGTGTTGTGGAATTTGTGAATGGCTTGTTTTGATTGATGATGGAGAAGGCTTGCTTGCAAGATCCCCGAGCATGGTTAATGGTGATGTGTCCCTGTTTAGCTCTTGTTTTCTCATGTTTATCATTGTGTTCATCTTGCTATGTTGCAGTAGGAAAAATATTTTAGACTAAGAAATGTCGTTCAGAGGTACCTTAGATCTGTTTGTTCTTATTGCCTTCATTTTTTCCTCTCCTAGGTCAGTTTAAATAATTCTTAGTTTCTCTTTAGACCCACCTATGCTTGTTTATTTCATGAATGGTTCAATACAGTTGATGTCAAAGATGTTTTATGGTTAGCCCTGCTTGTTTGATGCTATTTAAACACTGTTCTTGAGATATTTCTTTAAAGTACTACTTGTTAGGTTTAGCCAAAGAGGTCATGTTTTGATCATGCCCTTTGTTCATGCTTGAAAAGTTGCCTTAAAGGTCTTTTTAGCTTGATCAATGATGCTTAGGAGTTCCCTATTCTTTGATTTAAGTTATATGTTATCTTAAATGTTTTCTAAATCTTGAAGGCGAAATCACTAGAAGTTAGACAAGTTCTTGCCTTCTATAGTTCAATGGATTGTTTGTTTCAAATTCTTACTTGCTTGAGATTAATCAGAGAGTTATTAATTTTCCCTGTCTTATGATTATTTCTTTGTGTTGAGTAGTATTTAAGACCATTCTTGTTTAAAGGTATTTTGTTCAAGGATTTTTAACTGCCCTTTTACACCTACCATGTTCACAAACTTGATGTTCATTCCATCTCATACAAACCTTGAAGATCCATTTGACCATGTTAGATTTGCCTTGTGATGCACCCTAATTCATTTTTGAACTCTCCATGACCTTTTATAGACTCCATAGCCCAATGATTTGAAGACCTCTCATTCCACCTATTCTACTTGATCATCTTACCCAACAAAACAAACTAAACAAACCTTACACTTAAAAACTAGCCTAAAAATCAAACCCTAAAAGCAAACAAGTTCACATCCTTTGCACAAAATAGAGAGAGCCCTCTCTGAGTATAGGAAGGCTAGGTCCTAGGACTCCAAAGATTGGTCTGATGTTACCTTGTGCATTTGATCTCACCAGCCTAACAAATCACAGGAACCTAATAGGAGCCATGCTGATAGTCAAAAGGGAAAGAAATGGCTAATGGGATGATTAGATGACTAGATGATAGAGGGAAAGAAATTCAATCAGGTGTGAAGGCAATCTGACTCGGTGCTTGAATATGCGCAATGCATCTATTAACCTGCAACAAAAAATAATTTATTAGTGGAAAAAGTGATAAAAATGCGAGGTTCATTTTATTTATTGCATGAAAGGTTTATGCTAACGGTTTGCTATGTGATCGTAGCATCTTTAACAGTATGGGAGCGGAGTTATGACATGGCGGTTAAAAGTCTGGGAGCGGAGATGCAATGGAAAAATAGGATGAACAGATAGGAACAGCGAGGTGACAAGCAATTCAGGTGGCAACATTTGGTTGGATGAAGGTTAACGGTCAAAGCATGGGGTCAAGAGCCGTTGGTGGAATGAAAACCGTAAGCGGATCTCGGAGGGGGTAGCGGATGGTTTATGATATTGCGCACAGGAGTGTGAAGTCACGAGAAAGCACCACGTAAGGGTGGCCTGCCTTCCATTAAAACATACTTTCAGACCCCCCCCCACCTCCCCACCCGCATTAACGAGAAATGGACGACAGGGGTGTAAAGTCTTTCCCTGTCATTGATCTGGTTGGGGAGAAGATCTATGTTGTGTAACCAACTCCAAAAATAGAAGAAATGAGATATCAACGCCTTAGAAATAAGCCACTTCGAGGGGGAAACCTCCAATACATTACATGAATGAACAATTCTTGGATGATACAATTTACAAAACCTCCTTTCTATATATAGGAGTCCATGGGGCCATACTGTAATCCTAGTGGGCCACAATGTAATCCTAGCCGACCTAACAATAATAATTTAAGGGCACAATAATAACAAAATGGGGGTTACAAGGGTACAATAATAACAATAAGGGGGGCTACACTAACATACTAAGGGGCTACACTATTAATAGAGGGACTTAACATGCCCCTCTCCTTCAACAAGTGTTGTCCTCAACGCTTGATTATTTCTTGATGCTTCTGTATAAAATTCTCATCCTCCCATGTGAAATATTCTATAGGAAAGTTCTTCCACTTGCTGAGATAATCTAAAATTGATCGTACTTGTCGAGTTCTTGTTTCTATTACTGCTTCATAGCTTCTTTTGATGTGATGTTGATCTTCCTGTTGTTTCATTAGATTCTGCACCAAAGTTGGGTTATCCTTTGAGAGTTGGAGAACTTGTTGTTGATGCTCGATGTTATCTTCCACTAATTTATCATCCATATTAGCTATTATTTTATCCTTAAAACCATCCAACTTAGCCTCCATTTCTTCTTTTAAACCATCTATGTCATCTTTAGTTGCTCTTCGTAAGATCGAAATTTGTTGCACTTGGTACCGTAATTTTGATATCTCATACTGCAATTCTTCCACTTCATGCATCATAGTATAGATTTCTGAGGGCTTAATGGGTGTTGAATTATTTTTAGGAGGCATTTCAGAATGAAATACTGAAATATATGCTTAATAGGCCCTTGGAATCACTTCAAACTGATTTTTCAAACAAGATTTATGCAATTCGGGAAAAACAATACACACCTTTTACTAGCTTTTAGGAGATCGATATTGAAATTGAATTATCTCTGTAATTGAAAATCTTCGATATCTGAAATTCAGCCCTGTAGTAGCCCTCTGAATCTTCTTTCAAATTCCACAGGTCTGACCTGATTTTGATTCTCCAAGACAAAGTTGTGTCCAATCTCCCACAATGACCTAATTCTGGACTGGTTCAGTAGAGCGAACTTGTACGACTTGCCACGTGTCACTGTTTTGTCCTTTTTCTCTGAAATTGATAGCGAAGAAACTACAGTCTGTGTACTTGTGACTACTTTTGATGGCACTCCAATCCAATCTTCAGAGAGAGAGTTATTGAACTTTTCCCACGATCACCTCTTTGAGATGAAATTCAGGAGCCTGAAAAAGCACTACCTTCCACATATCATATCTCCAAAAATATTGCGAACCAAGCTCTGAAATTTTTTGATGAATTTCCTCAGGATTTCAGCTTCGCACCATATGAATTTCAGATTCTGAACCTTCGTAGAAAAATATTTATAGCGCAAATGCCACGATGACCTGTTTAGGAGCCTGAAAAAATACCTGACTTCCACAGATCATATCTCCGAAATTATTGCGAACCAAACTCTGAAATTTTTATACAAGCTTCCTCAGGATGTTTTCTTCTCACCCTAAAAATTTCAGCTTCTGAAACTTCGTAGAAAAAAGTTATAGCGAAAATTCCACGATGACCTGTTTGGAGCAGCGAAACCCTAGAATCCAAAGCTCTGATACCAAATGTTGTGTAACCAGCTCCAAAAATAGAAGAAAAGAGATATCAACGCCTTAGAAATAAGCCACTTCGAGGGGCAACCTCCAATACATTACATAAATGAACAATTCTTGGATGATACAATTTACAAAACCTCCTTTCTATATATAGGAGTCCATGGGGCCATAATGTAATCCTAGTGGGCCACAATGTAATCCTAGCCGACCTAACAATAATAATTTAAGGGCACGATAATAACAATATGGGGGTTATAGGGGTACAATAATAACAATAATGGGGGCTACACTAACATAATAAGGGGCTACACTATTAATATAGGGACTTAACAATCTACTGTTGAAAACTGTACTCCCATTATTCAAATCCGACAAGATGTTTTGTCATTTAGCGACCTTGGCTTAAAATATATGTGCCATATTTACAATAAATTTTAATGTTTAATAATTCAAAAACAAATATTAATGCTTTTTAAAGAAAATTAATCATAAATTAATGAAATTTAACATTTTGATGGCGCATTTAAACAAGCAGCCTTTCAATTTACTTGCTTTGAAACTAAAGAATCCATTTTTTATTTTGCTTTCCTAACATTTTTTTATGCCTTCATTATTTAGGTCAGTCTACCTCTAATATTTTATTGATATGAATATATAAAATGAGTCATAGTCCTAACATTTTTTGACTTCTTTTCCGTTTCATTCATATCCTAACTTAGAATTTTGATTTTATTTTTGTCTAATATGATAACTTATCAAAACCAAATAATGTTACAAACATCAATTCCAACTAGGGATTGCTTCCTCCTGTGGAATGCAGAGAACAAGCAGATCCAAGTGCCTCCTCCTCGGGCTAATGGAGTCTTTGTTGTGAAAAATAAAACATACTTGAAAATTTTAAATAAAACCCATAATGTACAATGATGATTTTGAATCTTCTTCAGAGTATTCAATCATGGATGTAATGTTTCAGAAATCTTCCATTGACAGGAAATGTAGAAAACTGTCCTTCCAAATTTTGTAGAATGAAGGTGTTGTTACTCTTTACTTCAACAATGTTAAAAGGTTCAAAACAAAGATTATAAAATTTACCATGTTTACCTTTTTCCTCCCTTCTGGCATCCCATCTCAATACTCGATCTCCTTCCCTAAAGTCTCTTTCCTTAGCCTTTCTACCAAAACGACTTTTCATCTTATTCTGATATTTCCTTAGTTTGTATTGAATCTCATCCCTGTTTTCATTCAATTCAATAATTTGATTTATCCTTCTAGAGAAATCATCGGGTTCTTCACTAGCCTCTTGTAAAAATTTAAGAATAGGAAAAGCCAAATTGGTAGGAAAAATGGTTTCTTTATCATAGACCAACTGGAATGGAGATTTACCTGTTGATCTCTTGGGAGATATTCTCTGGGCCCAAACTGCATAGATGAGGTGATTGTCCCAATTATTCTTATGATCTTCTAGATTGTTTTTAATTACCTTGACCAGGCTTTTGTTTGATGATTCCGCAAGACCATTTCCTTGAGGATAGTAAGGGGTTGAATGATGTAGTAAATTCTGTTTTTTTTTACAGAACTCTATCATTTTACCACTACTGAATGTTGTGGCATTGTTAGTCATTATCTGTTGAGGACAACCAAATCGAGAGAGAATGTTTTCTTCAATGAATTTAATCACCACTGTATCAGTAGCATTTCTGACTGGAATGACCTCCACCCATTTGGTGAAGTAGTATGTGGCAGTTAAAATCCATCTGTGTTGATTACTTGATGTTGGGTGAATTTATCCTATAAAATCTAATCCCCATTGTAGGAATGGTGTTGACACAACCAATGGAACTAGTGGAAGAGATGCTAGTTTTTTCTTACCAACAAACATCTAACATGGAATGCAACTTCTAACCTTTTCTCCTACCTGTGAAAACAAAGTAGGCCATTAGAATCCCGCCCTTGATATTTTGTATGTTTTGGTTCTCCAAGCATAGTGCCCTCCACATATCCCTGCATGAAATTGCTCAATGATTCCTTTTGTATTAGTTTCTGTTAAACGAAGGAGCATAATGTTGAGAGTATATTTCCAGTACAAGTTGGCATTGATGATACAGTACTTAACAGATTTCAACTTAAGTGTCTTGCAATGATTTCTTAAAACTTGACTAGGACACTCAAAATTAATCAGAAAATGTACAATATCTGCATACCAATCTGACAGTAAAAAATTTTCAGCAATGTGAACAGGAATTGTTTGACTTGAAGGTGAAGGTTCTTTTGTGTTCTTTCCTTCAAAATCTGGGGAAGTTTCTTGTGGATTTTCCCCTTTTGCATTCAAGGAAGGTTCTTGTATATTCTTCTCTGAAATCTCAAAAACAGAATTTATTCCTAGAACTTTGCAATTAGATTCAACCAACAATTTAGCTAAACCTTGACCCTTTACTAGCTTAGTGGTATTGATATCGAGTTCAAACTCAAGGATTTGAGTGATCAACCTTCCTCTTCTTCCATCAGTGTCTGGTTGGATAAGAATAGTTTTTACAACACTATTAGGAACATAAGCAGTAATGGTTGAGTGAAGGACATACATTCTGAATGATTTTAAGGCTTGAACTAGAGAATAGTTTTTTTTTTCAATAATATCATACTTGAGTTCAAAATATTGCATGACCTTACTGAAAAATGCTATGGGATGATCATCACCATATTCATTTATCTGTAAAAGGACAAAAACTAGCTTAGTTTCAGAGGTAAAAGAAAATATGCTAAAACGGTTCAAAATAATTTGGGGTTGGCTAAGGTGGGTGCTTCAGAGATGGCCTTTTTAATATGCTAAAAATTATATCTAGCAGGAATAGTCCATTTAAATTCATGATTCTTTTTAAGCATATCAGTTATGTCTTTAACTATTTCAACATAGTTAGGTATGAATCTTCTCAAGAAGTTAATTTTTCCAAGAAAGGCTTGGATCTCTTTCTTATTCCTTGGCAATGATAGAGATTGAATTGTTGATACTCATTTAGGATGTATCACCACTCTTTCCTTTTAAATGATGTGGCCCAAAAAATTTCCTTCTTTGATGGAAAATAAATACTTCTTAGTGTCGAGAGATATCCAAATTTTCTACACCTGTCAAAAACCTTCATCAAGTGTTTTAAATGTTTCTGATCTGAATCAGAGAAAACAGTGAGATCATCAAGATATATAAGAAAAAACTTATTTGTCTTACCAACAAAAGCCAAATCCATGGCTCTTTGAAATGTTTCTCATGCATTTGATAACCCAAAGAGCATTCTGGCATTGATGAATGTGTTGTAGGGTGTGATAAAGGTAGTTTTCTCTCTGTCTTATGGATTTACCATTATCTGGTTATGACCAGAAAATACATCAAGCATAGAAAGTCTATTAGCACCTAAAACCTTTTGGAGTAACTAGTCCATATTGGGCAGTGGATAGTTGTCTTTTAGACATGATTTATTAAGGTTTCTGAAGTTTACACAGAGTCTGATTTCTCATGTTATTTTTCTTAATAGGAAGTAAATTGGCTACCTAGTCTGAGTACCTTAAAGGAACAATTATTTGAGCATCAAGAAGTTTCTTAAGTTATTTTTCTATGGTAGTGTTATCACCAAATTGAGTCCTATTGGGTTGCTTCAATGGTCAACTTGGACTAACTATTTCAAACCAGCTTTTGACTGAAGATTAGCCTCTTTAGTCTGAGAGGGCTCTCTCAAATTATCAAAGGATTTACTCAAATAGGTCTTAAAACAGATGGCTAAATATGTGAGTGTTTTAGTGTATGTGATTTCATGTGAAAAGTGAGAAAGATTTAACTACCATTGGGCTTATGGAGTCAGTAAAAGGAAATCAATGACAAGCATTCCTACTTATGGAAGCTGAGGCTTTTTCTGTTTCAATGATAGAACAACACTAACACATGGGAATAATCAGTAACTCAATGCTAAAAAAAAGTCAGAGCATATATGATATTAATTCTGAGTAATTTAACATCAATACTATTGGAACAAAGATCTAAAAGAGACACATAAGTCCATTGAAACAAATCAAGAATCTCAGGTAAAACAAGAAAAGTCAATGTCTGTCTATTATGGATATCAGAAATTACAATAGTAGCTGCATCAAAAGCATTCTCCAACTCGGTGATTTTCGACTTTCTGTCTATAAATAGACTCCTTTTACATTGCATAGGATGTTGGATCACCGAACCTTAACTCTGACAGCTAACATAACTGAAAACTAATTTCTTGAACAAAAAAAAACAACGAGTCTCTAAAGACTTACATTCCTAATAGGACTCTAGTTATATTTGTTACAACTACTAACTAAAGGAGTGCATAATTACATCAAAAGTAGTTAGGTTGATCGAATGGCACTATCCATCATCAAAAGAATAAATTCCCTTATTGAAATACAAAACAATCATCCTATTTTTAAGGAAATGAAGACATGGACATGGCATTTGTTGACTGTTGAGCTGAATCGACCCCTTTTCTTGGGATATAGTGAGGCAGTTTAGGATGTGGACCTCAATTCGCTGATATGTTGACAGATGAGTTGAGAGATAGCAGATCTGTTGTATGGACAGAGTGTTGAACGCTTTTGTTGCTCGGCATCAAGCTTTTTGTTGTTTTGTCACCCGAAATCTTCTTGTTGTGTTAAAACCCTTTTATAAACAAAATAACGTGAAAACCAATATACCCAGACTTGAAATATTTCAAATCTCAATTCTAAAATGGCATTGAATCCATGCACTTCACAACCTTTATGTTTTAAGTTATAAAGAATACGATCGGTGGTGCGATGCAAAGGGGAGGTGACATGGAGGATCGATGACGTGGAGGGTTAGTGGGACCAGACAACATCGCATATCACAACTCTTAGCATTAAGTTATAAGTGTGGGGGATGTAAACTTTAAACACGGCGAAGTGCGACGCGTGGGGGAGGGGATGAGTGACGTGGCATGGAAGAAGTGGGACCGGAATATAGCGCAGATCGCAACTTTTATCTTTTAGTTATAAGTTGCGGGGGTTAAATTTTATAATTTGCGATGTGCAGGGAAGAGGGACCCACTGGCATATGGCGAATTTTTATGAATTGGCAGAAGGTTAAAAGCGATAAGTGTTATGGAGTTTCATATATATCACGATATATCAAATTATTGCAAGAGTTGTGAAGTGGGGGCGGAATTGTTGAGGTGGGGCCTCACTTACCTCATCGCAACTAAATTAACTATGTTGTGGGCGCTCACAAAAGTAAAGCCAATGTGATGCGATGTGGTAAATGAAACGATCAGGGAATGAAAAGCAATGAAATCGTAAAGGTGGAAGGGTAAAGCGAAAAGGCGGAAAAAAGGGTAAGCTAAATGATTTCCAATGAAAATGAAATGGAAGGGCAACATGGCGAAGAATGGGTCCTGCCTCATATCGCATCAACGATTTTTTAAGTTTGGCATTGGATTGTTGTAATAAAACTTTGAGATGGCGAAATGCGATGAGGCACAAGGGGTCCCACCAGTGGTTTAAGAGGCTCTTGTTGTATATATGATATGTATTATATATAACGGTAAGTAATATATAACACAGACTATTCAATGGGTGGCAAATCTTATAACATAAAGTCCAAGACTCTATAATAAATGGGTTTATAAAGTAATAAGCCCTAAAAGGTTATATATGTGAGTTTTGGGCTTAGGATAAACATGATTTTGAAAATTTTGAGTGTGATAACGGGTAGGAAGCAAAACTGGATTAATTCTTCTTAGTTTTTGTTTGTAAGGTTTTGCTTATGGTTTTAGTGGAATTTTATGCTCTATAAGAGATGTGTCATAAGCTTTCAAATCAACATAAGACCAAGCAAAAACATCTTTGTAATTTTTAAGAAGTTTGAGATATTTAGTTGTAACTTCAGGGGCTAAAGATGTACAAATTTTAATGTTTTTAATTTCTTCATCAGTTCCAATATTAGTTTCTTCGATATCATCCTCTAGTGAAATTGACAATGGATTTCTAGGGACATCATTCTGATCAAATAATTTTTCTAAAAGAACAAGGCCCTTGGGAATGAAATAGTTTAGCAGTTGGATAATAGTATGGTTAACTACTTTTGAATTTAGATTAGAATTTGAATTTTCTTTAGTATCTTCATTCATATCTGATTGATCTGCGTCAATTTGTAAAACATAAAATTCATCAATGACCTGAAGAAAAGATTTTAGTTTGTCATCATCCTAAATATTTGCCAATATTTTAGATTATCTAGAATGGATGGCCTGTATTTGACTTGGATTTGGTATTGTACTTGCATCTGATCTGGTATTTTTAAAGAACTTGCAGAAACAGCTAAAGACTCTGCATGAATGTTTTCATTTCTAGGGATGACAGTTATATTGAAATCATAAAAGGAGTTTTCAATTGAATCCCAAACTTCATTTTTGTAAGACCTGAGCCTAGGATGATTTGTTTGACAAATATTCCTAACATGTCTCAATATGAGTTGAGAATCACTAAAAACACTTAAATTTTGCACCTTTAAGCTTCTAGCTATTTATAAACATAGAAGGAAAGCTTCAAATTCTGCAACATTATTTGTGACATCAAAATCTAGTTTGCAGGATTGGGTTATATTTTCTTTATCTGTTGAAATTAAAACAACACCAGCTCCAGCTCCATATTTAGTGCAAGATCCATCAAAGTAAAGTTTCCAAATATCAGTTTGAACAGATTTAGAAGTTTTAACCACATCTTCAATCTTAAGTTGGGAATTCTATGAAATATTTGAAGATAATTGGAAGAAACCAAAATCTTGGTCAACTGCATAAATGTGATGATTTATGCCTTGGTCTGCTTTACAAACAGTTTGTATAAATCTGACCTCTCTATACAACCTAAGATTTTCACCTCCATACACAGGAAAATTGGCAAAAGACATATCCATCTGTAGACTCCCTCCTATGTTGGCACATCAAGATATTGAAAGAAGCATTCAAAACTTGGGAGGAATATCAATGACAACAATATCTAGAACTACACTTTTCACTGGTATTTGAGCTAGAGTTACCACTAAATCTTTTATAAGTCCTAAACATGGTACTCTTTTAGAATCGAAGGTGTATAGGTTGTGATAAGATCTACTGATTTCGAGGTTTAACTGATCCATAATAACCTTAGGCATAAGGTTATGTGAGGCTCCAGAATCTAACATTCAATTATATAATACTGAATCATGGGCTTTCAAAGTTAGATAAAATGGTGGTACATTTCATCTATCATATCAGAATTTGAACCAAAAACAACTGATGGTTTTTCATCTTGAAGGCTAATAATGTCTCCTTTAGCATCTACACTAGAGTTTTGGATCCATTTTGTGAATTGACACTTATATCTAGGATTATTTGAAACTCTCTTTCAACATTAAAAGAAGTCAAAATTGTTCTATCAATTTGTCTAGTATCATTTGGATGATTCAGAGGTTGAATAGTAGTAGTTTGAGTTTCAGCAGATTTTAGTTAAGGTTCAATTATAACAGAATCTATAGGAGGTCTACCAGGACCTTCTCTTGGTCTTAAATCATACCTTCTATTAAGCTCAGCAATAAAAAATTTAGAGAAGGCTTGATATTTAGAGACCTGAGAATTATCTTGATCCCCTTGGGACATTTGACTGAGGGATAAGGACGATAGCAGTCTGAACATATGCATTGTCTAGGTTATTAATATCTTCTGTGATTGAGAGAGTATTATCATCAGGTTTTTGATCATCAATAAAAAAAGGTGTAGGTACTTGCTGGTCATTATTTGGTCTCTAAAGAATATGAAATTGAGGAGCTTTCTTGAATTTACCTTGGGTTTGTGTTTGGGGTCTAACAACAGTTTGTTGGATTGTTCTAGGTTGTGTTTCAATTTTAGAAATCCTATTTGAAATGTTTCTAAGTAGTGATGTGATTTCATCTATTTTTTTATCTTCATTTTTGGATTTAGAGGAGGAAGAGGCTTCTTGATTATATTTTAATTTTCTTTGGGATTTTTCAGCTTTGACTTTTAGCTTAGCTGAAGCAAGCCTATTGGCTTCAACCTAAATAGCATTTGTTTTCATGTCTTCTAAGGTATGAGCTTTTCTCTCCCTTAACATGACAGCAAAATCATCCTCAAAGGCTTTGGAGAACCTAACCTTTGTTGTTGATATTGGTGGTTTACAATAAGGAGGCATCTTGTGATAAAGTTTATTAAATATCTTGATGAAATCAACTACTGGTTCACCATAATTTCTCTTAATCTCTTCAAATTCAGTCAAGAGATAAACAAGATCCTTTTTCATACCCCATTGATTCTTAAATATAGTTGTTAATTATTCCCAAGATCTAATATAATTTACTGGTAATTGTCTAAACTAGATCCTAACATTTCTTTCTAAAGATTGCACAAACAATCTCATATAAAAAATTTCATGTTCTATGTTCATGTTATTAGAAAAATCTAGAAATGTTGCTAGATGATCTTCAGCTGACAAACTAGTTTCCCCATTAAATCTAGGGAGATGTTTCAAATATCCATCAGGAAAATCATTAAGTATGTTTGAGAGTAATAGGGCAGCATATCTTGCTTGAACAATAGGCCTAAAACCAGCCATACCTAGTGATAAAGATGAATAAGATTTAGTGGCGGTGGTTGTAGAAGTGGAAGATGAAGAAGGTGAAGAAGGAGGTGAAGATGGAGGGGTAAAAGAAGGTGGAAGAATAAGTGGGGTTGATGATATTTTTATGGATCTCAAAGGTGTTCAAATGACCAACTTTTGGAGCTCTTCCTCTCCTTAGTTGTGTTCAAATAAAGGATTTGAATGGAGAGAAAAGAGATTTTCTGGTTGTGCAGAAGTAGATGCAATAGAATATGAAGTAAAGGATATGAAATCAGTAGGTTTGAATCGAGGAAGATGTAGATCTGACTCTTGTTCTGATGTAGGGGATTCATAAGGTGCCTCAGGTAATTTATAAGACTCCAGAGAATGGAATAACAAAGAAAATTGAATTTCCACTCCTTTGGATACTAATTCATGCACTCAGGGAGGTAAATCTTCATAATCTATGGGAATATGTCTAGATATAAAAGGATCAGGAACTATGGTGGTCTCCTATTGAGGAATAGAAGAATGGGTTTGATGTCTTCTTTGGAAGAAGCTTGCCTTACCAGTCTCTCTGGATCTGATAGAGATAAGACAATTTCATAATCAGAGTGAGACATGGTATGACTTGAAGGAGCCAGCTTGGGTTCAGTGAAGTCGCCAAGTGAAATTTTTTGGACCTAACTATACCTTTAATCACCTTTAAAGGAGTAGGATTATTGTTGTCCCATGGAAAACAAATCAAATTCTGTTCCCTGATGATGGTGCTCGTCTGATGTTGTCCTCTGAGATAATTGGGGTCAATAAATTATGCTAGAGCATCTATAATATTTTGTTTTGTTCATTTTAAGTTTGGAATTTTCGGATGACCAATGCATAAAACAATTTTCAACAACTGTGTCTAAACTCTAGATAATATTAATTAACAAGGAAAAGGTTTGTCGCTTTACTTCACACAGTGGTTTAAGATTTGCAGGTGTTTAAGTAGAAAATGTAAGAAGATATGATTACATAAGTATTCAAACTGAATGTTTTAAATAACCATAAGTTTGAAAGCTTTTAAAAAAAATTTAAACGCTTAACAAAACATATTTAATATTTTGAAGATGTTGATAATTTATTGATGTAGAGGGACTTAAACAGACAATTTAGTAGACCATTTTCTAATATAAATCATAACCTCAGGGGATTTAAGATAAAAGTGAAACTCAGTTATTTCTTACTTAGTTATCTTCATAAAAATTAAATACATGAAGAGAACAAGATGTCATGAAAAAAGCAGGAAAACTTACAGGAGAACAAAATTGTATGAAACAAAACCAGAATCCTTTATTTATCATTAATGATCAAAGTTTGTACATTGTTTCTTAAAAAATGCTTATCCAAGGGTGAAACCCTTAATAACTCGTAATGAGAGTTATTATACTAGTTCTAACACTAAGAAAATATCTAGAACTTGTTACAATAATAGGAAAAAGGAAGTTGTTGAATGATTTGTCACTGTTTTGAAGGAAACGATTGATGATTTGGCCATCACAATGCTGTTGTGTTGTCATGCTGTTAGGATAAAAAAATACTCAATTGTTTCACACAATTTATCCAATCTTTCTTCACTTGGTATTTCTAAATTCACCACCATTCTAAATACTTCATCCACCTCTGTATACCTTTTGAAGGTTGGCTTGTTGATGAACAGATGTCTGATTTCATGTTTGATGATCAAATCAAACTCTAATGTTTCTAGAAAGGCCTTTCCTGTTATTTTTCCTTTGATTCCTGCACAATTAGCTTTATCCACTGCAATGGTATACAACTTCTTGCAATAATCTTTTAAATTAACCAACGTATCATTTGGAGCTACCAGTCCAGGTAGTCCTTTCTGGTTCAAAACATTGAACTTTGAATGAAACCTTTGGATGTCCAAGGTCTGGCATTTTGTTTCTAGCTGATTAATCAAATTATTCTTTTGTAAGAACTTCTTAATTTCTAAGATGGTGGTTGTTCTGTCAGCAATGTTTATCTATTCTAGCTCTACTTTGCTTTTTGAATTTAGTCTCTTTATCATGTCTTTGGCTTCTGTTGGTTTGGCCTTCATTTTTTCTTTCTCTTTTTCTATCACTGCTTTGCCTCTAGTAATGAGTTCCTGTTGTTCAAAGATGATTTGTATGTATGCCCATACATTTGTCATGGATTGGCTAATGCCTGTACAAATAATTTCCTTGGCTTGGGCCAAGGTATCTACCATTAAAAACTCACTCTATAACTTTGAAATCTTGAGTCCCAATCTGTAGAACTTCTGCATCTCCTCCATATATAGAGTATCATTCTTTATTTTATGTGTTTGTAATTTTGAAACCTTTATGGCCACTTTTGCTAACATTGTTGGATCAACTGTTATTGATGTATACTCAATTGCTATTGATTATGAACTAAGCTCTGTACTGCAACTACCATTAGGACTGCTGTGACTGGAACCATGGCAAGCCAGGTGCTTCTTTCTCCTTCAATAATCCTCCAATTTGCTCCATTTTCTTTATCTAGATATTTTTCTCAATAACAAGCTTGAGAATTTATTCTTTGTTCTACTCACTCTCTTCAATTTCCTTGGTCTGTGGGTCCTCTGTAGAAGACAACTCCAACTGTTTTCGAAGAGTTGTAATGTCTGCATTTTTATTTTTAAGGATTTCTTCTATTGCCTTAAAATCCTTTGGATAATATCCAATTTTGACTACAAGGTCTTCCAAAGTCTTCTAAGGAATATGAGATTGAACATTGGATAAGGCACTCCTAAGCTTAGAAAGAGACATAGCTGGAGTAGTCATGGTGGAAAAAAACATCTCACCGGACTATCTGTGCATATCTATTTGGTCAATTAGATATATATGATTGGTATCAAATGAAAATATGGTCTTCTTGTAGTCTGATGGAGATTTTGGAAATGAAACTTGGGCTTGTAAGAAATCCATATGCATCCTGCCTTTCTCACTGTCAAAAGTAGAGAGAAGTCTGTGTTGAGAAGCCAGGTTTGTTTCCAGAACTTGTTGTATACATTAGATTTCAGAGCCTCATTCTTCTGTTTGATTTCTAGGAACTTTGAGAATATATTTTGGTCATCTGTTGAACTGGTTCCTGTAGTTTGAATAATCTCCAGAGGCTCTCTGGAAGGTGAAGTTGTAGGAAGATTGTTTGGAACACTAGTTCCTACCGATGTGGAAACCTCTAGATCTCCAAGGTCAATTATCTCTAGTTGTTTCTCCTCTGTAGATATTGTCAAGCCAATCTTTGGTTTCTTCTTCTGAACAATGAATTCTCTGATTAGCTCCATGGCAGATGGAGTCTCTTATCTTACACTTTTCAATTTCTTACTCTGAACAACTGGAGTCTGTATATTGGAGGAGGAAAAAACCTACTCCTCTGCTTCTTGAAGTGTACCATCAGCCCACTGATCTTGATTCATGAACTTTTCTATCTCTGGTCTTGGAGTATGGTTATAGGGAGTTGTTTTTAGTTCAACTCTTAAAGCTGAAATTATACCAAAAGGGTCATAATATCAGGTAAAACTAGGTTGAAAGTTCATGTTCTTCAACAATGCATCTGCCTCAACACCAGTTGATCTAGTGTTGCAGATGAATGAGCCAATATTTGATTTGATTTTGAATTGGGATTTTCTCTTGCCTGACACAAAGTGCAGGTCATCCATGTTGATCATCTGCCTAATATATTCTAGAGAAAATATTCTCATCGGAACATACTTAGGCAACTTATATGGTGCTAGTTCACAACCATATATTCTAATTTCTGTATAGTTCTGGTATAAATACCAGTCACCAGTATTGACCTGATCATTTAAGTGTAAAACAATTTTTACTTCTTCACCAATCTAAGGTTTTGTTTGACTATTAAGGAGTTGTGCCACTGGGTGTATTAATTCATCTATGAAGTCTGAGAAAGTGAATTTTGTTGAGACAGTTCAGACTATCTCATTCCAATGAATCACTGATTGATTCACTCCTTGTTCATCTTGTATGTTGAGTGTAATTGGCAGTAAATCTCCCTATTGAAAAAGAAACATGTGAACAAATACAAAGTTGTACTTGAACACTCCTATGTAGTCAAATTAATGAATTGTTTATGTATATTATCAACCAAAAATTCACTGTAAGTGTACATGAAAGCTGGTTGCTGATCTTTGTTAAAAATGGAAAAGAATTCAAGGATGGATTCATAAAAAAAAAAATTCATCTGGATAGCCTAACAAGTAAGAAAGTAAGGAAATATAATTTCTGGAGGCTTCAGGAAATATTGAATATGGGTAGGGTGTATTTATTTTTGGCAATTCAATATCTTATGGTAGAAAGGTCTCAAAAATTGGGGCTCTTTGGTGAAAATTTAACTTATGGTACAGATCCATAAGTGTTGCTGGTGAAAACTGGCTCATGGATTCTAACTGGGAAATTAAAAGAATTTTGTTAATGGTTTCAACAGAAATGGTGATCAAAATGTCTCCATTCTAAGCAACAATTTCCCTTTTAACGGGGTCATATATGGTTTGGCACCAGATAACTAGGTGAGGGAACTCATAAGTTTTAGTAAAGCTGAAGAAAGGTAAGAGTGATTCCGAGAATTTGGTGGGATTTTGGTTGTCAAGGTATTTCTGCTTAAGCCACAAGTGTAGTTCATGGAAATCAAACTCACACTTAGTGTCAACAATTTTGTAAAATGAATCTGCAAGGGGGACATGGTCGAGATCGACCGAGTTGGCAGTAACAGTGTTTTCTTCTACATCTAGCTTCTTAGACTTTCCCTTTGGAGCCATGATGATAGTCAAAAGGGAAAGAAGTGGCTAATGGGATGATTAGATGTATAGATGACAGAGGGAAATAAATTCAATAAGATGTGAAGGCAGTCTGACTCATTTGGTGACTGTCGCAATGTATCTATTAACCTGCAACAAATAATAATTGATCAGTGGAAAAAGTGATAAAAAGGCGAGGTTCATTTATTTATAGCATGAAAGGTTTATGCTATCGGTTTGATATGTGACCATAGCAACTTTAATGGTATAGGAGCGGAGTTATGACATGGCAGTTAACGGTCTGGGAGTGGAGCTGCAACAGACGAACATGATGAACGGATAGGAACAACTAGGAAATAGGAAATTGAGGTGGCACCATTTGGTTGGAAAAAGGCTAACAGTCAAAGCACGGGGGTCAAGAGTCGTTTATGGAATGAAAATCGTAAGCAGATTTTGGAGGGGGTAACAGATGGTTTATGGTATTGTGCGGTGGGGGGCGGGGGAGGGGGGGTTCGAAGTCACAAGAGTGCACAACGTAAGGGTGGTCCGCCCACCATTAAAACATCTTTTCAGACCCCCCCCCTCCCGCATTAACAGGAAATGGACAAGGAGGGTGTGAAGTCTTTCCCCGCCATTGATCTGGGAGGGGAGAATATCTACTGTTGAAAACTGAATGCCCTTTATTCAAAGCCGACAAGACGTTTTGTCGTTTAGCAACCTTGGCTTAAAACATATGCACCATATTTACAATAAATTTTGATGTTTAATAATTCAAAAACAAATATTAATGCTTTTTAAAGAAAATCAATCATAAATTAATGAAATTTAGCATTTTGATGGCGCATTTAAACAAGCAGCCTTTCAATTTACTTCCTCTGAAACTAAGGCATTCATTTTTCATTTTTCTTTCCTAACATTTTTTGATGCCTTCATTCTTTAGGGCAATCTACCTCTAACATTTTATTGATATGAACATATAAAATGAGTCATAGTCCTAACATTTTTTTATTTCTTTTCTTTTTCATTCATATCCTAACTTAACATTTTGATTTTTTTTTTTTGTCTAATATGCTAATTTATCAAAACCAAATAATGTTACAACACCAGCTGAGGGAAAGAAATCCATCAACCCTTGAAGAAATGCAATGAGTGTTAAAGCGAACTTGATTATAAAAAATCAAAAATCAAGACAGAGAAAATGGTCACTATCAAAGAAGAGACATCTACTTCATCTGAGGGCAAGCTCCACACCTTTATCAAAACCATGGAGAAGATAATGGAAAAAATGTCCATCGCTGATAGACAAGTTGAACCCTCCTTTAGAAACCCCAATTTCAGGGGTCAAAATCAATAGCCTCAATACAGAATCAAGCAAAGGGAAAAAAGGGGTTATGATCCACAAAGTCAGCAGCAAATTCACACTCCATTTCAGAAAAACTACATAGAAGGTCCTGATGAAGAAGATGAAGAAAAGATTTTTGGCGAGAATCATTTATTTAAGAAAAATCAACAGCCTTTTTTCCTCACTAAAGAAGATCAGTTTTCTGTAGAAATTCGTGCACCAGAGGATCAACAATATGTGTTGTCAAATGATGATATGTTATTAGTACGAACAAAAGATTACCAGAGGGGAAATCAAATTTTTTTGACTCAAGTACAGAGATAATATGGTTTGAGGAATAGTAATGTTCCTATAACCTCCAATCATAAAAAATAGAATTCTCAAACTGATACTCATCATAAAGAGACGACTACTTCAAATCAAAGCAAATATAAGGGACCTACTGTACCTAGTCCTGCAAAAGGAAATGAGGCTTCTACCAGCAATCAGAAAAAATATAAACAAGTCCAAGATGGGGGAAAAAAGAGGGAAATCCCGCACAAAGATTGGCTAGAGAAGAAAGATGCATCATCCAAAGAGGTAGAAAAACATTCTATCATTTTTAGTCTTGAAAATGAAATCTCTAAAATGAAAGTCTCCATTACATTAACTGAAATAGTCAAGAATGACCATTATAAGTTTCAAGTAGCCAATTTTATTATAGTAGATCAGATGTCTGATATGGTTAATGTAAGTGATGATCACCCGCAACTTTTATTTGGCCCTGTTGTTGATGATGATTTAAAAGATAGTGAGGTCCCTCCGTTTTATCTTAGCCTCAAAATCCACGATTTTATCCTGCATAATACCATGCTTGATTCCAGAGTGTCTTATAACCTTATGCCCAAAACCATCATGGGAAAATTAGGCCTAGATATCACAAGACCTTACCATGACCTTTATTCATTTGATTCAGGCAGAGTGAAATGACTTGGCCTCATTAAAGATTTAGTGGTGTCTTTAGAGAAAATCCCAACCAACAATGTCCTCATGGCTGTTGTTGTGGCTGATATCCCTCCTGTTATCACACATAAATTTTTAATTTTTATTAGGGTCACTCACCTAGGTTTCATTCTGTCTCATAAGGTTGGTCCATGAAATTGAAAAAAAATCATGAAATAAGTCTTTATCCTAAGTCCAAAACACTTCATTAGTCATGTCATCTCAGTCATATCTATCAAATCCACCTTGGGTTCACATTCATTGGTTTAAAATTCATTTTTTAGCCACATATATGGTTTTTCACAATTACGTAGTGAATTCTATAAAAAATATGCATATTTCTCTACGAAACTAACGAACAATTTCGTAGCGAATATGAGAATTTCTCTATTTTTTTACTTTTTGAGAAGTCAACTTCAAGGGGAGTTTCTAGGCAAACATAGGAGAATTATAAGAAAATGAGAGAGGTTAGTTTCAAGTAGAGATCAAATAACTTTAACCTCTTTCACTTTTCTCAAAGGTGCTACAAATTGGGATATTAAGAGATGTCTTTTAGCTCTATTTTCACAATGCGTTTTTTTTTCCTGTTTGAGACATGTTTTTCAAATGCAGTTCCCGGACACTTGGAGATGTTTTTAAAAAAACCAAGAGAGGTGTTTATTCAGAACAAAATAATATAAAAAAACCTCCTCCAGTTTTGCAACATATATCAAGGATATGGAGATATGAGAACATTTACGAGCCCTAAATTTCAGAAAAAAAACAGCTCTATTTTTATTAATAGAGGAACTTGTTGAAGGTGAAAATGTTGTTTTTTGAGGAGGATAAGAGGTATTTTGAACCTAATTTTCCTTAACATACTTCATCATATCATATTTCAGACCCAAAAAGTGAAATTTTGAAGAAAAGGGAGGATTTTGGGTTTTTTCAGCAAATTAGGCAATTTCGTACTGAAGCCCACACTTGAAGGCCAGATTTCACTACGAAACTGTTGTAGGTGACGTTTTGCTTAAAATCACAGCTATGGTCAAAATCAAAGTGAGAATTTTTTTTTATTTAGCTCATTAACCCCAAGTAATATCCTCCAACAGTCAGAAAGGTCAAAGTTTATGCAAAAGGTGGATTTTGGAGTATGCTATGAAATGAGCACTACAAAATTTTATGTACATGATTGTTTTAGCAGTATACTTCAAGTTTGATTTTTGACAAAATGAAAAAGGAGTTTGGAAATATGAAAGAGGTTTTTCTTCATAAGAGGCCCATCTACAAAAAAATCTCTTTGTTTCTGAAAATCCATCAGGGTTTGGAAATTATACACTCATCTTTGAAGCCTATTTTCCAAAATTTTCACTAACCAGATTTAAGAAAAATTTGTAAAATTTGACTTGGAGGAGGTCCAGCTCAGCATCCACATGGCATAATGACACATTAGCACTCTAGTACACTAAGAAAAATAGTTTATTTCAGTTGATAAGGGTTATTAAATGGATTTGTTGAATTATTTAATGAAAGAAGAGTCTTTTTTGTATTCAAACTCTGCAAAACAGAAATATCCCTAGGAAATATCCAAGTGATGTAATCATATTTGAAATAGGTCTCTGAGGTGGGAATTCGAAGCTAGCAAGGTAGAAAATCATTTGTATCAGTCCTCACTCTATAAATGAGATAGTTTCGAGTTAGAACAGGTTGGAGAAAAGTTTCTTTGATACCACTATTATTGCAAATCTTGAATATTAATAATAGACAGTGATGGTGTTTTTCTCCTCAACCTGAGATTCTGTGACTGTTGCAATGAGTTTATACCTTATATTTTCTTAATATATTTTCTCAATGTCTTGATGTTAAATTACTCAGAATTCATGCCCTCATTCTCTGACTTCCTTTTGACATTAAGTTTATTGAATAGTATATGTTGTTAGTATTATCTTCTTCCATTGAAATAGTAGAAGTCTCTGCTTCCATAAGCAAAATTATTTATCATTGACTCCATACTGACTCCATGAGCCCAATGGTAGTGAAATTTATCCCATTTTTCACCTGCAATCAAATACACTAAGACACTCACGAAGTTAGCCATTTGTTTTAAGACCTAATTGAGCAAATCATTAGATAAATTGAGAGATCCCTCTCAGGTTGAAGAGGCTAATCATTAGTCAAAATTTGGTTTGAAAGAGTTAATCTAAGTTTTGTGTTAGAGTAGCCCATCAGTACCAATTTAGATATAAAATTTTGGTGCGTCTGCCAGGGGTATTGAAGACATCTTTCCCGAAGTTTGTGCTCAAACCATGAAGCTGAATTCTTGGAGGTAGCAGGAGCTCGGAACATTTCGAGGATGCATAAACTACCTTGGCGACTCCATTCTTAAAGAATTCAGAATTTCATAGCTTGATGGTGTCTCCACTGCTTGAATATCAGTAGCTTGATGAAGTTTCAAGATGAGTTCTATTGCAAGAAAGAATGCCAAGTATGCTCCTATGGATCGGTCTCACATCCCTGGTTTTCCAAATGTTATGCCAAGAGTTACTTGGTCAACTTATCTTCGCATATTTAAAGATGAAAATTAAGATAATGTTGTTCTTCAATTGGTTAGATTCCATATGCATGTGCATAAGTTTCAAGTTGAGTTTCTTGAAGATTGTCTCATGAAAATGTTTATGGCCACCCTAGAGGATGAAGCTAGAACATGGTATGAAGGGTTGCAACTAGGAATCTTGTTCTCTCTAAGAGATTTCCATAAGACTTTCTTAGAACATTATGAGAAAACTCATTATTCTTTATCATTGTTGTTGGAAAAATACTGAGAAGGGGGGGGTGAATCAGTATTTAGAGCTGACTGAAAATTTTTTAGTTTTCCTTTCTCTTATAACCATATGCTACATTACAGAATCCAACTTGTATGTCCAGAGATCTTATTGTGTCTTTACTTATATCATTGCATCATTCATTCACCAGATGTTTAGTAAGCAGTAAGCATGAACAGAAATAACAGAACAAATCATCAAACATAAGCAACACATATGAACACCAGTATTTAAGGTGGAAACCCAATTCGGGAGAAAACCACCGCTGCTGTTATCTCAATCTTCAATATTTATTATAAAGAAAACTTCTTACAATTTATGCTAGCGCAGACTTATACCAGCACGCAGGCACCCACCTGCAGAAAGGCCACAACCTTTTCTCGTTCTCCAGCCACTACTGGAAGGGAGCTCCAACCCCCTGATTTTAACACCAGCTTTTACTGGCAGGATACTTCCACTTTCATACAGAAGGCTTCAACCCTTAGATTCACCAGATTTCTTCAATTTCTTTATCAGACTTCTGTCAGGTCTTCCTCATTTCTTTTTGCTGATCATCATAGAGATTCATCATTTCTAGATCATATCCATAGGTGCATCATGTATGCAGATATCTCTTAAAGAGATTTATTTATTAACAACCCTCCATCTGCACACACTGAACCATAATGCGCTTCTCCTTATATAGTTTTGCCTTTATCAATACCATGAGTAGAAAACCACTCAACTACTAATGGTATTCATATTAAAATCTGAACCAATCCAAATTTAAAATCCAATATTCGTTCTTCCATGCACGAATTGTCCCAAAGGTAATTTTTTTCTCCGCCAAATAATACTATAGCCAAGGTTAAGTAACATTAACGTGCCACTGATGGTTTTCTTTCTTTTATTGGAAATTTATTTATCAAATTCGTGGAATTTGATAAATAAATATTATTCACAACCTTTGGTAATTAAATATATATAATAGAACTTTATATTAATAATCCGCGCTTTTATCAAATGGATTTTTAAATAGACCTTTGGATCCGGCCCCACATGCATAATCGACGGCTTAATCAATATTATTTAAGACTGGGGCCCGTTGCTAACGATCGTTTCCATTCGATGGTTGTTATCGCGTCACGCTGCCTCATTTGATCGGACAGATATCGCTCGGCGAAGACGCACGAACAATAACGTGCGATGACCGCTGTACCTTGGTTAACCTTCGCGCATCTATAGCAAATGATCATCATTCGATGACCCCTTCCCAGATCAACAACGCTCAACAATATCGCTGGGTATCCTGGGTCGAACAATAACGCGTGATGGCGCGCAGTGACAAGCGGTTTTGTGGAGTCGTACAGGGACGCGTGTCGCCCGTTCTATGGAATCGGAGCCAACCTCTTGAATACCGCTCAACCTGCAAAAGCGGTGCGATATGGGCAAACCGGGTTTGCCAATCCACTCACGGTTTTGAACAATAATTAACCAAGGTTAATTTGGGTTTGCGCTAACCTTCTTACTTAGTTGTCTATCTTTGGCAGGATTTCTAATAAACAGGGAACAAATTTAGTTATCTTCCGACGATATTTTCACTACCATTAGGATAGAGTTAGTTATATGCATGCTTCCTTTTCTTATGTTCCATCGAAATTTTAATGCCAAATACTCTGTTTTAGTTCTTCTGCGTTTTAACTAATTTTATCTCGCTCCTTGTTCCTTTCTCCATGAACGCCAGTCAGCTCCTTACTAATAGCGTAGACCCTTCCATGTGAAGCTTAAAACCATATTTTGTTCAATCAATAACATTCCACTGTCTACCAGTTTGGATACACTGTCAATCGTATTAACATCAGTTCCTCGAACAACATATAGAGCACCATTAATCCCCTCATAGGGTTTCTCACAGATTTCAACTATCCTCCATCAGGATACATACATATGTTCACACCTGAATGGGGATCAAATATCCTTCCTATTTAATTCAATTTTCTTCTTGACTGATACTGCTCTCTGTAGATGCACTCATTCTCTGTTCTTCTCTGCTACATGTCTTTTCTCTGTTCCTAGTTTACTGTTTCAGATGCCAATTCCTTTGACACTTCCTTTGCCATCAATGACAATATTTCCAACAATCTCCCCCTTTGGCATTGATGGCAATATTCTTCCTTTGATTGGCTTATAGAAGCCCTTTGTTGCTTTTCCTCCCCCTTTGACATCAATGGCAAAGAGTTGATCAAGATCCTTTGAACCGACAATACCATGCTCCCCCTGAGATCATGCTGCATCTTCAAACATAATATAAAAAAATGACTTATAAATGCTAACAGTGCATCCTCTTCATATGACCAATGCTCCCCCTTAGCCTGTGCATTCAGAGATGCCTAACAGCACCTCACAGCCAATTTAAACTTCTGTTTTAAAAATGGATAGGTCTTCTAGCGAGCAGAACTACTCCAGTTTATACGGGAGTATTCAGATAGCTACAGTGATTTGGTAAATATCTCAACAACATTTCTTTAGAGGAACATATTCATTCACCTTTGGTTCAGCACTTGTTCCATAAGTGATGTTGTTCAGAATTAATAGCAGTGTGTATAAATGTGAGGATTCTTTTAAATATAAAGTAGCCTGCTGTTCTCCACAGCGAGGCAGATGAACATTTGATTTAATCTGTAAAGTTGCATCATCTAGAGAAGTTGAGTGCAACATGAGGTAACGGCCATATGCCTTACATCTGCTACTGCAGTAGATAAGGCAATGGTGCTTTTTGCTAAACCAAGATATAAACGGGTCCCATATAGAATGCACCACCACTAGTGCTTTCGATCATCAACATTTCCGGCCCAATACGCATCAGTGTAAGCATGAAGAGTAAGATCAACATTTTTTGGATACCATAGTCCAAAGTCTTGAGTTCCTTGTAGATATTTGAATATTCTTTTGACAGCCTAAAGGTGAGACTCTTTTGTATTAGCTTGGAATCGTCCAACAATCCCAACTGCATGCATAATGTCTGGTCTAGTCCCAGTGAGATAAAGTAGACTTCCTATCATAGATCTGTATTCTGCTTGATTCACCATGGGAGAATCATCATGAGAACTGAGATTACATCCGGTTATCATTGGTGTACTTATAGGTTTGCACTCTTCCATGCCATACTTCTTTATAATTTTCTTAAGGTATTTTTCTTGTGATAAGAATATGCCATACGTTTCTTGTTGCATACAGAAGCCAGAAAAGAATATTAGTTCCCCAAGTAAAGACATTTCAAATTCTTGCCACATATCAGAAGCAAATTTAAAGCTCATAGACTCTTCATTACTTCCAAAAATGATATCTTAACGTATACAACCACAATCGATAGTTTGTCATTTTAGGTTTTTGTGTATAAGTTGCTATCGGCGGACCCCTTTGAAAATCCTTGTTGATGAAGATATTTGTCGAGACGATAGTACCATGCCCTTGGAGCTTGTTTGAGACCATATAGAGCCTTTTAAGTCTACAAACAAGTTTTTCATCATTTCCCAAAATGAATCCTTACGGATTTTTTTCTATATAAACTTCTTCTTCTAGATCACCATTGAGAAAAGCGGATTTAACATCCATTTGATAAACTTTGATTTGTTGGAAGCTTGAAAAAGCAAGAAACATTCTTATGGCTTCAAGTCTAGCTACGTGAGAAAAAGTTTCTTCAAAGTCTATACCTTCTTTTTGAGCATACCCTTTTCACACAAGTATAGCTTTATTTCTTATAACATCCCCATTCTCATTTAACTTGTTTTTGAATATCCATTTAGTTCCATTGAAATTTTTGTCATGAGGCCTTGGTACTAATTCCCAAGTGTGATTCTTTTCGATTTGATCAAGCTCTTCATTCATGGCTTGACTCCAACATTCATCTTTGCTAGCTTGACTGAAATTGTGAGGTTCAATAGTGGATAGAAATGCTAGATTGCTAGAAGATCCCACAAGAGTCCTTCTTGTTTGTATACCTGATCCCTTTTCTCCCAAGATCTGATATTCTGGATGATTCTTTTGAACATATCTGGATGGAGAATTTTCAGATAAATCATCTTCAGGTTCTTCATTGGGTTCATTGTCTATATCATTCCTATTTGATGTAGAAGGATATATGTCATCATCATCTTCATATGTTGTTTTTTTTTTCTTCTTTTGGAGTTGCAGGAGACTCATCAATAACAACATCAATACATTCAACAATCTTCTGAAGTCTTTTATTGTAACATTTACATGCTCTACTCCTAGAGGAGTAACCAAGGAGTATTCCTTCATCTGCTCTGGGTTCAAACTTGCCAAGTTTTTCATCATTATTTTTGATAAAGAATTTGCTTCCAAAAATTCTAAAATGCTTCACAGTGGGAGGATTACCATACCAGAGTTCATATGGAGTTTTATCACTATTTACTCGAACATGTGCCTTGTTAAGAATATTTACCGCTGCATGTGTTGCTTCTCCCCAAAATGTGTCAGGTGTTCCAGAATCATCAAGCATAGCTCTAGCCATTTGTTGAACTATTCTATTCATTCTTTCTGCTACGCCATTTTGTTGTGGAGTGTCGGCTACAGTAAATTGTCTTTTTATACCATGTTGTTCACAAAATTCAAGGAATTCATTTGAAGTATATTCTCCTCCTCGATCAGATCTAAGACATTTGATTTTTAGATCTAATTCATTTTCAACCAGAGCTTTGAAGCTCTGAAATTTCTCAAATTCTTCATCTTTGTGTTTAAGCAACCCAATCCAACACATTATAGAGAAATCATCAATAAATAAGATATAGTATTGTTCACCTCGTGGTGAATTTTTCTTCACAGGTCCACATATGTCAATATGAATCAGTTAAAGAGGCTTACTTGATGATCCTTCCTTGGCATTAAATTGTACTCTATTTTGCTTACCGAATTGGCAAGATTTGCATATGATATTTTCAGGTAGAGTAATATTGGGAAGATCATGAACAACTTTAAGTCTGCTTGATTTGTTGATTTGAGAGAAGCTCAGATGCCCCAACCTTCTATGCCATAGCCAATTTTTTGAAGATTTACTCAAGTAACATTGTTCTTTGCAGTTCTTCAATACATATAGGTTGCTTGGAGTTCTTTTTCCTTTTATAATTTCTTTACCTGTATCAAGATCACGTACCACACATTCTTTTGAACTAAAGACAACTTCAGTTCCTTCATCACACATTTGACTTACACTTAACAGGTTATGCTTTAATCCATCCACATACATGACTTCATTAGCTTTCACCTTTTCTTTTAGAAAAACAGACCCTTTTCCCTTAATGACCGCAGGAGTATCATTTCCAAATGTAACATTATTTTCTTTTTCTAGAGCACTATATGCAAGAAGTTTGTTTTTGTCACTTGTCATGTGTCTTGAGCATCCACTATCAATGTACCATTGATTTTATTCATCCTCTGCAAATAATTCTATGCCACAATTTTCAACCTGTAATTTCTTCTTTTTCCATACTTTGGAGCTTGAAGGAACATGTTCTTTTGGCTGAACTTTGCTCCTGCATTCAGATTCTTCATGGCCAAAATTATTTCAATAAGCACATTCAACTTCATTTTGAAGAGGAGAAAAGTTGTTATAAGTATTATTCTTTGTTTCAATATCAATCCTTTTCTTTCTTGCTTCTCTTGTCATGATGGTTTTATATGCAACACATTGAACAACTTTATGACCAAATTTGTGACATGAAAAACATTGTCCATTGAAGAAGAAATTTCTGCGATCATGAAATCTTCTACTTGAATTTACCTGTTGATTGGTGTTTCTTTGAAAGATATTCCTGTTAGAGTTCTTTGAATTGAGATGATCATGCTTTACCTGTAAAGATTCTTTATTCCCTTGCTGAGTGGCAGCATGTTGTATACCAGCTGTAGCTGCTTTTAGATAATTTGGTGCTGAAGCCTGAGAAGATTCTCCGATATATCCAAGACCTGTATTTATAAGAGGAGAACGTTGTACCTTGATAATCTCATCTAAGGTTTCAGATCCTTTAGCAAATCTAAGATTCAGAGTCTTTACTTTCTCAAGTTATTTTCTTAGACTTACTACTTCACACTCTAATTTCTCATTGTGTTTCTCCTTTTCTTCAAGCTGACTTTTCAGAGTTTCTATGATTATTTTACTCTCTTCTAAGCAAATTTTGAGTTTATTGTTTTCATCAAGAAAATCATTGTCTTCCAGAGCATCCAAAAAATTATCCCTTTCTTCTCTAGATTCTTTTTCAAATGCCATGAGAAGTCTAAGATCTTGTTCACATTCTTCCTCACTATCAGATAACCCATCACTGTTTTCATGAGTATAGTAACTTTTTCTAGTGCTAAAACGATTCTTATTCCTTATTTCTACTTCCTTCCCCTTTTTTGTGTTTCTTTATGAGGACACTTAGCAGCATAATGACCAAATATTCCACAATCAAAACATTTGAAAGGAAGCTTACCTCTGAACCGTCCTGAGCCAAGTTGAAGTTTCTTTACAAAATTTACCTCATCTTCTTCTGAGATATATCCTGATCCTTCTATTTTTTGTACTTCCTTCCCTTTTGTAGAAGCTCTAAAGACTGCTTCTTTGACTTCAGATGATCCTCCTCTTCTCATTTCATATGCAGTTAGTATGCCATGAAGTTGCACCACAATAAGATTTTGAAGATCCTGCTTTTCTTCAAGAGCAGAAACTTTTGACTCAAATTTTTCCGTTAGTGATCTTAAAATTTTCTCAACCAGAGTAGATTCGGTTATTGTTTCTCCTAGATTTCGCATACGATTTACAATATCATCAAGACGTAAAAAGAAATTTGCAATGCTCTCCTCATTATCCATTTTTAGATTCTCATATTGAATTCTGAGAGTTTGGAGTTTAGCACTTTTTACCTTTGCATCACCTTCATAACTTAGAATGATTTTGTCCCATATTGCCTTTGTTGTATTCAGATGCATGACTTTGACAAATTATGATTCAGTTAGACTTCCCAATAGAGCATTGATTGCTTTTGCATTTGTTTCATAATTCTTTCTTTCCGTCGGATCTGTTGGTACTGCAGCTGGATATTGATATCCTCCTTCAACAATTGCCCATACATCTGCTCCCAGAGACTGAAGATATGATCTCATCCTTGTTTTCCAAAAGATTAAATTGTTTCCGTTAAAGAGCAGAGGCCTGATAGATGTTGTTCCATCTTGATTACTCATCTTGCTTGATCATCCTTCTAGCGGCTAAGCTTTTTCAGAAGGACGTGCTCTGATACCAATTATTGGAAAAATACTGAGAGGGGGGGGGGGGAGGGTGAATCAGTATTTAGAGCTGACTAAAAACTTTTTAGTTTTCCTTTCTCTTATAACCATATGCTACATTACAAAATCCAACTTGTATGTCCAAATATCTTATTATGTCTTTACTTAGATCATTGCATCATTCATTCACCAGATGTTTAGTAAGTAGTAAGCATGAACAGAAATAACAGAACAAACCATCAAACATAAGCAACACATATGAACACCAGTATTTAAGGTGGAAACCCAATTCGGGAGAAAACCACCACTGTTGTTATCTCAGTCTTCAATATTTATTATAAAGAAAACTTCTTACAATTTATGCTGGCGCAGACTTATACCAGCACGCAGGCACCCACCTGCAGAAAGGCCACAACCTTTTCTATTTCTCCAGCCAATACTGGAAGAAAGCTCCAACCCCCTGATTTTAACACCAGTTTTTACTGGCAGGATACTTCCACTTTCATACAGAAGGCTTCAACCCTCAGATTCACCAGATTTCTTCAATTTATTTATCAGACTTCTGTCAGGTCTTCCTCATTTCCTTTTGCCGATCATCGTAGAGATTCATCATTTCTAGATCATATCCATAGGTGCATCATGTATGCAGATATCTCTTAAAGAGATTTATTTATTAACAACCCTCCATCTGCACACACTGAACCATATGCGCTTCTCCTTATATAGTTTTGCCTTTATCAATACCATGAGTAGAAAACCACTCAACTACTAATGGTATTCATATTAAAATCCAAACCAATCCAAATTGAAAATCCAATCTTCGTTCTTCCATGCACGAATTGTCCCAAAGGTAATTTTTTTCTCTGCCAAATAATACTATAGCCAAGGTTAAGTAACATTAACGTGCTGCTGATGGTTTTCTTTCTTTTATTGGAAATTTATTTATCAAATTCGTGGAATTTGATAAATAAATATTATTCAAAACCTTTGGTAATTAAATATATATAATAGAACTTTATATTAATAATCTGCGCTTTTATCAAATAGATTTTTAAATAGACCTTTAGATCCGGCCCCACATGCATAATCGACGGCTTAATCAATATTATTTAAAACTGGGGCCCGTTGCTAACAATCGTTTCCATTCGATGGTTGTTATCGCGTCGCGCCGCCTCATTTGATCGGACGGATATCGCTCGGCGAAGACGCGTGAACAATAACGTGCGATGGTCGCTGTACCTTGGTTAACCTTCGCGCATCTATAGCAAATTATCATCGTCTGATGACCCCTTCCTAGATCAACAGTGCTCAACAATATCGCTGGGTATCCTGGGTCGAACAATAACGCGTGATGGTGCGCAGTGACAAGCGGTTTTGTGAAGTCGTACAGGGACGCGTGTCGCCCGTTCTATGGAATCGGAGCCAACCTCTTGAATACCGCTCAACCTGCAAAAGCGGTGCGATATGGGCAAACCGGTTTTGCCAATCCACTCACGTTTTTGAACAATAATTAACCAAGGTTAATTTGGGTTTGCGCTAACCTTCTTACTTAGTTGTCTATCTTTGGCAGGATTTCTAATAAACAGTGAACAAATTTAGTTCTCTTCCGACGAGATTTTCACTACCATTAGGATAGAGTTAGTTATACACATGCTTCCTTTTGTTATGTTCCATCGAAATTTTAATGCCAAATACTCTGTTTTAGTTCTTCCGCGTTTTAACTAATTTTCTCTCGCTCCTTGTTCCTTTCTCCATGAACGCCAGTCAGCTCCTTACTAATAGCGTAGACCCTTCCATGTGAAGCTTAAAACCATATCTTGTTCAATCAATAACATTCCACTGTCTACCAGTTTGGATACACTGTCGACCGTATTAACATCGGTTCCTTGAACAACATACAGAGCACCATTAATCCCCTCATAGGGTTTCTCACAGATTTCAACTATCCTCCATCAGGATGCATACATATGTTCACACCTGAATGGGGATCAAATATCCTTCCTATTTAATTCAATTTTCTTCTTGACTGATACTGCTCTCTGTAGATGCACTCATTCTCTGTTCTTCTCTGCTACATGTCTTTTCTCTGTTCCTAGTTACTGTTTCAGATGCCAATTCCTTTGCCACTTCCTTTGCCATCAATGACAATATTTCCAACAATTGTTACAAGACTGTTGTGACTTTTGTGAGGTTTTCATTCCATATCTTAAAAGTCTTGGTGATAATGGAGACTGCAGGGATGAAGATATGTTAGAGACACTTCATGATTTCTCCTTTCATGTTAGTTTCCAGGGTAATCAAGAAGGTTTCCAACAAGAAGAAGTGTCTTCTTTGCTTGAAGATAAAATAGATCAGCAATTTGACAGTCAAGTCATATTACATGAAATTTATGAGGATTTGTAGCCTCGTCAATCTATATTCAGTCAAAGGTATGAGCCAAATCATTCAAATTGTTTTTCATCTCATTCCTTTTCTGAAATTTTAAGTCAAGGAGAAGATCCTCAAGATTAGGTTGTTGAAAATACATGCATGAAAATTCTGAATAGTGAAGTAACATGTGATGAAAGTTCACTTTTGGGTAAACTTGAGCTACATGAAGAGCTGAATATACATGTTTTATCTTTTCATTTTGGAGATCATAAAAATGACATGGATGATATGCATAAATTTGTTGGTATAGGAGTTGTTAGTGTTCATAATCAAGATGACAACCCTCAAGCAAAACTACCAAAGATTATATATGATTTGTTTGATAAAAAAAAAGAGTAGTTTTGATACACACAATATGGATGTCATGTTTGAAGATATTCAAGGATGCATAGATGGTTTTTTTGATTTACACGAAAGGGAAGACAACCTTATTGTTTCCTTTTCATTTGATGTTGTTCTTGGAATTGAAGACATAGGACAAAAGAATCCATCAATTTTGAATGAATTCATCTCTCATGGTTTTACTCATCAAGGTAAGGTGATTTTTCATGGTTTCCAAGATCCAATGGTAAGTTTGTTGCAGTAATGAGCCAAGACAAATTTTGTATTTCTTATGGAGCATGTATTTGATTCTCATTCTGAGTTGCCAATAGAAGACTCACTTCCAATGTTTCTCAAGTACAGTTAAGGGTTCAAGTATTAGATCATCTCATTGAGTATTGGCTTTATTGGAGGTTTCATGTCGCTTGAATCAAGCATGGAGATTGTAGTTGTTAGGGTAGGTAGGAGTGTGTGTGAATAAGCTCAAGTATTCTGAGCATCTTTTCAAAATGTATAGATTTAGTCTTCATTTGGGATTACAGTTTTCAACAAGCTTGAGCCTGAGGAGAAGGCCATAAGAGTTTGGATAAGTCTTCATCAATTTCAGAATTTTTTGTTTTTTTTAAAGGCACTAGAACTAAGTTCTTTGTTGTACCACAGGGGCACACCATCCCCAGTGGAGCCATTGTTATCACACATAAATTTTTAATTTTTATTAGGATCAATCACCTAGGTTTCATTCTGTCTCATAAGGTTGGTCCATGAAATTGATAAAACATTCATGAAATAATTCTTTATCCTAAGTCCAAAACACTTCATTAGTCGTGTCATCTCAGTCGTATCTATCAAATCCGCCTTAGGTTCACATGCATTGTTTTAAAATTTATTTTTTAGTCACATATATGATTTTTCACAATTCTGTAGCAAATTCTATGCAAAATAGGCAGATTTTGCTACGAAACTACCTAACAAGTTCATAGTGAATCTGAGGATTTATCTGTTTTTTGACTTTTTGAGCTATAAAATTCAAGAGCCATTTCTGGGAAAACAAAGAAGAATTCTAAGAAACTGGGAGAGTTTATATTCAATAACATAGCAAAGAACATTAACCTCTTTCAATTTTCTCAAAGGTGCTACAAATTTGGAGATTCGGAGATGTATTTCGGTTCTATTTTCAGAATGCGTTTTTATTTATATATTTGAGACATGTTTTTCAAATGTAGTTCCCAGACACCTGGAGATGCATTTAAAAAAAAAAAAAAGAGTTTTTTCTTCAGCACAAATTGATCTACAAAAACCTCGTTTGGATTTGCAACAACTATCAAGGATCTAGAGACACGAGATCATTTTTGAGCCCTAAATTTCAGAAAAAACAACTTTGTTTTTATTAATAGAGAAACTTGCTTAAGGTGAAAATGTTGTTTCTTGATGAGATTAGAGGTAGTTTGAACCTAATTTTCCTTAACATACTTCATCATATCATCTTGCAGACCCATAAAGTGAAATTTTGAAGAAAAGGGATGATTTTGGTTTTTTTCGACAAATTAGGCAATTTCATAGTGAAGCCCGGGCTTGAAGCCCAGATTTCGCTATGAAACTACTTTAGGTGACATTTTTCTTAAAATCACAGCTATGGTCAAAATAAAGTGGGAAAAAAATTTATTTAGCTCATTAGCCCCAATGAAGATCCTCCAACAGTCAGAAAGGTCAAAGGTTATGCAAAAGGTGGATTTTGTAGTTTGCTACCAAATGAGTGCTACAAATTTGTGTACATAACTGTTTTAGAAGTTAACTTCAAGTTTTATTTTTGACCAAATGAAACAATTTTTTAGAAATATGAAAGAGTTTTTTCTTCAGAAAAATCCCATCTACAAAAACCTCTCTCATTTTCTAAAAATCCATCAGGGTTTGGAAATTATACACTCGTTTTTTAAGCCCATTTTTCATAATTTTCACTAACCAAATTTATGAAAAAATTGTAAAATTTGACTTGGAGGAGGTCCAGCTCAACATCCACGTGGCATAATGACACATCAATACCCCAATACACTCAGAAAATCATTTTTTTCAGTTGATAAGAGTTCTTAAATGGATTTTTTGAATTATTTAATGAAAGAAGAGTCGTTTTTGTATTCAAACTCTACAAAACAAAAATATCCCTAGGAATGTAACCATATTTGAAATAGGTCTCTGAGGTGGGAATTTGAAGCTAGCAAGGTGGCATATCATTTTTATGATACTCACTCTATAAATGAGATATTTTTAGAGTTGGAACAGGTTGGATAATGTTTCTTTGATACCACTATTATTGTAAATCTTGAATATCAGTAATAGACAATGATGTTGTTTTTCGGCTCAACCTGAGATTCTTTGATTGCTACAATGAGTTTATACCTTATATTTTCTTAATATCTTTTCTCAATGTATTGATTTTAAATTACTCAGAATTCATGCCCTCATTCTCTGACTTCCTTTTGACATTAAGATTATTGAATAGTTTATGTTGTTAGTATTATCTTTTTCCATTGAAATAGTAGAAGCCTCAGATTCCATAAGAAAAATTATTTATCACTGACTCCATACTGACTCCATGACCTCAATGGTAGTGAAATTTATCCCATTTTTCATGTGAAATGAAATACACTAAGACACTCAGAGAGTTAGCCATCTATTTTAAGACCTAATTGAGCAAATCATTAAATAAATTGAGAGAGACCTCTCAGGCTGAAGAGGTTAATCCTCAATCAAAATTTGGCTTGAAAGAGTTACTCTAAGTTGTCTGGTGGAGAATCCCATCAATACCAATTTGGAGATAACATCTCCAAGATATGGAATGCTTCTCTCTCGGACATGGACAGTAAAACTTAAAGGTACCTTGCAGCTCGAATTTTCATATGCTACAATACCGGTCTTTGGTCAACTCAAAAAAATATACCAGGAAATTAAAATGAAGTACATGATCAGTAGCATAGAAAAACCTAATAATCACCCCATACATGTTGTTCACATGGATTTAGATTCTTTTATCTTATTCAATGATCAATTTTCAACATCTTCAGAAATTTTGATGGAAGAAAAGACATAATTTTTTGAGTTTTCAAGTTTTGTTTTAGAAATTGCAAATGCAAAAAATCAAGAAAAGATGTCAAGTGGTTTGGAACCAAGCGCATCAGCCCAAAAAAGAGATGAAACAGTAAAATACACAAATGTTTTTTGTACAACAGACCTTTCTCAAGTAGAAAATAAAGTTTGGACATCTAATTTGCATCATCTCGATGAAGAAAGTGGTTTGTGGACCATGGACTTCGATGGAGCCTTGGGTAAGGAAGGGGTTGACATTGGAGTGTGGATTCACAACTCTATAAATTAGTCTCTTAACATTCCTCCTAATGTTAGAATGTCCTCTTACAAGTTAGCATTCGATTTTTCGAACAATGAAGCAGAGTATGAGGCTTTGATAACCAGCTTGAAAATTCTCAAGAAGTTAGGTGCCAAGAAAATTTCTATGTATGGCGACTCTGAATCGGTAATAAAGCAAGTCAAAAGGGAATAAAAGGACAATCATCCTAGGATTCTAGCTTACCGACATTTAGTATTAGATATCCTCAAGACCTTCATCGAGTATACTTTGTCATTGATCCCAAAGGACAACATGGTATTTCTTATTCTCTTGCCACTTTGGCCAGCATGTATAAAATTCCATTGTATCCCAATAAGAAGTATGAGATAAACATCAAACATCGCCCTGTTGTTCCAGATAATGTTCAGTATTGGTAGGTCTTTCAAGATGACAAACAGATTAGCAACTTCTTGCAGACGGAAGAGGAATTTTCGAATTTACAAATGGATGACCAATTTTCTGAAAATGACCAAGAATTGCATGCGGTAGAAATGAAAGTACTTCAGTTGAAAGATAACTCCATTCCTAGAGGTCTTGTGCCTTTGGAGGAGCTTTTTGACCAAGATGATGTTGCATGAAAACCGACCATGTTGCCAACAGAAGTAGGAGTGAAAGATCTTAATCTTAGGACTCTTGAAAAGCCCAATATATTCAAGATTTCAAAATACTTGAGCCGAGAGATGAAAGGGAAATATGCAACGTTCATGTCTCAGTTTACCGATGTTTTTGCATGTGAGTATTCTGATCTGAAAAATTATGATAAGAGTATAGTTCAGCATACTATTCCTTTGAAACCGGATCAGAATCCTTTTCGCTAGAAATTGAGAAGAATGAATCCCAAGTTGCTGCCCTCCATTCTAAAAGAGGTAAACAGGTTATTTATTGTTGGTATTATAATTCCACTTCGCTTCTCAAATTTGATGTCTAACTTAGTGCCAGTAAGGAAGAAGACCGTAGAAATTCACTTGTGTATAGATTTCAGAAATCTGAATAAAGTGTCATTAAAAGACAAATACCCTTTTGGGTTCGTGTTATATTCTTTCCACGACTATTATTTCCATGGTATTGTGCATGGGTTTGCACATGGTTTTGGGGCATGATGGTTTTCGATCCCTGATATTTTGTAGATCCGGTCAAGGGAACTACGGTTATTTTCTAATCCAGGGTTAATGGATTGGGGTTTATGTATGCTTCAGCATGTATATATATGTGTTGTAACACTAAAAGGAATATAATGAAAAATCAAGTTGGTCGTCCCGATATGGGATCCAGGGGAAAATATCTGTGTATATATGTTTTATGTTTTATGCTCTCGCTATTGTTTATTTTCAATTTTAAGATTCATTTGCAACTAAGTTCTATACAGGGTTAAAACCTACATTTGGTATCAGAGCCAGGTTTCAGCTTCAAGGGGACGCCTTTGCTGCTGAGGGGTTTTTTTCTTAGGCCTGAGGTAGACCCTGTTCAGTGGGAGATCTACGGGATCGATTCTTGCTGTGAAAGAAGATGGCGAGCGACGGGAAGATAGAGATCGAGAAATTTAATGGTCAGAGTTTTGAGTTGTGGAAGCTCAAGATGGAGGATCTGTTGGTGGATAAGGACTAGTGGATCGCGGTAGATCTAGGTACTAAACCAACGACAATGTCAGATGAAGATTGGAAGAAACTGGATCGAAAGGCAAAGAGCACAATACGTTTGTGTGTCTCAGATTCAGTATTGTTGAATGTATCTGGTGAAGCTACGACGAAGACCTTGTGGGACAAGCTAGGGACTTTGTACCAATCTAAGTCTCTGGTGAATAAATTGTTCCTGCGGATAAAGTTGTATAACCTGAGGATGAAGGATGGACACTCGGTGATAGAGCATCTGAATGCCTTCAATACTGTGGTAAGTCAGCTGTCATCTGTTGATATTAAAATCTCATATGAAGATAAATGCATCATTTTGTTGTGTTCTCTACCAGATTCATGGGACATTCTGGTTATTGCAATAGATAGCAATACAACTACCTTTAATTTTGATGACATTGTCTCAACCTTGTTGTCAGAGGAAATGAGACACAGAAATATGGAGGGTCAGAATGGAGATGCCTTATCTGTACGAGGAAGGTTCCAGAATAGAAACAAGAATAAGGTTTCGAGTGGGAGATCTAAATCTAGAGGGAGATCTAAATCTCCTGGAAATTTTGTAAAGGTGTGCTGGAAATGCGGAAAGGAAGGTCACTACAAAAAGGACTACAGATCTAAAGCTCCTGAGAAAGGAAAGGGCTCTGATGATGCTCCTTCTGCAGAGGAAAAAACCACCTCGGATGAAGGTGGGGATGTGTATTTGGCTTCTTCTTCAAATACACATGTATATAATGAGTCATGGTTGATTGACTCGAGTGCATCCTTTCACTTCACTCCTCATAGGGAGTGGTTCTGCGAGTATGGGAAATATGATGGCAGTGATATCTTCTTAGGTGATGATAGGAAGGTTAGAATCATCAGACGTGGAAAATTCAAGCTGAAGCTGCAAGGTGGAAGGATTAGAAAACTTCCTGGTGTTCTGCACATTCTTGCGTTAGCCAGAAATCTGATTTCTGTAAGAAATATGGATGATGCAGGTGTAAAAACAGTGTTTGAGAAAGATACTTGTAAGATGGTTCGGGAAGCACTGGTATTAATGCGGGGAGTTCGCATTGGAACTCTATACAAGCTTCAGGGAAGCATTGTTATTAATGGGTGAAACAGTTCTGTGGTTCCTGAAAGTGGAGTGGAAAGCCTAGCGGTCTCTAGAGAAAAAACCATGCTATGGCATCAAAGGCTTGGACATATTGGTGAGAAGGGCCTTCGGATACTGCATGGAAATGGTATGGTAGAAGGTATGTCTAATAGCTCTCTGGATTTTTATTTCTGTGAAAATTGTGTATATGGGAAGCAGAATCAGGTGAGTTTTCCTTTAGGTGCTAAGAGGGCAAACAAGATATTAGAGCTTGTGCACAGTGATGTGTTTGGACCTGTGTTGGTTCCATCACTGGGTAAGTCTATGTAGTATGTTTCATTCATAGATGAATTATCAAGGTATACATGGATATATTTCTTAGGAATAAATCTGAAGTCTTTGACAGATTTAAAGAATTTAAGGCCCTGGTGGAAAACCAGACAGAGACGAAGATAAAGGTGCTGAGGACAGATAATGGTGGGGATTTCTGCAAGAAGGAATTTGAAGATTTCTGCAAGAAGTGTGGTATATCACAGTAGAAGACTACTCCATACACACCTCAGCAAAACGGAGTTGCAGAAAGAATGAATAGAACACTGATGGAAAAGGAAAGAAGCATGCTCAGTGGTATCGGGTTAGGACAAGAATTCTGGGTAGAGGCAGTGGAGACTGCATGTTACTTGGTTAACATTGTTATCTCTCAGGTTTTCCTTGAAGTTGTGGAAAAGGAAAGTATACCCGAGGTAACCACAAACCAACCTTCAGATGCAGAATCTAGCCAATCTGCATCCAGAGAGGGCTCTCTCTTTATGATTTATCTTTGTTCCTAGAATGTTTTAGGCTAGTTATAATTCTAAGAAATTTGTTTGAAAATGGTGGAATTCTCCAACTAAGGGAAAGGTTGAATATTTTCAAACCATTGGGCTATGGAGTCAAAGGATGGATTTACTGGATTTCTATTCTACACACAAGATGGCTTTGCAGGGCAAGATAGCCAAACAAAGAACAATCCTTAAAATTTAAAGTGGATGGAATGGGTTTGAAGGGATGAAAAGCAGTTAAGAATCTTTCGTCATGTTCAAAAGAAAGAAATGAAATGATTACAAATAAAGAGCAGTGAATAATTCTTTACTATAGTAATCAAAATGTTTAAATTAGCGAAGCAAGAGCAATTAAGAATTCTTTGCTTATAACCAATTTAGAGGAAAACATTTAGAATAATCACAACTGAACTCAGAGTACAATTAAGTAAATTCTGAGTTATTCTTTTATGTCAAGTATTCAGAAATGGACACAATGATAGTATAAACAAATATAAAACTTAAGACATAGGATAGAAAGACTTATTGAACTGCAGTCAGACACATGAATCCTGCAAAAAGTCCTGAGCTTCAAATTGTCATCCAGCAAGCCACAAATAAATTTCTCCAAAACGCTTGTATTCCAAAAACATCAATGTCACATTGAAGTAGTAGAATCCACCCAAAATACTTCCAAGAGTGAATTATTTATACAAATTCTAAACTAAAATATCTTGAAAAAATATCAAGATTAGTTCACAAATCTCTCCAACTATTTTACATAAATAGAACTTAAGTAAAGGACACTCAAACTAATGCATCTATTTGGAACTATTTTGTATGGATAGGTGATGACAAAGAGGAGAATTCGAATTTGATCCAACTCTTAGTTGATGATGAGGCATCCAATTCATTAACTGCTTCCTTTCTTTGTGCATTCTGCTCCAACAATTCTGCAAACTTGGGATCCAATGATATCTTTGTATTTCTCAATCCGTAATAGATATGTAAAAAGTGAAAGAGGTTATTGTGTATCAATATGTTGGTGAGATAAAACTCTTTCATTTTCCTAAAATTCCTCTCCAGATGTGAACAATAGGCTCTGTAAACATATGTGTAAAACAGAGTTTTACAGAGTCTGAAAAATAGCTTGTAAAGATGTGCATGTATCTCTCATTCTGAAATCACTGTGCAAAAAGTGAGATAATTTTTTGTAGATGGATCTCTTAGAAACAAAAACCTCCTTCAGTTTTGTATGATGTATTTTTTATTGGCCACAATATTCTCTTCAAAATGATGCCTTAACTGGAATTTTCTGCAAAAAGTGCTTTCCAACATTGTTTAATATTTCCAAAACAATAATAGCTGTTAGAAAAGTGAGAGAGGTTTTTGTATATGGTCCTCTTAAGAACATAAACCTCCTTTAGTTTTGCAAAATTCATCTTGGATTGATCGTAATAGTTTCTGCAAAACAATGACTAAAGCATGAAATTTCTGCAAAAATGTTCCATCTTGTTATGTTTTTCCATCTTTTTACTTTTTTTGCTCTTTTGACTGTTTTACTTTCACTTTAGACAAACTTCACTATTGGTGAAAGTATTCTCATATCTTTTTACCATTTTACTGCCTTTTTTATTTACTTTTACTGTTTACCTTTGACTGCCCTGTAACTTCATTTTAACTTTCACTCCGACTTTTACCTGATACACTTTAACCACTGATACTCTTTAACTGTTATGCTTTCTGTTTATCCTTTTTACTGTTTTTTGGGAATGAACAGTGATTTAACAGGCACTAGTTATGGCGAAAGAATTCTGGATTACTTGACTGCAATTCTCTTTAGCAAAGGTGGTGGTTGATGGCGTTCGACAGCTGATTTTTAGAATTTCGTTGCATAGGACTGTGGTCGTTCACTGTGCACGAGATAATGAAAAATACGTGGGTTCTTTTGTTTATTCGCAAAGTCAATGGGTGGGAATTTTTATTATTTTAATGACTAACGTCATTCTGTACGGGAGGTGAATCACGGGGGGGGGGGAAATGGTAAGCGGTTTTTTCCGCACCACTTATGAGCAAAGGCAGTTTCAGGCGGATGGGCAGCGAAGCGATACAACGCTCGACACGTAGCAATGGCACTATTCACAAACCACTTTTATTTCACGCGTTATCTTTCGAATGGGGGATGGCCAGCGGAATCGATGCGAGCCGTTGATCTTGGGCGGATCGATCCAACGGTTGACGAGATATGGAGTTGACGGATATTTAATGGGCGGGACCGACATGATTTAATATAAATTAATCATTTCGGGAGGCGTTTGATTGAAGGGTTTGGTTACTAATTAATCTTAAGGATTAATTAATCCCATATAGAAAAATGGTCGGGAAATGTTAAATGCGCATGGATGATTTATTCCAAAGTTTGGTTTTAATTAAACTTTGGGTTTATTTTTCTGTTTTAAACATATATACATATGTTTAACATTTTTCGTATATTTTATTATATGATAATTAAATCAATGTGATTTTATTACCATAGGGGGCGGGAATAGAATTAATGTTATATTTTAACCAAAAGGGGGTATATTGTGGGTTTTTGACTTGAATAAGTGGGAATAAAATACTTTTGGCTAAAATAGCTATAATACATGGGTTTTTTGGGAATATTATATGAAAAGGAATTATATACATAGGAAAAGGTGATTTTCATAGGGAGTTAATATATAAATTAAAGTTAATATGACACGGGACAATGTAAACTCAAAATACTTAAATATAACCAAGAAAGTGAGAATTCAAAAGTAAATATCATTATTATACTTTCATCACTTAGACTTAGAATAAAAAGTGATTTTGAGGGCTTATCGTGAAATATTAAAGGATTTTCCTAAGTAAAATGGGATTTTACTTAGGAAAAGATGAATGAATGTGATAATTGATAACTTCAAGTACTTAGGTCTTTTCAATTATTGGGCTGAGGGTCCGGTCCCTCCAAAAGTCAAGGAAATGCCTTGAGGCCCTTTAATCTTCAAATACCTTAGTGCTTAGAGAAATTAGTGAAATGTTTAGGGAAAATGAGAGGGAATGTTAATAATCTTGACTTTGCTTTGCTGTGAACTTTTTCCAATGTAGTATCTGCCTTTGCACTTGTGATGAAAGTAAAATTGAACACATCTGGAACCATCATTCATCACATGTAATTCTGCAACAACATCTACCTACCCTACCTACTTACTCTACTATTTTCTCTTCTTTATTATGGTGCACTTAGACTGGCAAACCCTTATCAATCTTCTTTTTCTTTTACATGGAAAACCTATCTAAGTCTACACTTATTACATCCAAGGGCTCAGATTAAACTGTTGAGCACTTTTTATTTACTCTACCTATCTACTTATCTGCCAAGATTAAACTGTTTGGTCAAATATTTATTCTCTATTCTACAACATGAAATTGAAAAATGAATGAGTCAAGTTTAAACAGTTTGACTCTTCATAAATTGTGGCATAAGTTTGACAAGTTGCACACAATTTTGTTTATTACAGAAAATGAAATAGTAGTGGCATTTAGGCTTGCACACTTTCCTTGGCCTTCTTTTGGTGGGGTTCATTTTCTTTCACATTTTTTTTGGCCAATTTATTCTTTTCACCCTTTGATTTTTATTGTAGGGTATACCCTCTTTACATTTTTTAAATTTTTTGATTTTTTAAGAATATGGAACACCTTTGCAACAAGAAAAAGGTTTGAACATATTGCATAGTTCAACAAGTCCATCATGAAAAATGACACCTATTGGTATAGGAGTCTAACAAACAGATCACCTTCATCAGCGTTGGAGGATAAGACTCCACATGAGGTATGGACTGGTAAGAAACCCTCTCTTTCACATCTGAGGGTATTTGGATGTGATGCATATGTACATGTTCCAAAGGAGGAAAGGAGCAAGTTGGATAATAAATCTGAATGGTGCATATTTATTGGGTATAAGGATGGTTTAAAGGGTTACAAGCTTTGGAACTCGGAAAAAAGGAAGGTTGTGTACAACTTAGATGTGGTGTTTAGAGAGGTGAAAGATATTTTTAAACATGAAGTCCTACCAAAGGAACCTGAGAAGATAGAGTTTGAGCTAAAGGAGGATGAATCAGACTCTACAACATAAGAAGAATCAGAAGAGGAAGAGCCACAAACTCCAGTTGTTAGAAGATCAGTTCGAGAAATAAGACAACCAAAAAGGTATAGTCCATCTGCTTTCTGTTCAAATTTTCCTTTAACTATAACTGATGATGATCCCAGAACCGTCAGAGAGGTAGTAGATTCAGAGGATGGAAAACTCTAGAAGGAGGCCATGGTTGATGAAACGGCATCCTTGCATAAAAATGAGGTATGGGATCTGGTGGAGTTGCTCGCTGGAAGGAAGCCCATCAGGAGAAAATGGGTGTTTAAGAAGAAGAAGAATGTAGAAGGAAAGGTGGAGAAATACAAAGCTCGGTTGGTAGCAAAAGGTTATTCCCATGTGCTGGGAATTGATTTTGGTGATATTTTTTCTCCTGTTGCCAAAGTTACTTCTATTAGATTACTTTTATCTGTTGCTGCTGCATTTGATTTGAGGTAGAACAGATGGATGTGAAGACAAAATTTCTTCACGGGGATCTGGAAGAGGAGATATACATGAAACAACCCGAAGGCTTTATGGTGAAGGGGAAGAAAGAGCTGGTATGTAGGTTAAATAAGTCTCTGTATGGGTTAAAACAGTCACCAAGGATGTGGTATCAGAAATTTGATACCTATATACGGGGACTTGGCTTCACCAGAAGCAAGGAGGATCACTATGTTTATTTTAAATTAATTGGTGACCATGTTATTTATTTGGTCTTGTATGTCGATGATATGTTGTTGATTGGAAATGACAAAGAAATTATCCAAGATTTGAAGACCCAGCTGTTCTCCAAATTCGACATGAAGGATCTTGGTGCTGCAAACCATATTTTAGGCATGGAAATTAAGAGAGAACGGGCAAAGAGGAAGCTCTAGTTAAACTAGAGGAAGTATGTCGAGACTATATTGCAGAGGTTCAATATGTAGGATAGTAAACCGGTGAATGTTCTGATTCCTATAGGTACAAATTTGTTTGCTGAACAGTGTCCCAAGACACAAGAAGAAGAGGAGGATATGTCCCATTTTCCATATGCAAGTGCAGTGGGTAGCCTGATGTATGCAATGGTCTGTATTAGACTAGAAATTACACATGCAGTGGGAGTATTGAGCAGGTTTATGTCAAACCCAAGGAAGGAGCATTGGACAGCAGTGAAGCGGGTTTTCAGATATTTGCATGGCACTAGTGATTATGGCTTGTGCTACCAGGGAAGACCAGGATTGGAAAGAGTGTTGGACATTCATGGTTTTTTTGATGCAGACTGGGCTAGAGATTTGGACCAATGAAGATCTACAAGTGGGTACGTGTTTAGCCTATTTAGAAGTGCAGTCAGTTGGATGAGTAAAAGACAGTCTATAGTGGCTCTTTCAACTACAAAGGCAGAATACCTGGTAGCCACTCATGTAAGCAAGGAAGCATTTTGGTTGCAGAGATTGTGTTCAAGTATGGGGTTGGTGCAGCAAGCTATAAGGATAGACTGTGATAGCCAAAGTGCAATTTTCTTGGCTAAGAACCCTGCTTATCATTCAAAGACAAAGAAAATTGATGTTCAATATCACTTTGTGAGATATATGGTTGAAGCTAAAAGGGTGTTGCTGGTAAAGGTGGACACTTTGAAGAATGTTGTAGATGCATTGACAAAGTCTGTGAGCACTCAGAAGTTCTCTTGGTGTAGAGAAACAATGGGTGTTGCAAAGCTGGGCTAATGACTTAGCTCTCCTGTGGCCCCCTACGGAAAGAAAACAAGAAGTGGGAGAATGTTGGGTTTTTGTTATATTATTTCCACGACTAGTCACGTGTGGGGGGGTAACAAGGGGGGCGATAGCCCCCCCTGTACGTTGTGTTGGGCAGCGCCCCAGAAAAAAAAATTTGGTCCTTATTTTCCAGTGGGCAGACCCGCCCATGGTTTTGTGCATGGGTTTGCACATGGTTTTGGGGCATGATGGTTTTTGGCTCCTAGTATTTTGTAGATCCAGTCAAGGGAACTACGGTTATGTTCTAATATAGGGTTAATGGATTGGGGTTTATGTATGCTTCGACATGTATATATATGTGTTGTAACATTAAAAGGAATATAATGAAAAATCAAGCTGGTCGTCTCGATTTGGGATCTAGGGGAAAATATTTGTGTATAGTTGTTTTATGTTTTATGCTCTCGCTATTGTTTATTTTCAATTTTAAGATTCATTTGTAGCTAATTTTTGTACAGGGTTAAAACCTACATACCCACTGCCAAAATAGACCATATTCTACAAAGGGTAGTTAGATCATCCAAACTTTCATTGCTGATGGATACTCTAGGTATAATCAGATTTTAGTCCATCCAGATGATCAAGAAAATACAACCTTTACAACACCATGGGGTACCTTCATGTACGCCAAAATGCCTTTGGATTGAAAAATGCCTTTGGATTGAAAAATGCATGACCAATTTTTCAACGAGTGATGGACATTGCCTTCGCCAATGAAAAGGATGTATTCTTGGTCATATATCTTGATGATATCACTGTTTTTCCCAAAATAGATGAGCAACACTTGCAACACTTGAAAACTCTTTTTCAGAGATGTTGGAAATTTGGCATATCGCTGAATTTTAAGAAGATTTTGTTTGCTATGGAGGAAAGAAAATTGTTGGGCTACATCATTTCAAAAGATGACATTTGAATACATCCTTCAAGAATTGAAGCGATTCAGACCTTGGACTATCCTAGAAGAAAAAATGAGATTCAATCATTTAATGGTAAAATCAATTTTCTGAGAAGGTTTGTTCCCAATCTTGCTGAACATCTAAGGAAAATTACTGACATGCTGAAGAAAGAAAATGAAGTAAAATGGTATGAGGAAGAAAATAATTCTTTCAATCAAGTAAAAGTTGTTTTATCTCACGCTCCTATTCTTATTAGTCCAGATAAGAGACTTGATTTCATCATTTTTTTCTTTGTTTCAGAGCATACTCTAGCTGTTGTCCATATGTAAAAGAAAAATTAGAAAACAAAAAACCCATTGCTTTCTTCAGTAGAACCATTAGAGACGTGGCCTTGAATTACAATATCATTGAAAAATAGGCCTTGGCACTAGTTAAAGATTGAAGGACTTCCAAGTCTATATTCTTCACTCATGTGATTGCATATGTTCCAAACGTTGTTGTCAAAGATATGCTTACAAAGAATGATCTTGAAGGTCGGTGTAGAAGATGGATTCCTGCTATGTTGGAGTATGAGTTGGAGATAAAGCCTAAAAAACTGATCAAGGGACAAGGCTTGGAAAATCTTATGGTGGACTCAAATCTCCATGCTTTAGACATTAATTTTATTGCTACATTATCTGAGGAGCAAGAGGTTGATTCATTACCTCATGTACGTGAAATATTTATTTCATCACCATGGTACACTGATATTGTTTATGTTTTGCAACACCTGAAACCTCCTCCTAGATTGCCTAGTAGTAAAGCTAGATCTTTGAATTTGAGGGCTCTTAAGTATTGCATCTTTAACAATGCTTTGTATTGGAAAGATCCGAGTGGAGTTTTGTTGAATTTCTTGGTGGAAGGAGAAATTGAAAACGTGATGAATGACTTTCATAAAGGTGACTGTGATGGTCATATTTTCTGGAAGAATACAAAAAATAATATTTTGAGAGATGGCTTCTATTGGCCAATTTTATTTTCAGATGTGTATAAGACTGTCATGAACTGTCATGAATGTCAAAATTTTCAAGGAAAAAGAAAGCTTTTGCCGCTACCCTTAAAACCCATCGCAATTCAAGAACCTTTCCAATAGTGGGGTCTTGATTTCATTGGTGAGATCCATCCTCCATCATCTCAGCATAAATGGATACTCACTACCACTGATTACTTCAAAAAGTGGATTGAAGCCATTCCAATGAGGCAGGCTATAGATACTATCGTCATTCAGTTTTTGGAAAGCACTATCTTGTCTCATTTTGGTTGTCCACAAAAAATTATTGCTGATAATGCAACCACCTTTAAGTCTAAGAAAATAATTGAATTTTGTGATAAATATCACATAATACTTGGTCATTCTACAACATACTATCCTCAAGGCAACGGGTTGGCTGAATCGTCAAATAAATCATTGGTGAATATAATTAAGAAGTTGTTGCAAGAGAACAAGATAAATTGGCACAAGAAGCTCATAAATGCTCTATGGGCGGATAAAGTTAGCACGAAGAGATCAATCAATATGTCACCTTTTCTGCTTGTGTATGTTGTTGAAACAGTGTTTCCCACTTATTTATTTGTCCCAATGATGAAAATTCTGCAATAAATCTACAGTGAACCAAATGATATCCAGCGAAGAATCAATCAAATGATTCATTTACAGCAGACAAGAGAAGAAGTCTTCAATCATACTTCAAAACTTCAGCAGCAAATCAAGAAAGTGTATGACAAGAAGACAAAAGTTGATGATTTCAAAGTAGGATATGTTGTCCTTCGGTGGGTTGCCTGGAATGAAGACAAAGGTATGCACGGTAAGTTTGATAATCTATGGAAAGTTCCATACAAGATCGCAACATTCAGAGGTAATAAGACATTCTTGTTAGAAGATCTTGATGGGCAAGAAATTTCGGGAGGACCAGTGACTGGTAGGTTCCTCAAACACTACCTTACCTAAGTTTGAAGAAAAATGTTCACTTTCATTGTAAATGTAGGTTTTAACCCTGTACAAAAATTAGCTGCAAACACACTCTTAAAGATAGAAAATAAACAATAGTGAGAGCATAAAACATAAAACAAATATACACAGAGATTATCCCCTAGATCCCGAATTGGGACTACCAGCTTAATTTTTCATTATATTCCTTTTAGTGTTACAACACATATATATACATGTTGAATCATTCATAAACCCCCATCCATTAACCCTGGATTAGAACATAATCGTAGTTCCCTTGACCGGATCTACAAAACACTATGGACCAAAAACCATCATGCCCTAAAAACATGTGCAAACCCATGCACAATGTTGTCAATCCTAGAGACAGCCTTGAGTTGTGAAAGAACAGTGCCTAGGACATCTTATACAGCAAGGAGCATATGATATGGCATGTGAAATTATCGTAAAAAGGCTCGCATGCTATCTCTTGTAAACATGAAGATTAATTAGAATGGGACCAAGACTTTCAGAAGCTTGACGCAGGGAAAGCAATACTGCAGAGGCAAGGTGTGAAACTCTAACACGAAATGTACCAAAAAATTCAAAGGCAGCTTACTGCAAAGAGGGTTGGATTCTAAATACTTCACAGAGATGAATAATCAGAAAGTATCTACTACGTATGTAGAATAAAGAGAATACTAACTGTTGTTGAGACAATATCCAGAAACATATATCAGCATGCGGTGGGCTTACGAAATTAAGAATGCACACATGATAACAACATTTGTAAATAACATCTCATAGTAGATAATATAGCAGAAGTACGGGTGAAGTGAAAATGGAATAGCATATCACGCCTTAGCCATATTTAAAGTGTTAGATAGGTTATGGCATAATTACAACTAGGATAAGTTCATACCAAAACCAGTGGGCTACTCGCATTCCAAAACATGATATAAGATGAATGGATGTAAATGAAATGAACAACTAAGCTATAACACATAGGAGAGAATTACACACTGTAAAGCACCAAGACCAGAATCCTCATGGAAGATAGAACTCCTTTTCATTGAGACCCAATGGGCTCTTCACGTTTGTATTAAAGCTTCAACAAAATGCATACAAAAAACTCTTTCACTGCCAATTCTTCAGAAAATCTGGAACCTGTTTTTCTCCTCAGTTCTTGCTTATATAGAAGCCTCAGAAACATGAGCAAAAAGATATTTTTGGCAAAAATATCTTCCTTGCATGCTGGAAAATAGTTTGGGGTCTCCATAAAAAATAACCAAAATTCATGATGAGGAAATGGGGCATCTCATCATTGACAGTTAGGCTCACGGTCATTTTAAACAAAAATATCAAATAAAAGTTTCTGACAAAAGGTAAAATGCAGGAGTGTAATGTGAATTCCACTCGAAATTTAAAAGTAACAAACTAAAATGGAATTAAAAGGCCATTAGGGCCGAATCATGAATTGACGATGCTCACTGATGAGGTGGAGTTGAGGCAGTCGCTATTACATATGGCAGAATGTTGGCTGAGAGGAATCGATTTGCCTCTGATGTGGCAGTAGAGGCTTTTCTGCCTGTAGCTCTTCATGATTTTCTTTAATTCTGATTTAATTTAGAGGATGGGCTATTGATAATCAATATTAGTCGAAATCCCCAAATTGTCTTCAATCTTCCGTTTCTGCTGTGGCAGGTCTTCGACACTGATACTCTGACTTGCTACTACAATAAAATCTCAGCATTCCAAATCACAGTGACCGTGATTGTGGAACCTAGAGTGAAATCATCACTCTGAAAAAACCCTGCACAATACGATAAACTCGTCAAGGAATCCAGGGGAGCGAGGGAAGGATGCTATGGAGGCCTGTGGAATGATAGCGCGATTGTGAAAACAACGGCTATAGTGGAGGAATGGTAAAAAACAGGCGGAGGAATGATGTTTAATGTAAAAACCCAGAGTTTAAAGTTTAGGGCGAATACACATAATAACATGGGAAATGAATGAAACGAAGACCACAATGTGGGACCCGGCATGGGCGGAGGGTGATTAATGGAGAGCCGTTGGATCTAGGTTAAATGAACAGCTACGATTGGATCGGCAGATCGCAATCGGAAGGGGCGGAGGGTAACACCTTTAGAACTTGCGATTGGCGATGTGCGATTGAGCGCCAGCCATCTGATCTGGGTCGAGATCGACGGCGGAGATTCAATTAGCAGGTAGACAGACGGGGGGTAAAGGAGTGGAGCGGGAGAAATGAGGGTCGTCGGATCAGAGGGAAATCGATGGTGGATATTATAATCGGAGGATTGCAATCAGGGAGGGCAGTGGGTGAAACATTTGAAAAGTTGCGATTGCGATTAGAGCTGTGGTACGATGGGCACGATGCGATTCGCGCTGGACCGTTAGATCTATTAAGATCAACGACATAGATCTCTGCAGGAGTTCATAGAACGAGGCCCAATCGCATCGGGGTTTTGAAGTTTTAACAAAGAACTGCGCTCGCCGCGAGACTTGCGATTGCGATAAGCGCTTGCGGGCTCAGCTCCTAGTCTCAGCGCCTGGTTGCATGGAGGGGAAGTGGTTAAGGGGCTGGCCGAAAAGGGGCTAAAGCCTCATATCCAAAAGGTGATTTTTTGGCTTATTTTCGATGCATTTTGAGGCCCAAAAGGGGTAATGGTAAGGGGAATGAAGGGATTTTAAGCCAAACAAAGGTATTGGAAAGGTCTAAAATGGGATTTGGGTGATTTTAAGGGGTTAATGAAGAAATAAGAGAGGGGAAAAAATGAAGAAACAGAGGTTAAGTGGGAATGAAATAAGAGGGAAAAGGAGGCCTTTTGGGCATTCTTCTTTGCAAACAGAGAGTTTTCAAAACTGGGAAAAGCAGTGAATGTTAACCATATGATCAACACAAAAAACCATAGGTGAGTCTTCCCCCCGGACCCCGCCCCCTACGAACCCCTGGAGAGGGGGGCTCCTACCCCCTTGTGACCCTCTTTCTGTGCCTGAAGCAATGTACAGGGGGGGTATCTCCCCCCTGCTCGTCCGACTAATCGTGGAAATAATATAACACATACCCAACATTCTCCCACTTGTTGTTTTCTTTTTGCAGGGGGCCATAGGAGAGCTAAGTCATTATTCCAACCCTACAACACATATTGTTTCTCTACACCAAGAGAATTTATGAGCTCTCACAGACTTCATCAATGCATCTGCAACATTATTCAAAGTGTCCACCTTTACCAGTAATACCTTTTTATCCTCAACAATATCTCTCACAAAGTGATATTGAACATCAATGTGCTTTGTCTTTGAATGTTAAGTAGGGTTCTTAGCCAAGAAACTTTCACTTTGGCTATCACATTCTATCCTTATAGCTCGCTCACCAACCCCATACTTGAACACAATATCTGCAACCAAACTGCTTCCTTGCTCGCATGAGTGGCTACCATGTATTCTGCCTCTGTAGTTGAAAGAGCCACTACAGACTGTATTTTACTCATCCAACTGACTGCACCTCCAAATAGGCTAAAAACATACCCACTTTTAGATCTTCTTTGGTCCAGATCTCCGACCCAGTCTACATCAATAAAACCATGGATGTCCAAAAAAATTTCCAATCCTGGTCTTCCCTGGTAGCACAAACCATAATCACTAGTGCCACACAAATATCTGAAAACTCGCTTCATTGATGTCTAATGCTCCTTCCTTGGTTTTGACATAAACATTCTCAATACTCCCACTACATGTGCAATGTCTGGTCTAGTATAGACCATTGCATACATCAGGCTACCCACTACACTTTCATATGGAACACGAGACATATTCTTCTCTTCTTCTCGTGTCTTGGTACATTGTTCAACAAATAGCTTTACACCTACAGGAATAGGAACCTTCATCGGTTTACTATCCTGCATATTAAACCTCTGCAATATTGTCTCGACGTACTTCCTCTGGTTTAACCAGAGCTTCCTCTTTGCCCAATCTCTCTTATTTTCCATGCCCAAAATATATTTTGCAACACCAATATCCTTCATGTCGAATTTGGAGAACAATTGGGTCTTCAAATCCTAGATAATTTATTTGTCATTGCCAATCAACAACATATCATCCACATACAAGACCAAATAAATAACACGGTCACCAACTAATTTAAAATACACACAGTGATCCTCTTTGCTTCTGGTGAGTCCAAGTCCTTGTTGTTAAGCAGGTAAATCCTCTCTGCGGATAGAGATGATCCCTCTAGCCCTAGAGTGGGTCTAGAAACAAAGGGACATGCTAAAGCGTTGCTTCCTAATTATTGAATGAACAAAGGACACGGTATATCGACCTACCTGGAATCCAACGCTATTGTCGTTACTGTAGTAGTGGTGGCCTCTCACTCCTGCCTCGGCAAGTCACAATCCTTTTTCCATTACGCTTGGATACCTGCACATATAACAACAAACGAGAACAACATACAAGATAACAAAATTTCATTCATAACTATTAGCTAGTCAAAGAGGGCTAAACATATTGCATTAAACAAACGTCGTAACACAAAAGTGGAACCAAACAGTAGGCATGTATATAAATGATTAGAAGGAAGACTTACAACCAATGCTTTGACGTCGCAGTCTCCTCCACCGGGGTTTAGCCGAAGCGCGTCTCAGATGCTCGTCAGGGAATTCAGACGAGATTAAGGCATGGACTCAAGCTCTCTCAAAATTCATGGACTCAAGCTTCCTCAACGTAATTCCTTCTTATTCTATTTTCTCTATCAATTCAACTATAATATGTTTAATTATCCAAGTTCAGCTAGCTTGTACTAAGAGAGATAGCTTCTTTTATAGAGGAAAAGGAGGAGGTTAGGGTCCCTAAAAAGGTGGGAGGGAGGCCTATCCTTTAGGGAGTTCCCATAAGAGGAGGAAACCATAAACCTAAAGGAGGTAGTCCGTGTTTTATCAGTTCAACCACTCCCAATGACTCATCCTCGAGGTGGTTGGAGTGGAATATCCGCCTCTATTTTTAAAAAACATTCCATAAACAGCTTGGCACGGGTGGCAAACTGGGACAGAGCACCAGCTGGCACAGGGCCCAGTGTTAATTTTCCTCTTTGGAGTGAGGGGATAACTGACTACCCGTGCCAAGGCAAAAACAAGGGTTTTTGAGTCTATGCTCAGGGAATTGTCAACAGAAGGAATATTACTCTCATGTAAAGGGACACAATGATGGTCTTTGCAAGGCATGACACTGCTTATTGATCACGGAAATGACCTTCCAATGGGCGAGATGGGGATTGAAGGGACAGTGACAAAATGTTGTATAACATATGTCCCCTAAAGCATGAGGTCCGGGGGAGAGGGAGGGGAAAAATGCTTTATGAGAACGTGTTCGAACCAGACACCACTGTCGAAAAACCTGCAATTACGAATACAAATGATATCTTTGATACATGAACATGTGGTATGGGCGCATCCATCCATAATAGAGCATATATAAAAACTGAGATCTGAGGTATGGACGCAGCCATCCAGCAGTAAGGATCAACAAATAGACTCAGGTATGGTCGCAGCCATCCAATCGAAAGAGTCATGCAATAAGTCATGATAATCCACAACTTTGATTTTATCAGACAAAATCCAGGGTCTTGTGCTCCATCTGGACTCAAACAAGTACAAATTCAAGCATCTGAAGCATGCGAATATATGAGCCGAAGTCGAACATGCAAGAAAATCACCTGATTACCATCCAATGATGAAACCTGTTAACAGGCACGAGAGAAACCACCAATAATGACAATGGCTCTCAAGGTAAAACCGGTACAATCCACGGAATGTGAATAGTGATCTGGCGTCGAACATCTGCAGAATTACTCGATCGAAGGCCAATGATGTCACCTTTCATCGAATGCGAAAAACCTGCCATTAAGGCATGCAGGCTCCAAGGTACCAGAATAGAGTCTCTAGATCAAATTCTTGGATAATGAGCTAAAGTCGACAGGAAGTGACATGATCAAAGGTGGGCCATAATTTCTCCCACATCATCGATACGAGACAGAGAAATATGATGATGAACAGGACCAACAGAGAATCAGAGGGAGGTTGAAAACTGCAAAGGAAAACTTCTCTTGAACATATCAGCAGCAAGACACTGGATTTGGCAGTATTTGACATTAAGGAATCTGAAGTCATGATGATGTGGAAAAGAGAAAATGAGAGGTCGAAAGAGATTACCCAAATCCATGGAGGCAAAAATTATGAAACGAGATGTCCCCAACCCGACACGAATGCAGATAAGTGCCATGTTCAAGAGCGACATACTTCCAACATAACTAAAACTTGGTTCCATTTTCCCCCACCATTTCTGGCGAGTACCCCAATTATTTGTGTAAACAAGCTTGAAGGGGATAGCATATGCTTGTGCTGTAATTTTGTCCTTCGGACAAATCCAACCTAGTACATTTTATGAGCCGTAGGAAGGAGGAACTCGAGGAACGTCATGGCGACGAAGTCCGATGTCATCAAGTTTTAACGAGTCTGACAAAGGGAGAACTCGACATGTTTTCATGTTTAGAGAGTTTTAAAATAGGGTAGAAAAGAAAACTCTATCATGGCACTTTTTGTAAATAGTCTCTTAGATCCGAAAAGGTAGAAATTAATATCTGAAAGAACCTCTTAGTCGTGATAAGCTAAGGTATTCCTTTTTTGTAAATAATCTATCCCAGCCCGAAAAGGGGGTAAACGTATACTGGGTAGATATCGCTTCACATCCATTTAACAAGTTCGAAATGACAAGAGTCTCAGTAATATTTTCAATTTTAGAGAGTCAGAAAAAGAGCTGAAAGATGACTCCATTAGTGAATTTTTCGTGTTTTTACCGATTCTGAAAAAGTATAAAATTTAACTCGTTACTTCACCACTATGTCCTGCAAACCTATTCCTGCACAAGAAATATGTGTAAAACCCATTTTTAGAAAATAATATAATAAAATAATCAAAAAACATGTCTTAAAACCTCATTAGGGTTTTTAAAAGTTATAAAATGCCAAAAATGGTAAAACTAATTACTTTTCACTTTTTACCTCTTGTGGAGCAATGGTTACCCATTTTTCTGTGTGATTTTGCGACAACGATAGTGGAAAATCTAGCTAAACAATCTCAAATCTATCTCTCCCTTCATTTTGAGTCATTTCTTACTACCTGCAATTCCAATTTTGAATTTTGGGGGAGGAAATATGAAAATTAGGGCACGACGGTTAGTGCGGGTTTCAGGCATGGAGTCACACCAACTGCCCAATTTTTTACATGAGGGTGCGCCAATGGCACAAACCATTTTTATCCAAAAAATATCAGTGAAATACCCCAACCATTCACAAATTAAAGTTTCAAAAAGGCTAATACCATTCATATGAATGTGTTTATAGGTAGAAAGTGGCAAAATCGTGATTGAATGGAAAGAACGGGAACACAGCAAAGAAGACGAGATTGCCATGGAAAATGAGAGATGCATGGAATCTCTCCGAGATTGTGGACTGAAGAAGTTCTTCTTGACACCGTGTCTCCGTGCTCAACCGGAGCTACTACAATATTTGATCATCATATGGGATGAGGACCAGGAAAAGCTCATCCTTCGAGATCAGGAACTTGAGATTGATGTTTCTGATGTCTATTTTATCACAGGATTATCGCGGAGGGGAGAAAAACCTATCCTAACCGGTACCCGGCCTTGCATGGAGAGTATGTCCACGGTAATGGACATAGTATGTCGAGGGGCAGGAAGGGAACAGGGAGTGGGAAAGTTGATATCCAAACTATCCCAGACTTAGCATTAAAAGTAGTGCTACATACCATCACACGAGATGCGATATCGCAAGCACTGCATGAAGCAACAAAAACACAGTTGCTTCTTGTTGTAGACTTCTTGACATAGGCCATCTACAACTGGGCTGAGGCTATGACAATAAACATGAAATGGCAGCTAACAAAATGAAAGAAGGGAATATTGAAGCAATTTGGTTTTGGGTCTATCCTGGTATCGTTCTTCCTGGAACGACTACCAATTTTTTAGCATCAGGGGGTCATAGTCCCAACACCACCAGTGAGAGAACCACGGATGGCCCGATGGGCGGCTTTGATGCCAAGGGCAGGGGGCGGTCAACAGATGTCCTAGAGACCAGAGCTCTTTGATTGGCTCCGCCGACAGTTGATCATCATGGAGGACTGGCCCTACTCTGGTACAGATTTTACTAGTGATCCAGACCTCTCATGCCCGAAGGGAGAGGATTGGGATGAATATTTGGGTGAGACTCATTTTTAATTTTCATGAGTGTTATGATTTTTTTTAAGTATGTATGTTCTAACATTAAATCCATATATTTTCAGATGTTGGCCCAGAGAGACCTGCGGGCATGTCTCCGATAGCGAGGCGAATTCCTCGTGATTTTGATCCTCATGGCGAGGGAAGCGAGGAAGAGGAGCTTGTGCACAACCTAGAGGGGATCACACATGGAGTCCTAGATTATGCACAATTCGACAATGTTCCTCGTGCCTACCAGAGACATACTATCAGGGTGCCAAGATGTATTCACTGCTTGTTGAGGCGGCTTGTACGAGCAATGACATGCTACCATGAGCATCATGCCGATTAGACACCTAGACTTTATATTTGCATATTTTGAGAGACATGGTGTCTCAGGCGCTAACAAAAACACACATATTTTTTGAATGTATGATTCACACTAATGAAAAAACGCGATATATATATATATATATATATATATATATTTTATTTTATTTTTCCTATATGGATCTTTTTCACATGATGATGATTTTACAAATTACACAAACGTCTATCTAATACAATGTTGGCCACTGTATTAGTTAATGCATTCATTTGTCTAGGAATATGTTGATATGTGATAAAATCAAAATGTCTTTCCAACAAATGAATACGTAAATACAATCTCAAAATGTATGGGTTTCTGATTGAATAATGACCATTAAGTTGCAGAACAACAAGCTGTGAATCTAGATTTACAAGCAATGCACGTATGCCGAGATTAATTGCCTCGGTTAATATTTCAAGGACAACACTATATTCAACGACATTGTTTGTAGTTTGTCCTAGAAAAATACCTTGTAGTTCTATCAACTCACCAGTAGGATCATAGATTACCCAAGCTGCTGAAGACAGATTCCTGGTACTGCGGGAAGCACCATCCGCGAAACTGACATAAGGGGTAATAGACATCTGCACAAATAAGAAATACTCGAATACACAGGAAAATTCTCGCAAAGCACACCAAATCAAAACATGTACAAAAATGAAAAAAAACATGTATGTACACAAATCATGCATGAATGACTCACGCATAACAATTTTTGAGATACAACCCATTTATGGGTTGTTCTAAAGGATGACCTTCGTAATCAATGAGCTCATAGGCCCCATTCTGTAATACATGTTTAACAATGTAAGGCCCATGCCACATGGGTTGAAATTTACCTGCCCCCAACTTATCATGAGATTGGTCTAACAGGAGGACGAGATCTCCTTCAATGAAAGAACAAGGGGAAACTGCTTGGTCAAAGTGAGCTTTGACCCGCTTTTTCTGTGCTTCAATAACCAGAGCAGCAAAGCGGTGGGTTTCATCTAACCTTTTGAGATAAATGAGACACTCTTCTTCCGGTGAAGTGTTCGGCAGTAATTCAACAGCCAACTTGAGCGAAGGTATTTCACATTCAATCGGAAGAGTAGCTTCCAGACCATAAAACAACTGAAAAGGGTTGAAATTGGTTGCACTCTTAACTGAGGTTTGGTATGCCCAAAGAGCTGAAAATAACATGAGACACCAATTGGATTTATGGATCCCAATCATACGTTTAAGCATGGTAACAAGAACTTTGTTCACGGCCTCAACCTGGCCATTGGCCTGAGGATAGTACGGCGTTGAGCTGTTGTGAGGTAGACCCAACTTGGACGTCAACTCAACCACCATGTAATGCCGAAAATGGGAACCATGATCGGTGACGATGGCTTGAGGGACACCAAACCTAGCAATGATGTGATTGAATATGAATTGAGCAGTTGTCTTACTGTCAGCAGAAAGTGTAGGCATTGCTTTGGCTCATTTAGTGAAGTAGTATACAGCTACGATAATATAAGCATGCCCCCCGGCCGAGTGAGAGTTACACGGCATAAAATCGATGCCCCACTTCACAAAGGGACCAACGGTAGTGACAGGATGAAGAGGTATAGGCAGTACACGCATCTTACGTTGATAAACCTGGCAATCATGACATTTACGAACCGCGACAATGCAGTCTTTGAAGATAAAAGGCTAGAAATAACCAGCATGAAATATCTTTTGTGCAGTGGCATAACCAGACATGTGACTGCCACAGGTGCCACTGTGACAATCATTGAGGAATTTCTCATTTTCCTCGAGGGTCAAACATCGACGGAGAATAGAATCCACTCTGACGCGATAGAGGGTATCCCTGACTATATGATAAGGTTGCACCTGATGACGGATGCGTCAACAGGCATCCTTCATCAACTCAGATCTGAAAGTAGAAGTCTAGAGATAAATGATGATATCACCGTACCACAGATCGAGGGTGATAATCAAGAAAAGCATATCATCTGGAATGTATTCCTCAGAATGAGAGGGAGGAGAGTCTAAAGGGAGGGAACAAATCAAATCAGCAAAGACTAGTGACTTCTTCGACTTGGCAACAGTAAATTCCAAATCGAACTCTTGGAGGATGACAATCCACTTCGAGTATTTTCCCCCCAACAATTGTCGAGACAATATATAGGTCATGGGGTTGCAATCGGAAATCACAGTCACTGTATGCAAAATAATATAATGACGAAAACTCTGAACTGCTTGAACTGCAACTAACGCTAACTTCTCGACATGGGAATAGTGTGTCGCAGGGTTGAGAAGGTTACGAGACAAGTAATAAATAACATGCTCATTACTGTCATCATCGTCTTGTACCAGGACCATGGCAATCGTATTGAAAGCGGTGGCTAAATAAAGGGAAAAATCACGGTGATAGTTAGGAGGACGTAACAGAGGAGCGTTGACAAGCAACATTTTCAGGGCCTCAAAAGACTTTTGAGCAACCTCATCCCAACATAATGGGACGCCCTACTTTAATAATTGTGTGTATCCTCGAGCCACTTTTGCATAGTTAGGTATAAAACGGCGTAGAAAATTAGCCTTACCTTTCAAACTCTGCAATTGATGTAATGAGGAGGGAGAGGGGAGATTGATAATAGCCTCAACCTTGAGAGGATCGAGGTGAATTCCGTCTTTGGATACGATAAACCCTAAGAGTCTACCGGAATCAATGCAGAAGATGCACTTGTGTGGATTAAGCTGAATGTTGTAACATCAACAACGAAGAAAAATTTGATGAATATGGTCAGGATGGTCCATGCGCTTGGCTGAATGAGCGGGAAGATCATCCAGATAAGGCTGAACGATGTGTCGAATATCGTGAAAATCATATGACATCGCTCGTTGAAACGTAGCCCCAACATTCTTTAAGCCAAAAGGGAGCCTTTTATACATGAAAGTACCCCAAGGACATATAAAGGCAGTGTTATTTTGATCAGTCGGGAGAATGTTAATCTGATTATAACCATAAAAACCGTCCATTAAGGAAAATATCTCATTCCCAGCACAGTCGTCAATGATTTGATTAATAAAGGGAGTAGGATAATTATCCTTGGGACAAGCTCGATTAATATCGTGATAATCAACACAGACACAAATAGTTCCCTGCTTCTTATCTACAGGAACAATATTAGAGACCCATTCTGTCAAAGGAATTGGATAAATAAAACCAGCTCTAAGGAGTTTCTCAACTTCACCTTTAATGGTGGTGGCTTTTCTAGGGTGCACTGGACGAAGACATTGGCGAACAGGTTTCGAACCGGGGTAAGTAGGTATTTCATGCACCACTATACTAGGATCAATGCCAGGCATTTCTTCGTAGGAACATGAAAAGACATCATGGAATTCATGAAAAAGGCTAGTATAAACTTGTATTTCATTGGAAGAACAAGTAACCCCAATATGGATGTTCTTGAAGATTCCCGGTTTAACGGAAATGTCAGTAGGCATCGTCTGTGTAGTGTTACTCAAGTTACGTTCCGTAAAGACGTCATGTGTTAAAACATGCAATTTAAGCGGAGGAGAAGGAACCTAAGATGAAAAACACTCGAGACAAGTAGACATGGCCCAAAGGCCAGGCATAAACAAGGAACGATGATGACCATCATTCTATGGCAGATCCTCAAGAGACATGGTTTCCACAATAGCCTCATCGGAAGGAAACAATTATTTCAAAGAATCAAGCGAATGTGAATCACCAAGCCAGGGGGATTGAGAATGAATGTCAAGGGGCATGCTCAAATGAGCAGAATCAGAGGACAGAGATTCTGAAGTAGTGTTGAGTTCACAATAATCAATCTCAATCGGACTCAAAGGCATCGAATCTCCGAAAGAGTCAATTTGTCCAGGGGAAGGAATAATCCACGTATCATCAGACTGAGAGATCATATGAATTTGGATAGTATTCGGTGGAGGAAGAGGGAAAATACCCTTGACGGAGGGATCTTTAAAAATACCCGGCCCTATGCTCTCATAGGGAGTAGGAATCTGATCCACATACGGAACATTATTCTCGGAAGAAGAGGTGAAGAAAGACAATTGATCAATAGTAACAATCTTTCCTTCATGTGGAAATTTCAACACACAAAAGAGAGTGGACGGAACACATAACATGGCGTGAGTCCAATTGCGACCAAGGAGAGGATTATAATTAAGTTTATTGTCAATGACTTCGACCTCAACATTGACTGTCTTCCCTTTCAAAGTAATCGGTAAACTATCGAGAACACCTAAAGGTTTTGATTCTCTTCCATCAAATGCTTCTAGGGCATTTGGTGATGAATTCAGGGCTGGAGAACCAATAGCTTTCCAACACGAAGATGACATGACACAGGTTGATGCACCTTCGTCCACAACTTCTCGATGAATTTCGAGACCATTAATAACAACTTGAATAATGAGCACAATCTGATGCGGAAGTCGTGGAGCGAAATTCTCTAGATTGAAAGCAAGAAGGCTAGTATTGGTAGGATCAATCCCACCAATCGCAGATAACAAAGCTTTGTGTTGTGACAGACAACTCTGAAGTACTTCTAACATGGACATTGTGGACGACGCCTGAGCCAAATCCTTAACAATATTGTAATGGTGAGTGGCACGGGCGTTGGGATTATAAGAAAACTTACGGAGGACACCTTTGGAAAGTGGTTGCACAACGGATTCAGCATTGGGCCTTTCAATTTCAAGAGGACCAGTAACAGGCGGAGGAGGAGGACCACAAGCGATCTCCTTCCCCGTGGCTTGATGAGATCCAATATAATCTTTCGATCAAGTAGCAATAGAAATGGTTGCAGAACCGTTCATCATGAACACCTGAGAGCCAAATGGGGCAGAGGACTGAAGTTGCTCTACCATCTGATTCTGCTGAGATGGGAAAGGTTCTCTAAGAACGGCCAGAGTTCCCTGAGTACCTTTGAGCAAGCGTCTCACTTCGGACCGTCTAGGAAAATCTTTGGTGAAGTTCTCATCATCACAAATCAAACAAGGATACTTTGGTTTGCGTTGAGAACCATCGCTAGCACGAGGTTTCTGAGAATCCTATTTCAAGGTATCAACTTTGGCCTTCCCTTTACTCTTCTTTTTACCTTTATAATTGTTATCCGTAGGATTGGCCTGAATGGAATTAACCTCTGCGGGTTTACCAGAATTCGAAGTGGATTGAGAAGCAACATTATGGTAGAAGCGGACTTCGGCTTCTCAGTGTTTGAAGATGAATAATTTTGAGAAGTATGAGCCACAGAACCAATAATACCATCGACGGATGGAGTCACTGGTGGTTTAGAAGTTCCAGGTTGGGGAGAATCAGGGAAGATATCATATAATGCACCAGAATGAGAGTACACAAGATCAAGGTACTGGGTGTAAGCAATGGCTTGTTCCTCAGTTACACATGCCCCCATATCGATGTCTTTGGAAATTTGATTGACAAAGGAGGTGGTGAACCAATGAGTTAGAAGCTGATCAAGAATTTCAAATTTGATCATGTGACGACAACGTTGCCACTCATGAATATGATCTGAGATATGAGTAGCTCGGTCTTGTTTCAATGAAGTGAGGAGGTGTGTCACAGTCTCATAGTGGAATGGTAACTAGAAGTGCGTAAGGAATGCCATGGCTAAAGAATTTAAATCTTGGAAGACGACATGAGATAGCTCAATGTACCACTTTGCAGCAGCACCAATAAGAGTTCACTGGAAAAGATAGAGTCTAATAGAATCGTCAACCCAAGAGTTAGAGTAACACCACAAATGGTAAGTCATAACATGCGCTTGGGGGTCTTTACCAGACTTGCCCTCAAATTTGGGACAATCACCAGGAATCTTGGTCGGAACCGGAGGCCAATACGGGTTATGAAGAATGGGCTCATTCGTCAACTTTGACACATCAGGTAATTCCAATGTAGCAAGAAATGGTAGTTGAGTATTGAAAGTCATCGAAGGTCTTTGATAAGGACCGGAATGTACATTCCACCCAGTTTGAGCGAGATTCTCTCCCCATACATTCTGTCCCATAGGATTCAGATCATGGGGATTAGAACCAGGATAAGTCAGTTTATACTGGGGTTGAGGACCAAGATATTGAGGTCCTTACTAAGCAGTGTAAGGAGTCTGCTATATAATGTAAGCATGGCTTTGAGGTTGATGATATATAGGTTGATTTGGAGGGTAAGGAACCTGCGGCACACTATATACCGGTTGATATGAACCTTGAGGGTAGTAAGCGCCTTATGGTTGAGCAGGCGAACCCAGATGAGCAGGTTGAGCAGGCTGCTGAGTGGGAAAACTTGGCTGACTATAAATAGGTATAACAGGCTAATGAAATGATGGAACCGGTTGAGGAGCACATTGAGCCAGTTGCTGAGCGGGTTGAACCAAATACTGAGGGCCACCGGGGTGGCCTTGTGGGAAAGGTTGACCCGATGGTTCTGATGGTCCAGGTTGTCCCTGATAACCACGTTGACCTAGAGAAAGACCAGTTGCACAAAATTTTGGCCAAACTGAGCATGTGGATGCGCTTGTGGTGCAACAGGTTGTCCCTGTGGTGGGTAGATTTTCCCCCTAGGAGCATAAGATAGTCCTGGTTGATTCAGAGGTTGACCAAACAGACCAGAGGGTTGTCCATGTTGGACCAAAGGTTGACCTTATGAACCATATGGTTGTCCCTATGGACTAGAGGCAGGGCCCTGCTGAGCTAAAGGTTTTCCAAATGAGGGTTGCCCTCACAAGCCAGAGGGTTGCACAGGCAAGGTAGGTTCAAAATGAGAAACGGTCTGATAAGGATTAGTAGGAGGAAAATAGACTGAATTACCATGCTCATCATAATGGTGCAGATATACATATACGAGATTACCAACTGCATCATAGTGATGGAACTGAAGATTTTCAGGAGCATGGAATAGCTGAGAACCCTAAGAACTCTGCTGCTGAACAACCAACAGAGATTCTTCAAAATTAAGACCGCCAGGAATCATAGGAGTAGTGGAAACTGCACTAGAAGCAGGCGTGGCCTCCATCAAAGGAGCATAACGTCGGTGAATATCCAACATCTTCTCATCAAACACATAGGTAGAAACCATAGGCGTGGTAGAGTTATACAGGGTTTCCATGGCACGGGTTTGTGATCTACCTGGACCAGGATTAACAGGCCACGTGGGATTGAGAAAAATAGACCTGCGAGTGTGAAAATATCCTGACGACTGATGGGTAACAACCAGTGTGGATGAAGCCACATAGACCATCGATTGGACTGGAACAAAGTAACCGATGAACCAGGTGTTGAAGGCGATAGTCCTCACGAAGGTAGGACCGAAATCTGAGGAGGAGTTACGATACTGGATTGCGAGGCAACACCAGAAATTATCTAACTCAAGGACCTATATCCAAGTGGAAGTGACACCGATGGTGGAGAAGATAGAGTAGAAACATGAGGGAAATATTCCGGAAAAAGATGATATATTTCGGTAGAAACAGGCATTCCTTCACTACCAACAGGACTAGATGATCCATGTCTGACTCTTCCATAAGGTCTTCAAAAATACTACGGGGACTAGGAGGCACAACAACAGCAAAAAATGGCGAGCCCGATGTAAGAGGAGGAAAATCTCCTTCTTCCCCAAAACCAGACAAAGCACTAGAAGGAGGCCAATTGAATTCAACTGGCCCTTCAGGAGGAGATCGAGTAGCAAGAGGCAAGACATATGAGAGAATAGGCTGCAAAATCTTGGCAGACCTAGTGGATTGAGGGGTTTCAAAAGAAACGTTCGGGAAAGAACTACCACTAGGAGGCAGTGACCACGACTAAACTGGTAGTTCCGCCACCGTGGTTGTATATCAAAACAAAAGGGAAAATAGAAAACCAATCGAGGACTCCAAGATCAAAACCAAGGAAAAACAACAATCCAAGTAATAAAACTTTAACGGGTGTGTGATCGTAGGTGATTAATTTTATGACACTAAAACCAGATTTTGCTGTTTCATTTTTAAAGAGTCGAGAAATAGGCCAAAGATGACTCTAGTCGCTTTCAATTTTAAACGAGCGTGAAAGGACAAGTGCTCGATGATCTCTTCTCTTTTTAAAGAGTCATGAAAATATCAAAATGACTACTTTGGAATACTAAGCAAGAGGGTATACGAGGTTTCCGTGAACTGCCATATACACCTTGGTGATCAAATGAAACAGAAATGACCAAGGACTTGACGTACGTGCAGGTAGTCTCCCCAAATGCTATGTTTGGTGTATCACGGTTACAAGGCGGTAGACTCGGCTTCCTATGGATAAAAGGATTGCAACCTAGAGGGGTCTCCCTTTATATAATCGATGGTACGGGGAGCACAAGTTCGTACTAGTGTTGTCTAGAGCCAAATGGCGAATGACAACTACTAGGTTTTAAGACGTCGGAACACGTCTCTAGCCTAGACCATTAAAAATGTTTCGTTAGGTTTCAATTATTCCTTAGGTTAATTAAATGAATTTTAAAGTTGATCTTGGATTATGTTTCAGTTTTAAAGCCCTATCGATTTTGGATCTCAAAATTCCTAAATGCAAGCTATATGCAAATGAACATCATTTCCGATTCAATGAATGCTAATTACGATAAGGATAGAGATCTTTCAAACAAAATCAAACAATGAAAGTATGTGAAGAAATCCACTAATGCATCTAACACAATCAAACGAAAATGAAACTATTTCCTAGACAATCAGTCGCTAGTTATGCAAAAGAAAATTTCACTTTCGGTGCAAAGAAAGAATGCAAAATATGTTTTTTTTTTTTTAATTTCAATGAAAATAAGCACATGATGCACTAATTACATGAAAAATGAAAACAAACACTAGCTTAAGTGTTGCGTAGGAATCGAAATTGAATGACTCAATAAAACGCAAAGCAAACACAAGAAAGCACTCAAACTAATGTCGCAATCTTTCAAACCAAGAGAAATTTTTCAAAATGATCCAAAACAGGCAATGTAATCTATTCTTGGAGCAATTAGGAGAAAAATCAATTGAAAAAACGAAATGATCATTCAACCAAAGCAATCACTCAAAGGAATCAAGAAAAATTAGTGCAATCAATCCAAGAAGGAGACTGACAACAAACAAAACCGACTTGATTCTCACTCAGAAGGCTCAGTGTACAAAACCCTTAGAAACCCTAAGGCATTAATTGACACTGATAAGAAGATTGACAAACGACTGAGGAAAGCAAGTCAATGGCAGTCAAAACAGTCCCAAAGGCATAATTACACATAAAAAACAACCCAGAAGCAAGCATAGTTGACCCAAAGACTCATTAAGGCGGTCAAACCAAATCCTACAGGGGTTGGCATGACTGTAAGGTTATAATCCACGCCATACAGGGGTTGGCGTGACTGCAAAAAGAGAAACTTGCGCCAATTAGCGTGACTGTTCAGAGGAAAAGCGCGCCAAGCCAGATATCTATGGGAAAAAGAGGAAAAAACCAACTCTTAATGAGCAGGGGTCAATCTTGACACTTTGGAGCTGAACTGAGGATGTAAAATAAGCAAGAAAACTATAAAAAGATAGATAGCTAAATCAATAATTGAAACTGACCCAACAAGTTGAAACGACAAAATCGCACTGGTCCCCAACAGAGTCACCAATTTGTTAATCAGGTAAATCCTCTCTGTGGACAGAGACGATCCCTTAGCCCTAGAGTGGGTCTAGAAACAAAGGGACATGCTAAAGTGTTGCTTCCTAATTATTGAATGAACAAAGGACACAGTAGATCAACCTACCTGCAATCCAACGCTGTCATTGTTGTTGTAGTAGTGGTGGCCTCTTTCTCCTGACTCGGCAAGTCACAATCCTTTCGCCATTATGCTTGGATACCTGCTCATAGAACAAGAAACAAGAACAACATACAAGATAACAACATTTCATTCATAGCTATTAGCTAGTCAAAGAGGGCTAAACATATTGCATTAAACAAACGTCGTAACACAAAAGTGGAACCAAACAGTAGTCATGTATATAAATGAATAGAAGGAAGACTTACAACCAATGCTTTGATGTCGCAGTCTCCTCCATCGGGGTTCAGCCAAAGCATGTCACAGATGCTCGTCAGGGAATTCGTATGGGATGAAGGCATGGACTCAATCTCTCTCAGAAGTCGTTGACTCAAGCTTCCTCAACGTAATTCCTTCTTATTATATCTTCTCTAGCAATTCAATTATAATATGTTTAATTCTCCAAGTTCAGCTAGCTTGTACTAAGAGAGATAGCTTCTTTTATAGAGGAAAAGGACGAGGTTAGGATCCCTACAAAGGTGGGAGGGAGGCCTATCCTTTAGGGAGTTCCCATAAGAGGTGGAAACCATAAACCTAAACGAGGTAGTCCGTGGTTTATTAGTTCAACCACTCCCAATGACTCATCTTCAAGGTGGTTGGAGTGTAATCTCCACCTCTATTTTTAAAAAACATTCCATAAAAAGCTTAGCGCGGGTGGCAAACTGGAACAGAGCGCTAGCTGGCACAGGGCCCAGTGTTAATTTTCCTCTTTGGCGCGAGGGAATAACTAACTACCACGCCAAGGCAAAAACAAGGGTTTTTGAGTCTCTGCTCAGGGAATTGTCAACAGAAGGAATATTACTCTCATGTAAAGGGACACAATGATGGTATTTGCAAGACAAGACACTGCTTATTGATCACGGAAATGACCCTCCAATGGGTAAGATGGGGATTGCAGGGACAGTGAAAAAATGTTGTGTAACACTTGTATATAGGTATCTAATTTCTGATATCACATCCTTGGTGACTGTTTTAACCCATTAAAAGGCTTTTTAACCTGCATACCAGTTCTTTCTTACCATTCATCGTAAATCCTTCAGGTTGCTTCATGTAGATCTCCTCTTCCAGGTCCTCATGAAGAAATGTTGTCATCACATCCATTTGTTCTACCTCAAAATCAAATGCAAAAACGACATAAAAAGTAATCTAATAGAAGTAATGTTGGCAACGGGAGAAAAAATATCACCTAAATCAATTCCCAGTGACTGGGAATAACCTTTTTCTACCAACCAAGATTTGTATTTCTCCACCTTGCCTTCTACATTCATATTATTCTTAAACACCCATTTTATCCCGATGGGATTCCTTCCAGCCAGCAACTACAACAAATCCCATGCCTCATTTTTGTGCAAGGATGCCATTTCATCAACCATGGCCTCCTTTTAGAGTTTTCCATCCTTTGAATCCACTGCCTCCCTAAAAGTTTTGGGATCATCATCAGTGATAGTTAAAGCAAAATTTTAACAGAAAGAAGATGGACTATACCTTTCTGGCTACCTTCTTTCCCGAACTGATCTTCTCACAGCTGGAGTTTGTGGCTCTTCCTCTTCTGAATCTTGTTCTGTTGTAGAGTCTGATTCATCCTCCTTTAGCTCAAACCCTATCTTCTCAGGTTCCTTCAGTAGGACTTCATGTTTAACAACATCTTTCACCTCTCTAAACACCACATCTCGACTGTACACAACCTTCCTTGTTTCTGGGTTACAAAGCTTGTAACCTTTTAAACCATCCTTATACCCAATAAAGATGCACCTTTCAGATTTATTATCCAACTTGGTCCTTTTCTACTTTGGAACATGTACATATGTATCACATCCAAATACCCTCAGATGTGAAAGAGAGGGTTTCTTACCAATCCATACCTCATGTGGAGTCTTATCCTCCAATGCTGATGAAGGTGATCTGTTAACTAGGTAACATGCAGTCTCCACTACCTTTGCCCATAATTCCTTTCCTAATCCGTTACCACTGAGCATGCTTCTTGCCTTTTCCATCAACGTTCTGTTCATTCTTTCTATAACTCCATTTTGTTGAGGTGTGTATGGAGTAGTATTTTGTCGTGCTATACCACACTTCTTATAGAACTCTTCAAATTCCTTCTTGAAAAATTCTCCACCATTATCTGTCCTCAACACATTTATTTTCTTCTCTGTCTGGTTTTCCACCAGAGCCTTAAATTATTTAAATCTGTTAAAGACTTCAGATTTATTCCTCAAGAAATATATCCATGTATTCCTTGAGAAGTCATGTATGAATGAAACATAGTACACAAACTTACCCAGTGATGGAGCCAACAAAGGTCCAAACACATCATTGTGCACAAGCTCTAATATCTTGTTCACCTGCCTAGCACTAGAAGGAAAGCTCACCCAATTCTGCTTCCCATATACACAATGTTCACATAAATTGAAATTCAAAGAGAAATTAGACATACCTTCTACCATACCATTTCCATGCAGTATTTGAAGGTCCTTCTATCCAATATGTCCAAGCCTTTGATGCCATAGCATGGTATTTTCTCCAGAGACTGCTAGGCTTTCCACTACACTTTCAGGAACCACAAAATTGTTGCACCCATCAGTAACAGTGCTACCTTGAAGCTTGTACAAAGTTCCAATCCTAACTCCCCGCATTAATACTAGTGCTCCCCGAACCATCCTACAAATATCTTTCTGGAACATTGTTTTTATACCTGCATCATCCATCTTGCTTACAGAAATCAGATTTCTAGCCAATGAAGGAATATGCAGAACACCAGGAAGTGTTCTAATCCCTCCACCTTGCAGCTTCAACTTGAATTTTCCACGTCCGATGATTTTGACCTTCCTATCATCTCTAAGAAGACATCACCACCATCATACTTCTTATACTCGCAAAACCACTCCCTATGGGGAGTGAAGTGAAAGGATGCGACTGAGTCAATCAACCATGCCTCGTGATCTACATGTGTATTTGAAGAAGAAGCCAAATACACATCTCCACCATCATCTAAGGTGGTTTTTGCCTCTGCATAAGGAGCATCATCAGATCCCTTTCCTATCTCAGGAGCTTTAGATATGCAGTCCTTTTTGTAGTGCCCTTCATTTCCGCATTTCTAGCACACCTTTACATGCTTTCCTGGAGATTTAGATCTCCGACTCTAAAACTTATTTTTGTTTCTATTCTGGGACCTTCCTCGTACATATAAGGCATCTCCATTCTGGCCCTCCATATCTCTCCGTATCATTTCCTCCAACAGCAAGGATGAGACAATCTCATAAAAATTCAAGGTAGTTGTATTGTTACCTATTGCAATAACCAGGTTGTCCCATGAATATGGTAGAGAACACAACAAACTGATGCACTCATCTTCATCTGGGATTTTAATATCAACAGATGACAATTGACTTACCACAGCATTGAAGACGTTTAGATGCTCAGTCACCGAGTCTCCGTCCTTCATCCTTAGGTTATACAAATTTTTTCGAAGGAACAATTTACTCACCATTGACTTAGATTGGTACAAATTCCCTAACTTGACCCACAACTTATTCACCATACATTCCCCTTATACATTCAACAATACCGAATTTTAGATACACAATCGTATTGTGCTCTTTTCCTTCTGATCCAACTTCACAGAGTCTTCATCTGACATTGCCGTTGGTTTAGTACCCGGATCTACCGTGATCCACTGATCTTTATCCACCATCAGATCCTCCATCTTGAGCTTCCACAACTCAAAACTCTGACCATTAAATTTCTTGATCTTTATCTTTCCACTACTCACGATCTTCTTTCACCACAAGAATCAATCATGCAGATCTCCCACTGAACAGGGTCTACAATAAGCCCGAGAAAAAAACCCCTTAGGAGCAAAGGCGTCCCCTTGAAGCCGAAACAACTCTGATACCAAATGTAGGCTTAGCCCTGTACATAAATTATCTGCAAAATAATTCTTAAAGACAGAAAATAAACAACAGCGAGATCATAAAACATAAAACAGACATACACAGAGATTTTCCCCTGGATCCCAAATCGAGACTACCAGCTAGATTTTTCATTATATTCCTTTTAGTGTTACAACACATATATATACATGTTGAAACATTCATAAACTGCAATCCATTAACCCTGGATTATAACATAACCGTAGTTCCCTTGATCAAATCTACAAAACACCAGGGGCCGAAAACCATCATGCCCCAAAACCATGTGCAAAGCCATGCAAAAAACCATAGGTGGTTCTTTCCACTGTAAAAAAAGGAAAAAAAAATTCTTGGGGCGCTGCCTTGAACCCTGCACAGGGGGCTACCCACCCCCTGCGAACCCCTGGACAGGGGGTCTTCCGCCCCCCTGTTGCTCTCAACGCAACGTATAGGGGGAGCTTTCGCCCCTCTAGTGAACCCCTCGCATGTGCGACTAATTATGGAAACAATATAACACATACCCAACAGTAAATATCACTTTTATTTTCTATCAATAATAATAATTTGTTGCATAATTTTGAACCCCAAGGAGAAGGCCATGAGACTTCTATGATCATTTGATGTTTTTCTTTCAAAAAGTTTCAAAAATTTTAGTTAGTTTTTCAGTTTGTTGAATTTGTTTCAGTTTCCAGTTTTGACTTCATCGCCTAATGGATGAGGCTACCTGATCTACGATGTTATTGACACCTCTTGAACGGGCTTCTATCCCCATATGGATCCAATGATAGTGTCAAATATTCATTGATCAAAATGTACTCTTTCAAATTTGTCTAGTAGTGGTTTTAGGTCAAAATTTTATATTTCCAAGTCAGTTTTCAAATAAAATTTTGTTCGTTGGATATGTTTGATTCTTCAAAATCTACTCTCTCCAGTTTATTCATGGTCATTGTCATTTCATGGGTCATGTCCTCATCTTCATCTAGGGTCTTAGGTTAAGTCTTCATGCTTTCACCAAGGTCAGTGTCTAGGTGTCTTTCATTTCACCACCATAAAAGTCAAAATTTTTTCATGAAGAAGGCGAAAGAAGGGTCATTCATTTCCATCATACAAGTTATCTTTAAAAGGGAGTTAGCTTAGGTAGGTGAATAAAAAATAGACAATTTGTCTTCTTTCAAAAGCTTGTTACATTGTCAAAATTGTTGGGTATGTGTTATATTCTTTCCACGACTAGCCCCACACAATGTATGTTGCGTCGGGCGCAGCAGGGGGGTCACAAGGGGGGAGGCAGCCCCCGCTGTTGGAGTCCGAGGCAGCGCCCCCGCGAAATATTTTTTGGTGTGCGAACCCACTCATAGGCAGACCCACCCATGTTTTGTGCATGATTTTGCACATGTTTTTGGGGTACGATGGTTTTTGGCTCCTGGTATTTTGTAGATCCGGTCAAGGGAACTACGGTTATGTTCTAATCCAGGGTTAATGGATTGGGGTTTATGTATGCTTCGTCATGTATAAATATGTGTTGTAACACTAAAAGGAATATAATGAAAAATCAAGCTGGTCGTCCCGATTTGGGATCCAGGGGAAAATCTTTGTGTTTATCTATTTTATGTTTTATGCTCTTGCTATTGTTTATTTTCTGTTATAAGATTCGTGTGTGTATAATTCTTTGCTCGTGGTTAAAACCTCTTACATTTGGTATCGCAGTTGTTTTGGCTTCAATTCTAAGGGATGCCTTTGTTGCCGAGGGTTTTTTTCTTAGCTCGAGGTAGACCCCCGTTTAGTGAGATCAGGGATCGATTCTTGCGGTGAAAGAATATGGAGAGCAGCGGAAAGATAGAGATCGAGAAATTTAATGGTCAGAGTTTTGAGTTGTGGAAGCTCAAGATGGAGGATCTGCTGGTGGATAAAGATCAGTGGATCGCGGTAGATCCAGGTACTAAACCAACAGCAATGTTAGATGAAGACTGGAATAAACTGGATCGGAAGGCTAAGAGCACAATACGGTTGTGTGTCTCAGATTCAATATTGTTGAATGTATCTGGGGAAGCTACGGCGAACAATTTGTGGGAAAAACTGGGGAATTTGTACCAATCTAAGTCTTTGGTGAATAAGTTGTTCCTGCGGAAAAAGCTGTATAACCTGAGGATGAAGGATGGAGACTCGGTGACAAAGCATTTGAACGCCTTCAATACTATGGTAAGTCAGCTGTCATCTGTTGATATTAAAATCTCAGATGAAGATAAGTGCATCAGTTTTTTGTGTTCTCTACCAGACTCGTGGCATAGTTTGGTTATTGCAATAGGTAGCAATACAACTACCTTGAATTTTGATGACATTGTCTCAGCCTTGCTGTCAGAGGAAATGAGACGAAGAAATATGGAGGGCCAAAATGGAGATGCCTTATCTGTACGAGGAAAGTCCCAAAACAGAAACAAGAATAAGGTTTCGAGTGGGAGATCCAAATCTAGAGGGAGATCTAAATCTCCTGGAAAGTTTGTAAAGGTATGCTGGAAATGCGGAAAGGAAGGGCACGACAAAAAGGAGTGCAGATATAAAGCTCCTGAGAAATGAAATGGATTTCGTGATGCTCCTTCTGCAGAGGCAAAAACCACCTCGGATGAAGGTGGGGATGTTTATTTGGCTTCTTCTTCAAATACACATGTAGATCATGAGTCATGGTTGATTGACTCAGGTTCATCCTTTCACTTCTCTCCCCATAGGGAGTGGTTCTGCGAGTATGAGAAATATGATGGTGATGTCTTCCTAGGGGATGATAGGAAGGCCAAAATCATCAGACGTGGAAAGGTCAAGCTGAAGCTGCAAGGTGGAAAGATTAGAACACTTCCTGGTGTTTTGCATATTCCTGCATTGGCCAGAAATCTGATTTCTGTAAGCAAGATGGATGATGCAGGTGTAAAAACAGTGTTTGAGAAAGACGCTTGCAAGATGGTTCGGGGAGCACTGGTATTAATGCGGGGAGTTCAGACTGGAACTCTGTACAAGCTACAAGGTAGCACTGTTATTGATGGGTGTAATAGTTATGTGGTTCCTGAAAGTGGAGCGGAAAGCCTAGCTGCCTCTGGAGAAAAGACCATGCTATGGCATCAAAGGCTTGGACATATTGGAGAGGAGGGCCTTCGGATACTAGATAGAAATGGTATGGTAGAAGGTATGTCTAATTTCTCTCTGGATTTCGATTTCTGTGAACATTGTGTATATGGGAAGAAGAATAGGGTGAGTTTTCCTTCTGGTGCTAAGAGGGCGAACAAGATATTAGAACTTGTGCACAGTGATGTGTTTGGACCTGTGTCAGTTCCATCACTGGGAAATTCTATGTACTATATTTCATTCATAGATGACTTCTCAAGGAATACATGGATATATTTCTTAAGGAATAAATCTGAAGTCTTTGACAAATTTAAAGAATTTAAGGCTCTGGTGGAAAACCAGACAGAGAAGAAGATAAAGGCGCTGAGGACAGATAATGGTGGGAAGTTCTGCAAGAAGGAATTTGAAGAGTTTTGTAAGAAGTGTGGTATAGCACAGCAGAAGACTACTCCATACACACCTCAGCAAAATAGAGTTACAGAAATAATGAACAGAAAGCTGATGGAAAAGGCAAGAAGCATGCTCAGTGGTACTGCGTTAGGATAAGAATTCTGGGCAGAGGCAGTGGAGACGGCATGTTACTTAGTTAATAGATTACCTTCATCAGCGTTGGAGGATAAGACTCCACATGAGGTATGGACTGGTAAGAAACCCTCTCTTTCACATCTAAGGGTATATGGATGTGATGCATATGTATATGTTCCAAAGGAGAAAATGACCAAGTTGGATAATAAATTTGAAAGGTGCATCTTTATTGGGTATAAGGATGGTTTAAAAGGTTACAAGCTTTGGAACCTGGAAACAAGGAAGGTTGTGTACAGCCGAGATGTGGTGTTTAGAGAGGTGAAAGATGTTGTTAAACATGAAATCATACCAAAGGAACTTGAGAAGATAGAGTTTGAGCTAAAGGAGGATGAATCAGACTTTACAGCAAAAGAAGATTCAGAAGAGGAAGAGCCACAAATTCTAGCTTTGAGAAGATCAGTTCGGGAAACAAGGCAACCAAAAAGGTATAGTCCATCTGCTTTCTGTTCAGGTTTTGCCTTAACTATAACTGATGATGATCCCAAAACTGTCAGAGAGGCAGTAGATTCCGAGGATTGAAAACTCTGGAAGGAGGCCATGGTTGATGAAATGGCATCCTTGCACAAAAATGAGGCATGGGATCTGGTGGAGTTGTCGGTTGGAAGGAAGCCCATTCGGAGAAAATGGGTATTTAAGAAGAATATGAATGTAGAAGTCAAGGTGGAGAAATACAAAGCTCGGTTGGTAGCAAAAGGTTATTCCCAAGTGTCGGGAATTGATTTTGGTGATATTTTTTCTCCTGTTGCCAAAGTTACTTCTATTAGATTACTTTTATCTGTTGCTGCTACATTTGATTTTGAGATAGAACAGATGGATGTGAAGACAACATTTCTTCACGAGGATCTAGAAGAGGAGATCTACATGAAGCAACCTGAAGGCTTTATGGTGAAGGGTAAGAAAGAACTGGTATGCAGGTTGAAGAAGTCTTTGTATGGGTTAAAACAGTCACCAAGGATGTGGTATCAGAAATTTGATACCTATATACGGGGACTTGGCTTCACCAGAAGAAAGAAAGATCATTGTGTTTATTTTAAATTAACTGGTGACCGTGTTATATATTTGGTCTTGTATGTGGATGATATGTTGTTGATTGGAAATGACAAAGAAATTATCCAAGATTTGAAGACCCAAATGTTCTCCAAATTTGACATGAAGGATCTTGGTGCTGCAAACTATATTTTGGGCATGGAAATTAAGAGATATCGGGCAAAGAGGAAGCTCTGGTTAAACCAGAGGAAGTATGTCGAGACTATATTGCAGAGGTTCAATATGCAGGATAGTAAACCGGTGAATGTTCCTATTCCCGTAGGTGTAAAGCTGTCTGCTGAACAGTGTCCCAAGACACAAGAAGAAGAGGAGTATATGTCTCGTGTTCCATATGCAAGTGCAGTGGGTAGCTTGATGTATGCAATGGTCTGTACTAGACCAGACATTGCACATGCAGTGGGAGTATTGAGCAGGTTTATGTCAAACCCATGGAAGGAGCATTGGACAACAGTGAAGCGGGTTTTCAGATATTTACGTGGCACTAGTGATTATGGCTTGTGCTACCAGGGAAGACCAGGATTGGAAAGAATGTTGGACATTCATGGTTGTGTTGATGCAGACTGGGCTGGAGATCTGGACCAAAGAAGATCTACAAGTGGGTATGTGTTTAGCCTATTTGGAGGCGCAGTCAGTTGGATGAGTAAAAGACAGTCTGTAGTGGCTCTTTCAACTACAGAGGAAGAATACATAGTAGCCACTCATGCAAGCAAGGAAGCAATTTGGTTGCAGAGATTGTGTTCAAGTATGGGTTGGTACAGCAAGCTATAAGGATAGACTCTGATAGCCAAAGTGAAATTTTCTTGGCTAAGAACCCTGCTTACCATTCAAAGGCAAAGCACATTGATGTTCAATATCACTTTGTTAGAGATATGGTTGAGGCTAAAAGGGTGTTGCTGGTAAAGGTGGACACTTTGAAGAATGTTGCAGATGCATTGACGAAGTCTGTGAGCACTCAGAAGTTCTCTTGGTGTATAGAAACAATGGGTGTTGAATAATTGGCCCAATGACTAAGCGCTCTTGTGGCCCCTTGTGGAAAGAAAACAACAAGTGGGATAATGTTGGGTATGTGTTATATTCTTTCCACAACTAGCCCCACGCGTTGTATGTTGCGCCGGGCGCAGCAGGGGGGTCACAAGGGGGGGGGAGCCCCCACTGTTGGGGTCTGGGGCAGCGCCCCGTTGAAATTTTTTTTTGGAGTGCAGACCCACTCATAGGCGGACCCACCCATGTTTTGTGCATGATTTTGCACATGTTTTTGGGGTACGATGGTTTTTGGCCCCTGGTATTTTGTAGATCCGGTCAAGGGAACTACGGTTATGTTCTAATCCAGGGTTAATGGATTGGAGTTTATGTATGCTTCGGCATGTATATATATGTGTTGTAACACTAAAAGGAATATAATGAAAAATCAAGTTGGTCGTCCCGATTTGGGATCCAGGAGAAAATCTCTGTGTTTATCTGTTTTATGTTTTATGCTCTCGCTATTCTTTATTTTTTGTTATAAGATTCGTGTGTAGATAGTTTCTGTTCAGGGTTAAAACCTACAAAAATATTCAAAAAATCAAAGTGTTCCTCCAAAAAGTCATGTTTTCACTAAATAACAAAAAGGGTGTCTTATTGATGTTATAAAAATAGAAAAATTGATTTCCTTCACTCATTTATCTTCTCTTGCTCGATAAAGTGCATATCTCACCTTCAGAATACCATACCATTGCCAAAGGTGGAGGAAAAATGGAAAAAATTTCAAGAAAATCCATTCTGCTACGCTTTTGGAGGTAGTGTGATGTTTCTGAGGGAGCAACGCGACATTTTTGAGGGAGCAACATGACGTTTCTATGGCATGCGGTGTTTCTGAAAGGTGGCACTATGATTCTACCACAACACTACATTTCTGCAAAGAATGTTGTGTATTTTCATTTCAGCCTCCAAATCAACTACTCAAGCTTCAAAAACAGTGTGCAAACCTTCTTTGGCCTCCAAAATCAGTAAGTGGCCACCTTAAACTCCCTTATTCAAGTCAATTAATGACAGTATGAATTTTTTCTAATCACTAGGGTTTTTCGTCTATTACATGTTAGGGTTTCCTTTCTTGATTGGTTTTAAACCATTAAAAACCCTCATCCAACCATCTTAAAAACTTCACTTATCATCCATAAACCCTAACCTAAACAACCCCTACCTCTCACAGACCTCCTTACCATTTTTCCATCAAAACCCTAAATTCCAACTACACTTCCACAACAAAATTGGAAAATTCCTTGTGTTTTCACAATTTGGTCCACTTCCCCATACCTATTTCAAAAAATTCCACCTGTATCCTCAAGCTAACATATTACTGTACTTCCTCAATTTTTTTGGGAATTTTCCTCAACCTCCTTATACTTCATCACAACCCCTAAAGCTACCCTATCCATATCCCCTGTTTTCCCAAATTCACCATCCATACCCACTCATTTCATCTAGGAGGGTTTCATCATGTTCACAACTACTATGGAGAGTGAAAAGAAATCTCACAAGGGAGGCCACCATTCTAGATTTGAGCCATCCGCATTGCAAGAACTCAATGCCTCCCCTTATGCCAATATATGTTTTGAAAACACTGGATGTCTGAGATTTTGTGAGGAGATCATGGAGGCCGGATGTCATGCCCCATTGACTACCTTTTTTGCCACTAACTTCAGTAGAGAAAAAGGCACCATAGAAAGCATTAAATTCACTCCATTAGTAGAGGCCATCACTTCAACAACATGGATTCCAAATGAAGGAGAAGTCTGGTTCAAGGGCATGGAATTGGACCTTGAAAACTACCCAATATTCTTAAAACCTCATTGCAGAGATGAACTTGAACATGTTTTCCCTTTCAAGCATTTAATTTATAAGTATGCCCCATTAATGAATTTGATCATGAAATATTTTGCATGTGAGGGAAGATTTTCAAGACTGTACCAATACCATGGCAGGTTACTAATGCACTTTACAACAACCAAATCACTCAATTTGTCAAACTATCTATTCATGAGTTTGGTCAAGATGGTGGAAAAAGTACATAGCAAAGGTAGAAATCCTAATCCTAGTCTATTTCACCAAGGTTTGGTTAAGTTGATTGTTTTGCACCAGCTCTCAGCAAACAATATGACCTGGGAAGTTTTCATGGAGAAAGTAGCATCATCTCTTGCTACTAGTCCACCTACTATTCATAGCACAACATCAGTACAGCCAAAGGAGGTTGGCTCTTCAAGAAGGCATGCTCAGATTTCAAAAGAACCTAGGGTTGAGATCACTCAAACCTATGAGAAGGGAAAGAGAATGGTTTTTTCTCCTAAAACCATCATAGGTGTATTGTCACCTTAAGCTACACTTGAGCAAAGAAAAACAGTGGATTAGCCACCTAGCCATGATGGTGAGTCACCATTGTAGCACCATGATGAAAAATCACCCTTATAATTTGACATGTCATAACAGGTGAAGGATAATTCAGTTGAGGAAATCATAAAGGAATAATGTGAAGAAATAACAGAGTTGAGGGGGGTTAATCAATTGCAAATTCTCAGATCACATTTCTACAACAAGATAATCTTCAGTTAAAGGTGAAAATACTCCTCCAAGACAAGCCAAGGGTACATTTTGATGAAAATAAAGGCAAGGGAAAATTAATAGTAGATGATGATCAGCTGTAGGATGCAAAATTTGGAACAAAAAGGAGACCAAGGACAAGAGGCCTCAAGAGGGCGCTTCAGAGAGAAAGAGAATCAACTCCTAAATCAGGTTAACAGAGTTTTGATGAACTAATTCTTGATGAAATCAATCAAGATAGAGATTATTAGCTTGATAGGGTCAATGGAAACCTTGAGAAGCTTCTGAAGAAAGTGAAAAGAACAATAAACTCTAGAGACATATGGCCAATCACTATTGCGCCAGAAACAAAATTTCTCAAATCAGGCTGAAACAAGTGAACAAAAAGCTTAAAGAAGCTCAAATGAAGCTCAAGGAGAAGGAAATATTAGACCTCCTTGTTGAGGCATCTATGGTTTTTTATCCTATCATCTACAGGAGTCATAGAACAAATTTTTGTCAATTTTGAGCACTTTTGGTATTTTTGATGATTTTTGCAAAAAACTGGAAATTTTGTCTCCATAGAAGCATTGCGTTGAGGCGCGACACTTTCTCTCGGGGAATCTAAATGAAGTTCTTCTTGCATGTATGGGTTCATATTTTTCAGTAAATATAATATGTGGACTTGGTTTTCCATGAAAGTCTCTAGTTTTGGCAAAAAACTCAAAAAAATTCCTCATTTTATGCTTCTGCCAATGTTTTTGACCAGGTGTGATGCTTCTGGAGTTAGGTTGGGAAAAACCACTTTTGGAGGTCTTCCTGTGGGTGTTTTTCAAAAATTCAAGGTGAATTGAAAACTAGACTCATAGAGCTACTTAGCCTAACATTAATGCTTTTATTTGGATGCTCCGAAGTGGGTCAAAATCACCCTTGAACAGGCGCGATGCTTCTGCTAGACATGCGCAACATTTTTGCTACAGGTGCAATGTTTCTGCATAGGATTCCTTTCAGATAGTTGTCATGCTAGGAAAACTCTAGAAATTCGATGCTAGTTGTCCCATGAGGTGTCATTTGATGTGTTTGACTTTGTTTTTTGCTCTATGATGAGGAAACATGTAATTTAGTGGGGGAGACAAACACTCCTAGTCTTTAGCTAAATTTTAGGGATTAGTTTCTAACTTCCCTAGATTCTAGGAAGTGACTCATTTGATGTCATTATGATGCTTTTTGGATACGATTTTGACCCTATGAGGTGTCATGAACTCTATTTTATGTAAGTGTTCCACCTCAAGTCTTTTTAGAGGCTGGATAGTTGTTATTTGCAGTGGAGCTATTGTACTAGCTTTTGTTAATGAAATCAAAGACAATGTTGCAGACATAGTGTTAAGACTCCAGTGGTATGCCTTTGAGCATTTTTTTCTCTGTAAAATTGTCATGTTGAATGTTATATTATCCATATTTCACATATATGCTTCTTTATGTTAATTCTTATCAGTTAATATACAAAAATCATGCTTTCCATGCTTTGGTTTTATAATATTTAAATGAACATGTATCTGCTCTTCTGATGAATGAAATCATTTTAATGCTCATTCTAACTCCTTATGTTCACCCTATACACAATGGAAAATTAAGCATCCTTCTAAGCTTACCTACTTGGCCTCATCCTTGCCTCTGCAATCTAGCCTTTGAAATTTGAGCTAAACCCTAGACCTAGTTCCTTAACTGTCATTCCTATGCAGCAAAACTTCAAACAAACAAAAACCCTAATATACTGAGCATTATAACTAGCCTCAAATCATTATATCCCTTAATATCCTTGGCTTCAAAGTGACATCGAGAGAGCCCTCTCTGGTTGTGATATGGCTAGCTACCTCACCTAAAGGTTGGTTTGTGGTTACCTTCCTTCAACTCCATTCTCATCCGTTGGAAGCAAGGGGGGAGTGATAACATAGGGAAAGGTGAACCACTCACCCTATGGTAGGACATAACTCCAAGAAGTACCCCAAGCCCCCAAGAGCTCCCAGAGCTTAATTTTCAACTCAAGCGAGACCCTCATGGCAGGGTCCTTCCACAACTCTAAGTCTCTCTCAGAAGGCTAAGAATTTGACCTTCCCCAAGGGCTTTGTGAGGATATCTGCAATCTGATCATCAATCCTGATGTGTTGGAGCCTTATTTCTCCCTATTGTACCTATACCAGATAAAGTGGTACTTGATGTCAATATGCTTGGAGTGGTTGTGGAACATGAAATTCTATTAAAGGCGGATCCCACTCTAGTTGTTGCAATAAATCACGATGGTTTTTAACACATGCTCAAATATCTCACTCAAGAGCTTCCTCAACTAGACAACTTCACAGTATTCCATACTAGCAGCAATATATTTGGCCTCAGCAGTGCTTAGAGCATCTAATTTTTTCTTCCTTCTCATTCAAGAAATTGAACAAGACCTCAATGAGAAGCAACATCCTAACGTGCTCTTTCTATCCACCACACTACCAGCCTATTTAGCATCAGAATATCCATGTAACCTCAAATCCTCGGTAATGTATCTCATCCCATAGTTAATTGTGCCACGAAGATATTTCAAGAGATTCTTAGTAGAAATCCAATGTATGTGATGAGGCTCAACCATAAATTGACTCAAATTTGTCCAAGAACATTAGGGCCCCCACAAGTTGTCTATACTCGGAAGGGTTTTCCAATTCAAATGCATCAACACTTACACATAGCTTCTTGAAGTTGAGTTCCATTGGAGAAGACACAGACTTACAGTCCACCATCTCACATCTCTCTAGAATCTTCACAAAGTATTTTCCTTGAGAAAGGAAAATATCACCTAGCTTTCACTAGACCTCCATGCCTATGAAGTAATGCATCAGACCTAGGTCCTTCATCTCGAACTAAGAATTCAACTCCCTCTTGCATTGATAAATGAGAGGGTCTGCACCCATTAGAAAAATATTGTTGAAAACGCAGCAAGAAATTCATGATTTAATTTTTTCCTTAATTAAATTAGGAAAAAATCGAAATTCCACATTAGCAGACAACTTGAATAAGTTAATTGAGTTATTATCACTCAGTTATCTTAGTTCATTCGAGTAAGAGGGAAAATTTGAATTGTGTGCAGTGACTCTTAAATTTTAGTTAAGGTCAGTTAAAATAGTTCCAACTGTTGGAGGAACTAGTTGGAGGTCTAGCAGTGTGGTGCAACTTTAGTGTTTAACCAGTTAAATAATCAATCAACCTAAATTAACTCATGCATGCATAAAATTTGAGTTACCCAGTTGAGATTGGAGTTCAAGGACAGTGTACTATTAGTTGTAGAATTTTCCAAATTGTATAACACATGCCTGCAGTCGAAGGAAGGCCTAAAGGTATTGCGCAATTCAAATTGAGGAATTTCCTAAATAATGGGGGCCTAATTCCAAAGGAAACAACGCAAGGAAATAGGACCCTAGAGGCTTGGAAATTTGGCTAAGTATTGGAAAAACGCAACCAGTCAGGTAGAGGATAGAAAATACTTGTGCAGGTTGAGCTCAAGGTTGAGAATATCATATTGTATTCATTTAGTTCCTTTGATTAATGCAATACAGATAGTAAGGGGATTTGAGAAATTTCTTTCCCCTAGATATATCGATGTGTATATGTGTTGATCTTTATGCATGTTATTGATTTGTGTTCTCGATCGTGAATTTAATTTCGCAGATTGGTATATTATATTCTTATCTTTTGATTTAGTAAATTTCATAAGAAGATTGAATCTAAAATCAAAATTCTACATGGTATTAGAGCTAGATTCACGTTTGAGAAGCGAATTCGAAGTTTTCATTGCTTGAGGTTTGAAATTAAAGATTAGTGTTGCAAGTTTTCTCCAGGACTGAGAAGATAGCTTTCAATGGACTTAGGATCAAGTATGCTTTGGAAGGAACCACAAATGTTGTGGCATGGAATATCTATGATGGAGTCAGTATTGGATGACAACAAGCTGTTAGAATACATCAAGACATATGTATAAAAACCCCCAGCATCTGATGCCCAAGATCTCACTCAATGGAAGAAGTATGTAGCTAAAGTGAGGAGGATAATATTGGAGGGAGTTTGAGATCATATTTTCTTGAATCTCCATGCGAAAGAAACTTCGTTCATGATGTGGAAAAACACTAACACTTTTTTTGAGAACAATAGTGGCCACAAGAAGCTGGCACTCAATGTTGAAGAATGTTACTAGGTTTAGTCTTCATAAAATGTATTTGAGCCATTATGTGATGTACTTTTCAAAGGAATAAAGAAAAATAATTTGTATTATTGTAACAATGACTTTTTAAAGCATGGGTTTCATGCTTGGGTCATCTTTATATTAGTCAAAGTCCCCATTATGGCCTCCTAGGATTAATATTGAGTCAATAGAGTCATTGTATATTTAAAGAGACCCTTCTTGGGCTTTTGAATCATGTAAAAATATTTATTATTGAGTCAAATATGAAATATGTTACCTCCACACAAAGTCGTCCTAAAGGGAACCTATTCGACCTCATTTGCAGCCTATAAAAGGAAGGAGATTGAATTCATTTGGAGCATCTCATCTCAAGCTAGTTCGATATCTCTCTAGAAGCCGGAAAAAGTGTGAAGTGGGTCAAGAAAGCTAAAATGAGTGCGAGTTCAGTCAAAGTGATAGATAAGGAGAAAATTGAAGTTTTTGTGCTCCTCTCTCTCCATTTCATGCCCTATTTGGGAGATCGAAGTCTTTTTTTGTTGTTTTTGTTGCCGGATGTTGTAATTGTTGCATAGTTGCAGTTTTTGGGAACAAGTTGTTGCTACTATTGGGTCATACATCTAGAAAGGCTGACTTGTAGTGGAGGGAAGGTTTTTTCTATGTCTAGGGTGAAGAGTCTGAAAGAAAACAATTGAAGGAAGAGAATTTTCATTGGATTTTCCCCTAGAGAGGGGTTTTTCCCTGACATAGTGCCTACATCTTGTGTCTTATGTTTTTGTGATATTCACACACATAATTTGGAAATTTATTGATGAAAGATAATCTAAAAAATAAGTAAAATAAAGAAACATAATTCACATGTAATTATCAATAAAGAGGAATCAAACCCTAATCTACTTAAATTGATTTCTCAACATGGTTTCATAGCTAAGGTCAAGAAAGATTGAATATCACTTTTTTGGCTCAAAAGGATTGGACATTCAAGGATTTTTGGCTTCTCTTACATGTTCTCTTAGTGATGACAACGCATGGATCATTGATAGTGGAGCATCAAGGCACATGACAAGAGAAATTAAACAACTTCATACACTATCAAAGTATCCATCTTCTCATGTTGTGGAATTAGGTGACAACAAAAGCTATGTCATTAGAGGCCCAGGATCAACATCATTGAAGTTGGAAAGTGGATCGAAGTCACACCTCAACAACATACTATATGTTCCAGGTTTGAAAAAGAATTTTCTTTCCTTTCCTTGTTTCAAAGGTAAAGGAGATATAATTTCTTTTGTTGATGGAAAAGTAATGGTTTTGGCCAAAGACTCTAGCATTGATAAAGCTAGAGTTATTGGAGTTTGTGAAGGAAGTTTATATAAGGTCATCACTCAACCTCCTCAAGCTTTGGTTCATATGGAAATTAATCCTATTAAGCTATGGAATAGGAGGTATGGTCATCTACACTACAAATTTATTCCTAATCTCTTTCAATTGGTTAATGGCATCCCCAATATGAAGGAAGATCATGAAGGTGTGTGCAAGGGGTGCTCTTTGGGAAAACATACAAGAAAGCCATTTTGAAATACTGAAACTAGGTATAAATAAATATTAGAACTTATTCACTTTGATGTGTGTGGGCCCATGTCTGAAAAATCACTTGGAGGTCATCTCTACTATGTAAAATTTATATATAATAATTCTAGAAAGACATGGCTCTACCTTCTCAAGGAAAAGGATGAGGTATTTGAGAAGTTCAAGGATTTTAGAGCTGAAGTGGAAACCTTAACTAAAAGAAAGATAAAGACTCTAAGATCTGACAGTGGTGGGGAATACATTTCTAAGGAATCGATTGCATATTGTAAGGAAGTAGGAATTAAGAGGGAGCTCATTGTTCCCTACTATCCCGAAAAAAATGGAGTTCTTGAAAGGAAGAATGGGTCTATTGAAGAAGTAATTAAAATAATGCTCCTTGATCAAGACCTACCAAAATTCTTATGGGGAGAAGCAACCATGACAGCTGCATACATTTAAAAGAGAAGTTCCCATAAAAGTCTCAAGAATATAACTCCTGAAGAAGTATTCACAGGGAAGAAGTCGAGTGTGGATCACCTCTGAATCTTTGGAAGCCCTGCCTTTATCCATGTTCCAAAGGAAAAACGAAAGGAGTTAGATTCTACAAGCATAAAAGGAATATTCGTTGGATATAGTCTCTCCTCAAGAGCATATAAAATATACATCAAGGAAGGAAGTCATATTGAAGTAAGAAGGGATGTCATATTTGATGAAAATAAATCCTACAAGAAATTGAAGGATATCCCCATTGATTCCACTAATGAAGAATCTCCAATATTCGAAGAAGAAGTACACCACGAAAACCCTATTACAAATCAAGAAGAAGAATCAAGACTAGGTGAGCTTATTCAACCTGTGATAAACTCGACCACAAGGAAGAGGCCAAATTGGTTGAAAGCTACTTTAGAATATGCCGAAGGACATGAAGCTATGAAAGGAATATTTATAGAAAGTAAAATACTGAAGAGATATTCTGATATGTTGAATATATGACGAAGTTAATTGAAGTTGAACCATCTAAATTCAAAGAAGCTACTCATCAGGAAGTTTCGAAGAAGGTGATGTAGGAAGAATATCAATCCATTATGAAGAATGGGTTTTGGGAAATTGTTCCTAGACCTAGTGACAAATCGACTATCACATCTAAATGTGTCTACAAGATCAAGCACATTTTTTATGGTAGCATAGACAAGTACAAAGTGATATTCGTTGCAAGGGGTTTCTCTCAAAAGGAAGGCATATTATGAAGAAACCTTTGCACCTACAACAAGGTATACTATCATTAGATCTATGGTTTCACTGGATGCTACAATGGGTTGGAATATCCATCAAATGGATGTGAATATCGTATTTCTAAATGGGACCATTGATGAGGAAGTATATATTGAACAAGCTAGAGGCTTTGAATTGAATATCAAGGACTCTCATGTTTGTAGACTCAAGAAGGCCCTATATGGCTTGAAGAAAGCTCCTAGGGCATGGTACACGAGAATGGATGCATATCTCCTAAGGATTGGGTTTGTGAAGAGTATTGTTGATCCAAATCTCTACATCAAGGTTGTGAAAAATGAGCTCGTCATTATTCAATTATATGTGAATGATATATCCATCATTGGTGTGCAACATAAAATTCAAGAATGAAAGAAGATGTTGGCAGTTGAATTTTAGATGAAGGATCTAGGATTTATGCACCACTACCTGGGTCTAGAAGTATGGCAGAAACCTAGGGAGATACATTTGGGGCAAGGAAATTACATCATCAAAATGTTGTAGAAATTGGGGATGATAGACTCCAAGCCCATGACTACTCCTATTATCACCAATCTCAATAATTTGCGGGGTTATGTCTCAATTATCATGGATCCTACCTCCTATTGACAGTTGGTGGGTACCCCAATGTATCTGGTAAACACTAGGCAAAATATACGTTGATCAGTGGTTGTCATTGGTGTCAACCCAAGCAGCACTAGGGGCTACCCCGATCTTGCATGGAAATTTTGACCTAACAAATTACTATATTCCAAGTCAAGCAATTTTTGATGGTTTCTACTTTTTGAGATGTTTTCATTGATATATGTCATGCCACATAATTCTTCACGGTTTGAGAGATATTCATGTTTGAAGTTAGTAACCCCAGTTAGTGGGTTAAAACCCCATGGGGTTGTGGCATGACACTAGTCATTGGTTGTGGTCACTGATAGTTAATAATTAATAATTTGTAAGCTCCTAAAACCCCTCCTACATTCACTTGTTGAAGATCCTATCAACCTAATCATTTATATAAATTGTACCCTCATATCCTCCTTATGGAAGGGTTTTGCTACTTGAAACAGGCCATTGTGGATTTTTCGCTATAAAAAAATTTTCTACGAAGATTAAAATGTTGAAACTAAAAACCCACTTGGGATAAATCCTAATGAAGCTCGTGTCCAGATTCCAAATCTCGGTTCGCTATATTTTCGGAGATATGATCTGTGGAAATTATTGTTTTTGCAAGCTTCCGAATTTCATCTCAAAGAAGCGATCTTGGGAAAATCATCATAAATCTCTCTCTGAGAAGTGGATTGGAATTATGTAAAAAGTGGAGGATAGTGCGCAGAGTGTAGTCTTTTTTTTATCTATTTCAGAGCTCAAGGAGGAAACAATGACACATGGCATTTCGTACAAGTTATCTCTACTAAACTAGTCCATAATTAGGCCATTGTGAGAGATTGGGCATAACTTTTCCTTGAAGAATCCAAATCGGGTCAGACTTATGGCATTGTAAAGAAGACTCAAAGGGATACTATAGGACCAAAGATAACATATTGGGGATCTGAAATCACAGAGATACATCAGATTCAATATCGAGCTCCTAGAAGGCAAGAAAAAGCTAGATCATGTGCTGTCAAGGGCTGCAAAGGACCAGACTTTATAGGGCAGCAAAGAAAAGAAAGGTGTATCAAAATGATGTAGAAGAGTTAAGCTCCAAGTAAGTATCTTCTATATATGCATGTTCATCTCTTAATTGCATTAGGTTCTTTGTATTCTAATTTATTGTTTTTGTTTAGCACTAACATATGCTCTGCAAGATGAGGTAAGTTTTGCTATTATCATGTCATGGGTATTTCCTTGAAGAATTTTTGCAGGTATTATATATTCATCAAGATATGACTCAATGCATGAGTCTAATGTTCTGAAGAGTGAGAAATGGTAGCATGACAAGAGAAGCAATCAAGGTGCAGAACAATAGCAAGAAGTTCACCAGATGAAGTCTTCAAGTGGGCAGCACTGCATACAGTCATTGTAAAGGTATCATTTTACTGTGTCATTGTAAAAGAATCGTTGTAAATTTTGTACATGTGTCTATCTGCCAAGAGTTGAAGAGGTAGTGTCGGGAGGTCTCGGATCATCATTAGGTGGTTGTGTCATAGTTGGGGTTATGGTCTATGTGTCTTCTTCTTCTATATCATTTTAAAGTGGACCATTTTTCCTGGTCCAAGAGTCCATTCTTATTTTATTCTTCTATAGGGTGGTAGGGTGGTGCTAAGTTGGTGCATGAAGTCACCAACATGTTCAAGCCTGTAAAAAATTCAGGGTGGTAGGGTGGGGTGAGTTGTAGCTCATTGGGTGTTGGGGCATCCGTTCAGTTGACTATTGAAGAATCTTAGGTGTTGGAGCGTCCACCCAGTGGGAGTTGGAGAAGAATGTTTTTCTATATTCTAGGATGTTGGAGCTTTATTTTCAATTTAAGTTGAAGATTAAAGAATTATTAGAAAATAATTCAGGTGGTTTTTGTCCCATAGGGGGTTTCCACCTTAAAAACTGTGTGCATTTGTTCCTTTTGTTTACTGCTATCATTGTACAAACACTAATAATAATTGAAGATTAAATAATTCTCTGAAATATTAATAATAATACTAATTGAAGGAATACTGATTCAACCCCCCCCCCCCCTCCTTAGTATTTCCAACAATTGGTATCAGATATTGGTTCCTTCAATAGTAGTTTAACAGGTGGAAGGAGGTCATGGAGCATACCGAGAATTGTGTATCTTTGTTCAATGAAAATTATTATGCACTATGGAAAGGAAGAATTGAGGTCTATCTCTTTCTGCAAGATTACGAAATATGGGACACTGTTAAAAATGGCTTTACACCAACCGCAAATGAACAAGGTAAGAAGAATTTGGTAAATTATGAAAATAAAAGAATATTTTTATCAGTGGACTTATTCAATCTGCTTATCATAAGGTGTTGGGTTGTAAAACCACCAAAAATGTATTGGACAATCTTGAGAATATATATGCAGGTGACTCAAATGTCAAAGAAGCAAAGCTTCAAATCTAGAGAGCAAAATTTGAGTAACTCATAATGAAGAAGATGACAACATTGTTGCATACTTCCAACACGTTGATGAAATAACCAACACTATGGAAGGATTGGGAGAGCTTGTTGACGAGAATAATATTATATGAAATATTCTTAGAACATTACCAAGAAGATTCAACCCAAAGGTATCGGTCTTAGAATAAAATGCAAATCTGGAAAAACTCAACAAAGAGGAATTACATGGAGTTCTCATAGCATATGAAATGAAACTTGATGACGAAGAGGGTACTTCACATCTAGAAACTGTGTTTGCTGCATCTAAGAAAACCAATAAAGAAAAACAACCTTCAAAGGCAAAGACCTGCACCTGCAAGTGTGAAGAAAAGGAAGATGATGAAGAAGGTATTTCAGATGGAGAATATGCTTACTTTACGAGAAAACTAAAAATTGGTAAGGGAAAATTCAAAGGAAAACTTCCATTGATATGTTTCGGCTGTGGTGAGGTTGGGCATTTTGCAGCAAAATGTTCAAACAGAAGTGATGGAAACTCAAAAGGAAAGAAAGGCTTTAAGAAATTTAATAAGCAAGGCAAGAAGAAAGGATTCAAAAGGAACTTTATCTCTAAAGAAGATAGCTCTTCATTCGATGAAGACAGTGACAGCAAAGAAGAAGCCAATGAGAGAGTATTGTTTATGGCCAAGCACAAATAAACAAGAGGTATCAAGCAACGGAGAATAAGGGTTGACCATAGAAGAATTATCTAAGGAGGAAATCAAGCTTATAAAAGAGCTCAAAGCTAAGAAGATCCGTTCTAATACTCTTGAAGAACAAGTTCAAGGTCTCAAAATTTAAGTTGAAGAACACAAATGTATTGAAGAGTCACTTCAAAAGAAGTTGGAAGAAATCAACCAAGAAAGGGCATCATTAGAAGCCGAAGTAGTCTTGCTGCGTAAGGAAGTGAAGAAGGGAAAAATTGTAAAAAAATATGCCAACAGCTCAAGGGCATTGGAATAACTCATCAACAATAAATGATCTTACAATGACAGAAGTGGCCTCAGTTACAAAGAAGAAGAAGCAAGACCTTTTACAACAAAATACAATGAACCTATGAGATTTGACATGCATGTAGATTTCATTGGACAAGATTCGCAAGAATAGCTTTGGAAAACAATTCCATGATGAAGATTTCGATCCAGGCACCAATTTTTTTTTCATGGCTATTGTTATTCATGTGGAAAATTTGGTCATAAAGTTGTAGAATGCTACACATACCCTAGGAACCAATACAATTCCAGGAGATCTGTCAAATATGAACCTCCCGGGGCTCAATGAAACATCAATAGATTTGAACATTTAAGAAATAATATTGAATGTTAGAAATGTCAAAACTTTGGACACATAGCCAGAAACTACAGACTTTAAAATCCTCTAGAAGAATCTTCGAAGCCACAGAATGAACATGGAAGAATAAGAAGACTGATAATTGTGCTCTTTCTCTCAAGGCTCAAAACAACAAATATGTGTGGTATGTTGATAGAATTTTCTCAACGCATATGACTGGAGATAGAAATAAATTTGTGTCTCTGAAAGAAAATAATGATGGAATCCTATCCTTTGGAAATGATGGATCTTCAAATGTTATAGGATTAGGTACGGTCACTCTTGAAATCAAATATTCTCTAGCCAAGAATGTTCTATTGCTTAAAAACATGAATCACAATTTTCTTAATGTTGGACAAATGTGTGATCAAGGACACACAATTCTATTCAACTCCACAAAATGTGAAATCAGGAAAGGAAGGTATGGTAAAATTGTGGCTACAGCAAGTTGAGCTCCAAACAACATATATATTCTGGATGAAGCAACTAAAGCATGTATACTAGCTAAATAATATGAAAGCTGGTTATGGCACAAACAAATAGGTCACATAAACTTTTACAATCTTTTCAGGATAATAAAAAAGGAAGCAGTAGGAGAAATGCCGAAAATCTCAAAACCTTCCAACACACTAGGTGAGGCTTGTCGGTATGGAAAGCAGAAAAAAGACGAATTTAAAACAAAAGAACACTTTGCATCACATCCATTGGAATTGATACATACTGATCTATGTGGTGTTATGAGAATAAAAGGCTTATATGGAGAATTATATTTCATGTTAATGATAGATGACTATACCAGGATGACAGCCGTCAATTTCCTAAAGAAAAAATCTGAAGCATTTGAGTGATTTAAGATCTATAAGCAGTTGGTCGAAAATGAAACTGATTTGAAAATAAAGTGTCTAAGATCAGATAATGGAGGAGAATTCACTTCCAAATTATTTCAGCAATACTGTGACAAAAATGGAATAAAAAGACAGTTTTCAACAACACGAACACCTCAGAAAAATGGAGTTGCTTGAAAGAAAGAACATAGCCATACAAAAAATGGGTAGAACAATGCTAAAGAATCAAAATTGGATGAAACATTTTGGGTTCAAGCAATTGATACAATAGTCTTCATTATCAACTAAAGTCTTCTTGGAAATAATTGCAACAAGACCCCATATAAATTATAGAAAGGAAAACCAACTAATGTAAAATATTTCAGAATCTTCGGAAGTAAATGTTATATCAAAAGAGAAGACCAAAAGTTGGGTAAGTTTGAATCATGTGTTGACGAAGGTATCTTTGTTGGTTACTCATGCAAAAGAAAGGCCTATAAATGCTATAATCTAAGACAAAAACAGATAGTGGAGAGAATAAATGTTACATTTGACGAAGATGGTGTTCTAACAAATAATGATGAGGATCTAGAATATTTGAAACTTGAGACAAAGGTTGGAAAAGACACAGTGAAAATTCTAGAACAAGAAGCAACTGTCAACGAGGCAGAAGTAAATAATGATCATCAAGATATACATGAATGATAACAATATGATCCTCCAAAGAGAACAAAATAATGGATTCAAAAGAACCATCCATCAAATAAAATCATTGGTGACATAAATGAAGGCCGACAACTTCGTCGATCACAACAAGCTCACATTGCTTTTCTAGCAACCTTTGAGCCTAGTACTTTTGAGGAAGCCAGCTAGAATGAACATTGGGTAGCATCTATGAATGAAGAATTGGATCAAATTGAGAATAATAACACCTGGGAATTAGTTCCATGACCAAAAGATAAAAAGGTCATTGGGACTAATGGGTGTTGTTGTGTAGGTAAATCCCCTCTACAGACAAAGGCAGTCCCTCTAGCCCTAGGGTGGGTCTAGCAACAACAGGAACATACTAACATCAACCTTCCTAGATTGTAAATGAAATTCAGAGAAAGGAAGATGACCTACCTTGTTCTGATGCTATGTTTTTGCCTTCCGTTGAAGCTTCTTGATGCGTCACTCTTCTCAAGCTTGATACACACTACTACCAACGTTCGATTACCTATACGGACAATCAAGACACCATGACAAGCGTAAAATCACGACAAACATAAAACAATTACAACCTATCTAACTGATCAAGGAATGATAGAAATCTCATCATAAATGTAAACAAGAGTGGAAGATAACATCAATTGCATTTTATTATGATAAAGACAAGGGGAGTTTACAACCAAGCCTTGATGTTGAGGTTCTCCTTCGGCAAGTCCGTATCCAAGCATGTTTGCAACACCCTCATACACAAAGGTCCAAGATCTCACTATGTTCCTAACACACAAAAACAATCACACTCTACTCTATTCTCCCGAAGCTATGATTTCTTCTTATCTAGCTAACTAAGGTAGTAGAGGTGAAGGAGGTCTCCTTATATAACAATGGACGAGGAGGTTATGGGACCTCAATAATGGGAAAAGAGCTTATCCTTTTGAGTAGTTCCTATTTCTTGGGAACAAGAAGCCCAAAGGGGAATTCCTCAACCATATCCTCAAAACAAACTTCCAGCTCACTCTCAGTGTGTCACCCGCGCCGATAGAATAGATTTTCACTGAGACCTGCGCCGATTGGCGCTCTGTCTTAATGTCGGACCCGCGCCGATCCTCTTTTGGAAAGTTTTTAAAATAGAAACGAAGCTTTCATGACTAGAAGCTTCGCGAGGCAGCGAGCTGGAAGTTTGTTTTGAGGATATGATCGAGGAATTCCCCTTTGGGCTTCTTGTTCCCAAGAAATAGGAACTAGTCCAAAGGATAAGCTCTTTTCCCATTATTTGAGGGCCCATAACCTCCTCCTCCATTGTTATATAAGGAGACCTCCTTCACCTCTACTACCTTAATTAGCTAGAGAAGAAGCAATCATAGCTTCGGGGTAATAGAGCAGAGTGTGATTGTTTTTGTGTGTTAGGAGCATAGTGAGATCTTGGACCTTTGTGTATGAAGGTTTTGCAAACATGCTTGGATACAGACCTATCGAAGGAGAGCCTCAACATCAAGGCTTGGTTGTAAACTCCCTTTGCCTTTATCATAATAAAATGAAACTGATGTTTATCTTCCACTCTTGTTTACATTTATGATGATATTTATAGCATTCCCTGATCAATTAGATAGGTTGTAATTGTTTTATGTTTGTCGTGATTTTATGCTTGTTGTGGGGTCTTGATTGTTTGTACAGGTAATCGAATGTTGGTAGCAGTGTGTAACGAGCTTGAGAAGAGAGACGCATCAAGAAGCTTCGATGGAAGGCGACAACATAGCATCATAACAAGGTAGGTCATCTTCCTTGCTCTGAATTTCATTTACAATCTAGGAAGGTCGATTTTAGTATATTCCTGTAGTTGCTAGACCCACCCTAGGGATCCAATTTCATTCATGATTACATGCTCCAACTTCCTTTATACACCTATTTTGTTATTCTGTCATGTTTTATTAGTTTTCTTATGTATAATCACTTGGAATTCATGGTGACATGCTCCAACTCCCTGTATGCATATAGCTTGCTATTTTTTCCTTCATATGTGGTTTAATAAGAATACAATTGCCTTAACTTCCATGAGATAAGTTGAATTGTGACTTAGTTTTCATATTGACTCCATAAGCCCAATGGTATTAAACCCTTTACATCTTTCACCTACACAAAAACACGACATTCAATCCAATTCATAGTTAGCCATCTTCTTTTAAGATTACTCATTGAATATCCTTTATCCTTTTGAGAGAGCCCTCTCAGACTGGAAAGGATAATTTCCAGTTAGAAGTTGGTTTGAAATAGTTACTCCAAGTTGACCATTGAAGCAGCCCAACAGGAACTCAATTTGGTGGTAACATTTTGGAATCGTTGTCGGGGAAATGAAGGTGAAAATTTTCTTCGGGCAGAACAACAAGGTTCAGATTTTACTTCTGATGGTGAACAGAAGCCAAACGCGGGAAGGTTGTACCATTCACTTGGCGACTCCATTGTTCAAGATCCTGAGCTTCAAATTTCAGAGCGAATTCACTGGGAAGAATCTAGATTTCAGAACATTCATGGTGATCCAAGATGACAGGGTATGTGGAAAACCCTTTATATGACGAAATGTTACAAAGTGTAAGGGATGAGTTAGCAGAATTTCAGATAGATGATTTTTTTTCAAAAATAGTATTCCATTGTTTGAAATCCAGTCGACTCACACCTGAAAATAAATTTTGTTTTCTTGGTTTAGCTACTGAAAAATTAGAGAATGAGATTGAACTATTGGATTGTCAAATTGGGTCATGTGACTTCCAAGACCCTAAATAGTTCTTGGAAAGTCTTCCTCCTCCAAAAAAGGATGAAATTGTTATACCATTTGACTTTTAGATAAAGGAGGAATGTGGTTATGAGCTTGATATTTTAGAGTTGGAATCAAGGTTCAACCTTGATGAAGAAAATGAAAAGGATATCCAGGATAAATTTGTTATTGAGAGCTTAAAACGGATATCGATAAATTATGTCTTCTATGATCCCATAGCTGATTACATGGAAGAGTTCTATAGTCCAACTTTTAAATTATTTTTTCACTATGAAAAATAGACACATTTTCTGTTACCTATATCATTTCATAATACAGTTTGCTTTTGGTTTAAGCGCAATCAAGGAGTTCAAGTATCAGATCAGCTCATTGACTGGCTTTATTGGAGGTTTCATGTCGCTTGAATCAAACATGAAGATTGCAGTTGTTAGGGTAGGTAGGAGTGTGTGTGAATAAGCTCAAGTAATCTGAGCATATTTTCAGCATGTACAGATTTGGTTTTTCAACAGTTATCATCAAGATTGAGCCTGAGGAGAAGGCCATAAGAGCTTGGAGAAGTCTTCATAAATTTCAGAAAATTTTCAATTTTTCAAGAGAGAGGCACTAGAACTTCAAGTTATTTGTTGTACCATAGGGGCACACCATCCCTAGTGGAGCCACTATTATCACACTCAAAATTTTCAAAATTTTGTTTTGGTAAGGTCACAATAGGTTTCATGTTGTGTTGGGTCATGCATTTGATGAAGAATTTATAAAGTCATGTTTATCCTAAGCCCAAAACCCACATATATAACCTTTCGAGGCTTATTACTTTATAAACCCATTTATTATAAAGTTTCAGACTTTATGTTATAATCTTTGCCACCCATCGAACAACCATATTATATAAACTTACCGTTATATATATTTCATACCATATATATAACAAAAGGTCGCTTAAACCATTGGTAGGACCCCTTGTGCCTTATCACATATCTCCATCGCAAAGTTTTTTTACAACAATCAAATGCTAAACTTATAAATCGCCGATGCGATATTAAGTGGGATCCATTCTCCACCATGCTTCCCTTCCATTGCATTCTCCATCGAAATATACGTTAACTTACCCTTTTTTTTCCTTTTCGCTTTGCCCTTCTACCTTTACCGTTTCATCGCTTTTCATTCCCCGATCGCAATCAAAGTGGGTCCCTCATCGCATTTTGCAAACTTTACGTATTTTGAATTCGAACTAAATTATAAATAATGTGATCGCCAATTTGCGATATCGCATCACATGTATTTTACCTTGTGAGTGCCCACAATATATTTTATTTATTTTGCGATTCGGTAAGTCGGCCCCACTTCAGCAGCTCTGCCCCCATTGCACAGTCGTCACAATACATTGATATACCATATAAACTTTGTAACACTTACCGCTTAAAACTTCGTCCATTCATAAAAATCCACCACATAGCCAGTGGGTCCCTCTTCCCTGCACTTCACAAATTTTAAGAGTTAACCCCACAGCTTATAACTAAAATTTAAAAGCTATGATCTACACTGTGGTCTGGTCCCACTTCTTCCCTACCACGTCATTCACCTCCTCCCCTGTGCCTCGTACTTTGCAATTTTTAAATTTTATATCCTTTGAGCTCATAACTAAAGGCTAAGAGTTTCAATATGCATTGTCGTTGAGTCCCACCAACCCTCCACGTCACCTCCCCATCGCATCGCATCGTCATTTGTATTATTCATAACTTAAACTTTAAAGGTTACGAAGTGCACAGATGTGATGTGCTTCAGAATTAAAGTTTAAAAGGTTTCAAGTCCGGTATTTTGGGTTTTTCATGTTGTTTTATTCACAAAAAGGGTTTTAACATGGAAAAAGTATTTCGGGCGAAAACGAGACAGAAAGGTTGAGTCAGGCAGCAGAAAGCGTTCAATTCATACAATAGATCTACCAGCACAGCTCTCAGCTCATCTACTAGCATATTAGCGAATTGAGACAACCACGTGGAGGCAATCCAAGCTAGCAGTGGGCCACCCCAGCAAAATTTCAAGACTCGACAGAAGTGTCACTCATCTAGTTTAGCATGAAGATAAGAATTAAATTGGTGTTTATCTTTTCCTAAAAAATAGGACTATTCTTCCCTAAATCTAGTGGGTGTATTTATGTTTCAATGATTATGAATGCCACCTGAAAATAATAACCTTATCATGTAATTGTTCCACTCTGGAAGAAATAAATGCAATAAATGTAAAAATAGAGTCCTATTAGAAGTATAAGTCTTTTAGAGACTATTTGTCTTTTTCAATTCCAGGAAAGTGGTTTATAGTTATGATAGGTTTCAAGGTCATAGTTCGATGATCTAGCCAACTGGGCAGATCTTATGTATTCAACAAAGGTCTATTTATAGCCAGGAGATCAAATGAGACCAATTTGGGAGATGTTATGTAAGCACTACTCTTGTAATATTTGTGTATCAGTAATATAAAGTTGTAGCAGCCTATTTCAGACCTGAGATTCTTATTTGTATTCTTATGTATGTTTTTTATATCGGTCTTTTACTTTATATCAAGTGTTATAGTTGTATAATCACTTTGAATTCATGATTACATGCTCCAACTTCCTTTATACACCTAGTATGTTGTTCTTTCATATTTTACTAGTTTTCTTATGTATAATCACTTGGAATTCATGGTGACATGCTCCAAATTCCTGTATGCATATAGTTCATTGTTTTGTCCTTCATGTGTGGCTTAATAAGAATAAAATTTCCTTAGCTTCCATGAGATTAGTTGATTTGTGACTTAGTTTTCATATTGAATCCATAAGCCCAATGGTAGTAAACCCTTTACATATTTCACCTACACAAAAACAACACATTCAATCCATTTAAGAGTTAGCCATCTGCTTTCAAGATAATTCATTGAATATCCTTTATCCTTTTGAGAGAACCCTCTCAGACTGGAAAGGCTAATTTATAGTTACAAGTTGGTTTGAAATAGTTACTCCAAGTTAACCATTGAAGCAGCCCAACAGGAACTCAATTTGGTGGTAACAGAGCACAAAGGCGGAGAAGGTGTAGAGCCAAGATATTGGTGAATTATGGCATAGAATACTTGGCCAATTGCACCATGGATTTTTTAAGATCATGCGACAAATCACCATAGGTCTCCCCAACGAAGCACTAGAGCAACAGAATACATGCAAAGGGTGTACCTTAAGGAAGTACACAAAATCCACCTTCAATGATCGGGATAGAAAGGTGAATGCAATCCTTGAAAGGATCCACTCTGATGTATGTGGACCTTTCTCGACAGCCTCCATGTCCAAGCATAGGTATTATGTTATATTTATAGATGATTTCTCACGTAAGTGTTGGTTTTTCTTCATGTAGAAGAAAGACTAGACATTATTCAAACTTTTTGAATTTAAAACACTTGTTGAGAAATAATTTGGTAGTAAAGTGAAGGCTCTGAGGGGCGATAATGGTGGTGAATATGTGTAGAATGAGTTTAAAAATTTATGTGCAAAGGAAGGCATTCGATGGGAGTTGACAACACCCCATAACCTATAGCAGAATGTGGTGGCTGAGAGGAAGAAGAGAAGTATTGTGGGAGTTGCATGACCGATGTTGCATGATTAGGTCCTATCTCTACACTTGTGGGATGAAGCATGAAACACAACGATTTATGTGTATAACAAGAGTCCTCATCAGATTCTCGGGATGAGTACACCAGAAGATTATTTTTAAGGGAAGAAACCAGATGTGTCACACTTCATGATATTTGGATCATCAATATATTTCCAAGTTTCCAAGGATGTAAGGAAAAAGCTAGAGTCGACAGCTGAGTTGGGAATATTTTTGGGGTACATTGATACACCTCACAAATATCAAGTGTACCTTCCATTTATTAGGATGACTGTTGTTTGTAGAGATGTGAAGTTTGATGAAGAGAAGGAAATGAAGTGTTCCCTTCAGAGGGAGCTTTTGTTTCATGCAGATCAAGATTTTTTGACTCCAAAGGAAAAACCTCAAGAAGATGTGGAGTAGCCACATGTAAAGGAGCAGAGAGTGGAGACAACCACTCAAGAAAAGACATATAGGTAAGGAAGGAAGCGGACCAGGAAAGCTAACAAATTAATGCTGGATGCTAGAGAGAATGTGGGAGCACCCACATCACAACGTAGGCAGAGGAGGTCACCAAAATGGTACACGGGCTACATGACTTTGATGAGTGATATAGTAGAGACAAAACTGACCTCATTCGAGGAAGCAGTAGAGAAACCAGTATGGGTTGATGCTATGATAGAGGAATATGATTCCATTTCCAGAAACCTTTTTTGGGGAGTGTTCCCAAGACGTGCAGACAAGTCAGTGGTTTTTTTGAGATGGATTTACAAGGTAAAGCATGCAACATATGGAAGCATCGAGAAGCACAAGGCCAGATTTGTAGCCAAGGAGTACTCTTAGTGTTGGAACGGGGTCTCCTAATAAGCTGCAAAACTGGTCCATTTTGTTATTTTTTATTATATTTAATATAGCGCAGGGGTTTTGGGGTGGGTCAAAGCCTTGAACGCATTGTAATGGGTCAAAGGGTAAACTAGGGGTCCGAAAACCATGGGTTGCGGACCATAGGAACGTTGAGACTAGATTGTTATAAATAGAGATGCATTTTGGATTGTGAGAGATAGGAATGAATGAACTACTGATGCGATCTGTTGTTTAAGCTATTTTTTTGGGTTTTGGGGGAACGGACTCCTGTTGGCTGTGTGCGCGGAGCTCCTAGTCTAGCTGTGTGTGGACCCTGTTGCTGTGTGCGCAGGTTGGGAAGGGAATTGTAAGGAAAGGTTGATGAATGAATGAATGTGAAGGATTATTAAAGATCTGAATCTGTGAGTACTGTTGTATGAACTGCTGATAATTACTGTGTTATGTATTTTCTGTCTTTCTGCTGCGAAAGTCTGTGTAATGAATGCTTGGATCTAGATTTATTCCGCTCTGTTTATATAATTCTATGTTGATGTTATGAAAAGCATATAATTGTAGATCTAGTGCACGTGGATGCAAATAGATACATACTTAACCCTGCGAAGAAACAAGGTAATATAAACAGAACGCAACTCTACTTGCCCTACCCTTCCTTTCTCAGGGTGCGGAAACTTGGTTCCAGTACCCACCCATACTACTTCAGGTGAGACTGTGACCTGCGAAAGCAGGTCACTGCCGAAAGGGCTAGTAGTATAGGGGTTTTTTGGCAAACCTTGCACACCGAACTTGTGTCAAGACCCCTCAAGCCAAAAAATGGTTCCATTGCTGGGACCGGAAGAGGTCTAAGAGAGGAATCGAGTAATGACAAGAGAATAATGGAAGCCTAAAAGAAAAGAGATTGAGGACTGGTTCTAAAGGAAGATCTAGGAGTTTGCAATAAAATAAAATCGAAGTGAGAAGTTAACGACAGAAAGGTGGAAAAATAGGTATGTCCTTACTGAAAGCTATGAGATATTCTTTGTGACTTTTGCAATTGAACTCCAAGAGTGGCTGGCCAGATTGGTGGAAGTCCAGAAGTGATGGAAGGATGAGCGGGTCACTTTGTGGACCTCGGAGTTGCTTGAACAACTTGAGAAAACTGATAATACTATCACACGCACGATGGATCACTGGGTAGATAGTGTGTTGGGAGGATTTGTAACATAATTTTCTATTGATCAGTTTGTATCATACTCTGAAGCTAAACGACGATTTTTTAAAGGATTCCGAGGCAAATTCCTTAGGACATTACCATTGCTAATCAAGAAATTACTATGTGAAAAGAGAATTTTGTGTAGTCATATGGACTGAATGACCTCGGATCTAGATGGGAGCGCAACCCGCAATGGTAAATACTATCGAACCAACCTTGACCGAGGGAGATCCACCTACAATCTGTTTTAGGAACCTGTTGCGCATGACCCCTCGGTTGTTTCGCCACCTCGGACGCGTAAAGGTAAGAATTTGCTAGTAACGCCACCCCCACTAGACAGTGATATGGATGCGCATTTGAAACTACCTACCTTCAAGGGGGTAGGAGACGAGGATATAGACCAGTTTTGGTTTGTGTTAGACTCTGTCTGGACTGCGCAGAATGTGGCAAGTGACACGATAAAGAGGGCGCAACTATATTTAGCATTCGAAGACAGAGCTCTGGACTGGTATATGCGGTACATTTCCCAGAATGGGACCGCCTCCATTCAAGATATCAAGGATGCTCTAAAGCAGCAATTCCCGAAGCCGAAATCCTATTCCCAACTGGTAGTGGAAGTAAAGGACTTCAAACAAGTTGCGTCTGAGTCAGTATGGGAGGCTAATCGGTGATTGAAGAAAGAAATTAGGGAAGGAGGGTTCGAGTATGATGGTAGACAACATACAGAGTGGTTCATTGCCATGTTGTTAGCTCACCTGAGAATGTCGATGAGTCACTAGACCTTTGAATCACAGGAGAAAGCTATGGAAGTCGCTATGAAATTAGAAGCTACACCTCGAGAGGATAGTCAGCAGGGGTACAAAAAATCCAGGAACAACTTGGGGCTATGCATATGGAGATACAAAACCTGTGAAAAGAAAGAGGAAAGGACATTTGCACAGATCTCTGGTGCATATGTTGCCGGGTGTCTGGCCATATGAAGGATCAGTGCCCTCTTCTAACTGATTATATGCAAGCAGGAGGGCCTAGTCCGATATGCCCAGGGGTAAGTAGGGAACCTTCCCTGTTGCAACCAGGATCAAGCCGATCTACGCTATGGTGTGATGATTGCCGAGTAGCAGGCCTACATGATACAAACCATTTCCCTCAGTTGGGTGCGTACGTCCCAGAACTAAAGCAACAGTGGTGCCGATTCTGTTGATCAGTGGGACATGATGAGAAGAACTGTCAAACATATGACTTAATGATGGATCGTGGGAACTTATATTGAGTGCAATCGGACCCTGCATCGCCAAGACTGGCTACACACTTTGGAGGATCACCGGCCCGAGGTAGAGGAGGTCGGGGAGGAAGCGCAGGCCAGGGATGAGGTCGGCTAATCTGTTATAACTGTGGAGAAATAGGGCACTTTTCCAGAGAATGCCCTAATCCCACCAGGCCATCGTGTAAATATTGTAGGCAGCTATACCATGAGGTAGAAGTTGACTGCCCAATTTTAATAGCCAAGATGTAGGAAAAGTAGCCTACCCCTACGCAGAATATACAAAGGGTTAAAACTGAGCTACGTGAGATGGACCCAAGTATAAAATTCATGACACGTAGTGGGTTGGACACCTAGGGAAACAAAGAAGGGCTTGACTCTCGGAAAGGAGTGTCTTGCAATTAACAAACACCATTGGCAGCCCCCGCGCAGCCTCAGATCGAAGAAGGAGTTGAGCCCTTTTTAAAGGCATGTCTGAAATTGCTAAGGAATCCGCAAGCCATAGGAAATCTCCTAGCATTACTGAATACCTGCGTCGCTTGACCCACCTTGATCCCTGAGACCAAGGATGTACACAAATTATACAGCTATAAGAAACGCACTGGGAGAGAAATGCGGTTAACTACGCAAATTGGAGACTATGAAATGGATCAGGTTATCTTAGATCTTGGATCGGATGCCAACGTCTTACCAAAACAAACATGGCAATGAATGGGAGAGCCTAATTTGGAATGGTCTACTATCCAGCTGCGAATGGTGAATCAACAAAATATCATCCCTCTGGGTAGGTTACCAAATGTCATGGTAGACATCGCAGGGGTACGGGCCCTAGCTGATTTTGAAGTAATAGAAATAGTAGAAGATGCGGACCCCTACCCTACGCTCTTTGGATTGGACTGGGCAATAGACATGGGAGGTGTCATCAATCTCAATAAATGAAGCATGGTATTTGAAAACAAAGGTACGCATGTCATAGTACCACTAGACCTAGCAGAAGGTGCGCGGTACACAGAGCGAGCCTATGAAAAAAAGGAATTGGATCAAATTTATAAGATAACTGCGCAGGACGAAGATCGAGTTAACCCCATATATGAAGGAATGCTCTGTTGGGAAAAGGACAGTGAATGTTTTTCTGACTTAGATGAAGAGCTAGAAAATTGGCAAGGTTGGTTGCATGAGGTTTCAGCACCGTGAAGCCTTCGGACCATCATGAATTTCCATCGCATCTCTACCACAGAAATAACCTCACCCTGCCAAGAGGATGCACATGAAGATCAGCAGCCTGATGACCCGAAGAGTCCTATGGACTGTAGGCCAGAAACATTACCGCTAACGCTATGTGAAACACCTACGCAAGGACCAATATTCTTCACTCAAGGGAAATACTGGAGTAGGGTGATCCTGCGCATAGGGACCCCTGTGGCGAGATGCGCTCCGAGGCCAGTTGACCTACACAGATACCTGATGCGGAGAAACACTCAAGAGTGCGATCGAACCTTGCCCAGACAGAATTACCGAGGTACCACAGCCCTCATCATGCGTAGGATTACAGACCTGTTTGAAAATTAGAAAAAATCTCAAGTAATAAATAACATCAAGACGTATGACGCAGCCATCTCAAACAGGGGCATCCTACTTGTGAGCGAAACGAAGGTGTCGACAAGATTGCTAACCAACTTGCAGATACACCTCGCCTTGACCCTCACTCCAGGTACGCAAACAACATACAAGCGTCATCTCTGGTCTGACAACTCATGGACACGACCTAGGGCATGAAGGATAACTGCCGGCATGTCCCGATTTCCTAATAAAAGACCCCCTCAAGTACAAAAAACAGGCAATAGGTTGTCAGAAAAGCAATTAATGAAAATAACGGTCCACAGGATTAAGGGTACGTGCCACAAACAAGCTCCCTCACCAATTAACAAATTCGGAAGGGGCGCGGATGGTTGGACAGCTTCGCGTCGGGCTATGTATTCACCCGTTCATAGGCTTTGGCTATCTGCGTTCTGGTTTTTTGTGGCCATCCATAATATTTGTAATGCTCGTCTTTCTGTCGAAAGGATGGACCCCAACCCACCAAAGGAACTTCTAAGAGGACCGAGGGATGCCGAGTGCAGTAATAGAATTGTGCACGGGCTTTCGACAGAAGGGATTATCTGTGAACCACACCCTATAGGAACATTGCGGTAACAGGACCTGCTGCGACTTCTCCGTCGTTTTCGAACACCGCCCACTAGAAGCAATGTATGTCTACTCCCTCGCGTTGCCATAGTTTGCACTTCTGACCCAATTACTGGGGACGTTCAAGTAGACTTAGCACAACTATCTAGTACAGAGTTAGAAGTACTATCCTCCAGAGTATTTCGAGAGGCTCACCGTCATGATCGAGATAGGCGATAGTAGTATGACATGCCTCCAGAAGAACGATCCCAGCGGATTACCGTGGTCACTGATGCTACACGTATTATTTAGGAGCAGCTGGCACAGGGAATCCAATTGGCTGAAACGGCTACGCAACTATGGATGGCAGTACAGCAGCATCCCATACTTCAGCATGTCCAACAGGAATTACAGCAGGCAGAAGCTGTTTTGGAGCAAGTCTGGGCCTCCACACCTTCCCTCGTCTCCGCGCAGTGCCTAGCTGCCATGGATAGGATTGAGGACCTTCGCCACTCCAAGAAGGTTGTTCGAAAACGATTGAAGCCCTGGTCCGATACCACACTCCAGCTTGCACACGATGCTCAGTCTGCCATCGCACATCTGCACCGACTGTTAGAACGCGTTGCTGCAGATGTAGATGTGCCTGCCTCTCTGGCGCTAGTCAACATTGCGCAACATGCTGCAGCCCAAAGTCAGAATTTACTCCCTCCACTTGTCCGTAGTTTGGCTACCTTGCACGTGCAAATAGACACCGCACCAATGCAGTGACTCAGGATGAGTCACAAGATTGTGTTGGGGGACTGTTGGAACGGGGTCTCCTAACAAGCTATGAAACTGGTCCATTTTGATTATTTTTTATTATATTTAATATAGCGTAGGGGTTTTGGGGTGGGTCAAAGCCCCGAACGCATTGTAATGGGTCAAAGGGTAAACTAGGGATCCGAAAACCATGGGTTGCGAACCATAGGAACGTTGAGACTAGATTGTTATAAATAGAGATGCATTTTGGATTGTGAGAGATAGGAGTGAATGAACTATTGATGTGATCTTTTGGTTAAACTATCTGTTTGGGTTTTGGGGGAACGAACTCCTGCTGGCTGTGTGCGCGAAGCTCCTAGTCCAGCTGTGTGCAGACCCTGCTGCTGTGTGCGCAAGTTGGGAAGGGAATTATAAGGAAATGTTGATGAATGAATGAATGTGAAGGATTATTAAAGATCTGAATCCGTGAGTACTGTTGTATGAACTACTGATAATTACTGTGTTATGTATTTTCTGTCTTTCTGCTACGAAAGTCTATGTAATGAATGCTTGGATCTAGAACTATTCCGCTCTATTTATATAATGTTGTGTTGATGTTATGAAAAGCATATAATTGTAGATCTAGTGCACGTGGATGCAAATAGATACATACTTAACCCTGCGAAGAAACAAGGTAATCTGAACAGAACGCAGCTCTGCTTGCCCTACCCTTCCTTTCTCAGGGTGCAGAAACCTAGTTTCAGCACCCACCCATACTACTTCGGGTGAGACTGTGACCTACGAAAGCAGGTCACTACCGAAAGGGCCAGTAGTATAGGGGTTTGTTAGCAAACCTTGCACACTGAACCTGGGTCAGGGTCCCTCAAGCCAACACTTAGGTAGAAGGGATTGACTATGAAGAGACCTTTGCTCCTGTAGCAAGGTACTCTTCCATAAAATCAATCCTAGCTCTGACAACACATGGGGTGGAAAATCCACTAGATGGATGTGAAGACAACATTCCTCAATGGATTGATTGAGGAGGAGGTGTACATTGAACAACCTGAAGGATTTGAGACCTTCAACAAAAATTCACATGTGTGTTGACTCAAGTGAGCGTTGTATTGGCTGAAGCATGCACCTCGTACTTGGTACACCAGGATCGATAACTACCTCATCAGATTGGGCTTCACCAAAAATGAAACAGATGCAAACCTTTACCAGATTCTGGTAGAAGGTAAATTGTTTAATGTAGTCTTATATGTTTGTTACACAAAATTTTGTCACTATCCCTACAATCCCCATCCCACACATGGGAGGATCATTTATGTGACTAATAAGAAGTGTCATGTCTTGCAAATACCATCATTGCATCCCTTTCCATGAGGATAACATTCCTTCTATTGACAATTTCCTGAGCAAACCATCAAAAACACATGTTTTTGCATTGGCGCTAGTAGACTATTATTCCCTCATGCCAATGAGGAAGATTAACACTAGGCCCCGTGCCCATTGGCGCTCTGTCCCATTGAGCTACCTGTGCCAACCTATTTATGGAATTTTTTTTAAATATAGAGGCTAAGTTTCTATCCTAACAACTTCGTGGGCGAGTCAACTGGAGTAGTTCGACTGAATAACCATGGACTCCTTCCTTTGGCCTCTTGTTTCCGCCTTTTGGGGAAACCTCCCAAGGGATAAGGCCTCCCTTCCACCATTGTAGGGATCCCAACCTCCTCCTCTCCCTCTATAAATAAAGCCATCTTCCATTGATGAGCTAATTGAACATATTATAGCTGAAAGGCTGAAGAGAGTTCTTGAAATTTTTGCTAGAAAGGTAGAACGGAAAGAGACCTTTGTCGAGAGAGCTTAGGCTTGTGTCCTCACCTCGTCCGAATTCCCTGACGATCCTTCGAGACGCGATTCGACTGAACCCTGCTGAAGGAGGCTGTGACGTCAAGGCTCCAGTTGCAACTCTTTCTTCTATTTATAAATGTGCATGACTATTTTCTGGTTCCCATCTTGTGTTAATGTGTTTCATTTGATGCAATATGCTTAACCTTCCTTGACTGGTTAGTTGATTATGAATGAAATCATTGTCTTGTATGCTGCTCTTATTTTCTGATCTTCGTGCAGGTATCTGAGCACTATTGTATAAGGATTGTGACCCGTCGAGATAGAGATCAAGAGGCCACCACAACTACAGCGACGACAACGTTGGACTCCAGGTAGGTCAATCTACCCTATCCTTTTCATCCATTAATTAGGAACCTACACTTTAGCTTGTCCCTTTGTTGCTAGACCCACTCTAGGGCTAGAGGGATTTACCTTCCCAACAAATGGGCGACTCTTTTGGGGATCAGTGTGAGTTTTTTGTTTCACTACCATTAGGAATTTACCTCGTCAACTCGACTTTGGTCGTTTTCTTGCTTATCTGTCTTTTTTGGCTTGTTTGATTGTGTGGAATCCTCTTATTCAGCTCTAGAGTGTCAAGATTGGCCTTTTCTCACTGGTTCTTTCCTCCTCCCATTGTTATTCAGCTTGGCGCGATTTTTCCTTGAACAGTCGTGCCAATTGGCGCGGGTTTCTTTTTTTGCAATAGCACCAACCCCTGTTTGGTGTGGCTTACCGCCTCACAGTCGTGCCGAATCTTATAGGATTTGGTTTGACCCTTTTGCTGATTTTTTGGTCAGCTGTGCTTGACTCTGGCTTGTTTCTTGATTTCAAATTGGTCTTTCTGGAGTTATTTTGATTGATTTAGGCTTGCTCTTCTCAACTATTTGTCTATTCTCTCATCAGTGCAGTTCACATCCCTAGGGTTTCTAGGTGTCTTTCGCTCACTGAGCCTTCAGATTGAAGTTCAATTTTTTTTGGATTTGGTCAGTTCGATTTCCTAATCAGTTGTATTAGTCTTTCTTCATCCTTTGAGTTTTTGGTTTGTTGAAATATTACTTTTGTGCTTGTTTGACTCTCCATCTCTTCACTTCGAGCATAGATCACATTGCTCATTTGGGCCATTTTCAAAGCTTTCAATTTGTTTAAGAGAGTGCATCACTGGTTTGAGTGCGTTTTTATGTTTGTATTGCTTTCGAATTGTTCGTTTTTAGATCTCTACATTCATAGTGCTCTAAATTAGTGTTTGATTTGATTATTTTTAATTAGTGCATTGTGTGCTTCATTCATTCAAAAAACAAAAAATTTCATTCTTTCGTTTGCATTGAAAATGAAATGTTCTTTTGCATAAATAGCACTTGCATCTAGGAAAGAGTTTCTTGTTTCTCGTTTTCATTGTATTAGATGAATTAGAGGACTTCTTCGTATGTTTTCATTGTTTGTTTCTTTCTGAAATATCTCTATCCTTCTCTTAGTTAGCATTCATCGAATGGAAAATGGTGTTCTATTGCATGTAGCTTGCATTTAGGAAGCTTGAGATCTAATTCAGTAGGGCCTTGAAACTGAAACATTAATTCAAGATCAACTGTAAAATTTATTTAACTAACCTAAGGAAGCATTGGAACCTAACGCAAACATTTTTAAAGGTCTAGGCTAGTGACATGTTCTGGCATCGTTAAACCTAGTAGCTGTCATTCACCACCTGGCTTTAGACAGCACTAGTACGGACTTGTGCTCCCCGTACCGTCGTGTATATAAAGGGAGACCCTCATAGGTTCAAATCCTTTATCCATCGGAAGCCAAGTCTACCACCTTATAACTATGACACACTGAACACATCATTCAGGGAGACTACCTGCATGTACGTTAAGTCCTTGATCATTTCTCTTTCATTTGATCACCAAGGTGTATATTGCAGTTCACGGAAACTTGGTACACCCTCTTGCTTAGATTACCTGAGTAGTCATTTCAATATTTTCGTGACTCCTTAAAAAGATAAGAGATCATCAAGCACTTGTCTTTTCATGCTCATTTCAACCTGAAAGTGATAGAGTCACCTTTTTCCCATTTCTCGACTCTTAAAATATGAAACGATGCAGTTTTGTTTCAATGTCTTAAAATATTACTTGCACACGAAATATACCTGGTTAAAGTTTTCTTCCTTAGTTTGTTGTTTTATGGTTGTTTTTGATGGCAACATTCCCAGAGTTTTACCAACCAAGGAATCCCCTCTGAAGGGAATCGTGGTCCTTTTCCTACTTTTGGTAATGTTGGTGCTCCTTATATGGCAACATTATACCTTCATGGGTTAACTGTTGGGTTTTTTGTTTGATTATTCTCGACCTATGTGGTCTCGAGTATTCTGCCCTCTGTACAACCATCCCCTCCACCTGGACAGCATCATGTTGATTCTAAGATGGACCTCTTCCCTTCTTCACTTATTCCTTCGTCCTCTTCCTCTACTTGGCCTAGTGAAAGTACGAGTTCTAGTAAGCAAGTGGCTAAGAAGAAGAAGAAGAAGATGAAGAAGAAGAAGTTAGATAAGAGAGAGGCCAGCTTTGCGGATATTGCGCCTCAGACACCATCATTGATAAACCATCTAACCTTCTATGGAAAGTCAAACTCCCTTGCATGTTGTGCAAATGTGACCATCTTCTTCGAGATTGCCCTGGCATCCCCAAGGTACTTGAAGTATGGTCAAATGGTCGTCTATTGTTACCTTTGACTTCTAGAAGTCATATTAGTGGCACATATTCAACTAGCCATGATAAGACTCATAAGAAAAAAGGTAAGATTACCAATCCCTAAGTTGTGTGAAGGGAATCATCCCATTCACCTTTGTCTGTATATGGATGAAGCCATGAGAGTGTTGGAAAACCCTATTGTTTCTGCACCCTGACTTCTAGTTTGTTACAAGAAGCTTTCTTTGATTCCTCTTCTAGTTGATTCAATGATCAGTCAAGAGTCATCCTTGGTCGATCCCATTCCTTTGGAAATTCAAATTCAGGAATTCGTTCCCAACCAACCATTGGTCGTCGAACAGTTGATCTGATCCCGCCTATGGTTCATTAGGTATTTTCCGTTGAGAATGGATCTCATCCCCCCCACATTCTTCTTGTTTCTTCAGATTCCTCGGACTTGGAAAATATTCTCCCGTCCCTATAGTTCAAGAAGTTGCTCCTCCTGATCCCTTGATGGAGGTCCAGAAGGATGCTCCTCTTGCTCTGGTGACACCAGGGGATGACCATCTCAGTTCAATGGTACCCCCTCCAAGTAGTTTGGTCCCTTCTTTTGATTGGAGCCGTTTGCGGGATACCGCCTTCCTTCTTATGTGCCTTTTGAGATCACGGTACAGGCCTTTGATGTGGCCATACCTAGAACAATTATAGATGAAGGCAATTAGTGTTTTTTCTTCAACTACTTGGCAAGCTTTTGGTTCTCCATTGCTTGTGCCTGTTACACAAAATGTTTTGGCATTTAACAGAGGAACCAGTCAACCGTGAGGCACCCTTCCAAAGCTATCTATTAATTTGGGAGGGAAAACTGTCTGTATAGACGTGATGGTTGTTCCAGGCCCCTTGGATTTCAATTTACTCTTGGGGCGCTACTATGCGTATGCCATGGGTGCACTTGTCTCCTCCCTCTTTCGTGTGATATGTTTCCCACATGAAGGTCGAATCGTGACCATTGATCAGCTTTCATTCTTTGGTCCCGAGGTGGCAGTTGGCCCACCATCATCCCTGCTGGATTTTTATCTGCCAGTTGTATCTTCCACGCCACGGGTTAATTATGTGGCCACTTGTTCATTTCCCTCATCTAGTGATTGTGCCATCAAGTACCATCTACTGGGGGTATTTGATCGTGATTTCCAAGATGTTTTTCTCCCATCAGATGAGAACCTACTGGAAGCCATGACCTCTTATTTGTTATTGTAAAATTTCGTGGGAGCATAGTTCATTTTCTTGTGTCAAGCTCTTTAAAAAATGAAACAAGGTCTGTAGAGCATAGTTAATTTTCTTGTGTCAAGATTTTTAAACAATGAATTTAGTCGCAAGGATAGTTATTTTAATGTGTTAACCTCGTTAAAACAACAAAACGTGTTCCCATTCAATTCGAGTCTTTGATCAAATCTCGTAAAATCTTAGTCGAGTCTTTCTCTGATCTCGTAAGTTGAACCTTCACTCCATCCGCTTTTCATTTATTGCAGCTGGACTGAAGCTTGGGGGGAATGTACTTCGAATTGAGTCACCATGCTGGGGGCATGCCCGTTTTTCAAGCATAGTTTACCTTTGTTTCAAGCTTGTGTAAAAATGAAACCAATTTCAATCATAGTTTACCTTTTTTTCAAGCTTAAGTAAAAATGAAACCAATTTCAAGCATAGTTTACTTTTGTTTTCGAGCTTGCGTAAAAATGAAATATTTTTGGCTTGGTGTGATTTGCGAGCATTTTCCTTCTTATTGGGTCGTTGATTATTGTGCAGATGTCTGTTACCCCTTATGTCAATTTCGCAGATGGTGTTTCCTGCAGTACCCGGAACTTGTCTTCTGTAGTCTAGGTGATTTATGATCCTGCTGGTGATTTGATAGATCTTCAAGGTATTTGTTTATGACGAAATACAAACAATTTTGCTAAGTATAGTTCTAGCATTGAACTATTAACCGAGGTGATTACCCTCGACATTCGTGCATTGGTTGTAAATCTAGACTCACAACTTTTTGTTCTTCAACTTAATGGACATTATTCAGTTAGAAACCCTCAGATTTTAGGGTTGTATTTGCGTGTTCGTTTGCTGAAAGAAATTTTGATTATATCACATGTCAACATATTCCTAGGCAAATCATGAATGCATTGATTGATACAGTGGCTAACATTGTACTAGATAGACATTTGTGTAATTTGTAAAATCATCATCGCATGAAAAAGATCCATATAGGAAAATAGATGTATATATATATGTCGAATGTTTGCATTAGTGTGCATCATAAATTCAAAAAGTGTGTGTGTTTATGTTACATCCTGAGACACCATGTCTCTCAAAAATATGCAGAAATAAATCCTAGGTGTCTAGTCGGTGTGATGCTTATGATAGCATGTCATTGCCTGTACAAGTCGCCTCAGCAAATGGTGAACTCGGTTTGACACCCTTACAGTGTTTGTCTGGTATGCATGAGGAACATCCTTGAATCACGCATAGTCCGGGACCCCGCGAGAGATTCCCTCCAGGTTGCACAAAATTTCCTCCTCCTCACCTCCCTCACCATGAGGGGCAATATCAAAGTCGTGAGGGATTCGACTCGCTATTGGAGACATGCCTACAGGTCTCTATGGGCCAACATCCGCAAACACGGATTTAATGTCAGAACATACTTAACAAACATATAAAATCATAATAATCATGAAAATAAAAAATGAGTCTTACCAATTTCTTCATCCCAATCCTCTCCTTCTGGGAGTGGGAGATCTAGATCACCAGTAAAATATGTGCCAGAGTAGGGCCAGTCCTCCACGAAAATTAGTTGTCGGCGGAGCCAATCGAAAAACTCTGGTCTCGAGGACCTCTGGTGATTGCCCATTAACCTTCACATCAGTACTACTCAATGGGCCATCCGTGGCTCCTCTGTTGGTGGTGTCAACACTATCATTTCCTGTCGGTTAAATATTGGTATTCGTTCCAGGAAGAATGATACCAAGATGGATCCATATCCGAACTGATTTAGTTTGGTCTTCTTGCATTTCGTCAGTTGATGTTTCATATTGATCGTCACTGCCTCTGCCCAGTTGTAGAGGGTCGGTGTTAGAGAGTCTACTGCAAGAAGTAACTTTTTCTTTGTTGCTTCATGTGGTGCCTGCAATCCCACAGCTCGCGTGATGGTGTGTAGCACTACCTTTATTGCCAAATCCGGGATATTCCAGATATCCACTTTCCCACTGCCTGATCCTTTTCGTGCCCCTCGACATACCCTGTCGATCACCATGCTCATGTTCTCCATGGTGGGCTGGGTGTCAGTCAAGACTGTTGTTTCCCCCCTCCGTGATAGTCATGTTATGAAATAAATCTCTGAGACGTCAATCTCGAGTTCTTGATCACGAAGAATGAAATTTTCATGATCCTCATCCTAGATACTAATCAAATATTGCAGCAACTCCAGTTGAGCTTTGAGGCATGGTGTCATGAATAATTTTTTTAGTCCATAGTCTCTGAGGGCTTCAATGCATCTTTCATTTTCCATGGCAAGCTCCTCTTCTTCACTGTGTTCTCGTTCTTTCCATTCAATCACCATTTTTCCACTTCACACCTGCAAATGTGTTCATATGAACCTCATTAACCAAATTAAAAGCTTTGAATCTGTGAAAATTGGGCTTGCTTGCTTTCATTTTGAAATTAAAAATGTTTGCACGATTGGCGCGACTATTTCCCCAGTTCAGAAATTTGGGCGATTGGCACGAGTCTGTGCTCGATACTCACGCCGACTGTCGTGCCCTATTTTTTACAAATTCCCCCACATAATTCCAAATTTGGGGGTTGCAGGCAATGAAAAAGGAATCAAAATGTTGGAAATGATGTCGGCTCTTACCTGGAACTGACGGATTCGAGATTGGTCTGTTGGATTGCCCGCTATCACCGACGCAAATTCATAGTGTAAAAAGGGTAAATATTGCTCCACAAGAGGTAAAAGTGAAAAGTAATTATTTTTTACCATTTTTGGCATTTTAAAACTTTTCAAAACCCTAATTAGGTTTTAAGATGTGTTTTTTGATTATTACATTATGTTATTTCGAGAAATGGGTTTAACATTTGTCTCTTGTGCAGTGACAAGTTTTTAACGAGATAGAGATGAAGTAACGAGTTGTATTTTATACTTTTTCGGACTCGGTAAAAATACGAAAAAGTCACTACTAGAGTCATCTTTCAACTCTTTTCTAACTCTATAAAACTGAAAATATTACCGAGACTCTTGTCATTTTGAACTCGTTAAATGGTTTCGAAACGATATCTACCTAGTATACGTTTACCCCTTTTTCGGGCTGGGATAGATTATTTATGAAAAAGGAATACCTTAGCCTATCGCGACTAAGAGGTTCTTTCATATATTGTTTTCTACCTTTTCAGATCTGAGGGGCTATTTACGAAAAGGGACATGTTGGAGTTTCTTTTCCGCTTCTTTTCAAACTCTATAAACATGAAAAGATACCGAGTTCTTCCTTTGTCAGACTCGTTAAACCCTAATGACATCGAATATTGTCACCATGACGTTCACCGATTTCCTCCTTCCTAGGGCTCGTAAAATGTACTAGGATGGATTTGTCCGAAGGAAAAACTTACATTGCAAGCATATGCTATCCCCTTCAAGCTTGTTTTAAAAAAAAATAATTGGAGTACTCGCCAGAAATGGTGGGGGAAAATAGAACCAGTTTTTAGTTATGTTGGTAGTATGTCACTCTTGAACGTGACACTCGTCTGCATTCGTGTTGGGTTGGGGACATATCATTTCGTCATTTTTTGCCTCCATGGGTTTAGGTAATCTATTTTGACCTCTCATTTGTTCTTTTCCACGTCATTATGACCTCAGATCCCTTGATGTCAAATACTGCCAAATCCAGAGTCGTGTCGCTGATATGTTCAAGAGAAGTTTTCCTCTACAGTTTTCAACCTCCCACTGATTCTCTACTGGTCCTGATTCATTATCATCATGTTCCTTTGTCTCGTGTTGATGATGTGGGAAACATTATGGCCCTCCTTTGACCGGGTCACTTCCTGTCAACTTTAGCTCATTATCTGGGAATTTAATCTAGAGACTCCCTTCCAGTACCTTGGAGCTTGCATGCCTCAATGAAAAGTTATTCGCATTCGACGATAGGTCCACATCATTGGCCTTCGATCGAGTGATTCTATGGGTGTTCGATGCCAGGTCACTGTTCACATTCTGTGGATTGTACCTGTTGTACCTTAAGAGCCATTGTCATTATTGGTGGTTTCTCTCATGCCTGTTAACATCTTTCATCATTGGCTGGTAATCAGGTGAATTTCATGCATGTTCAACTTCAGCTCACATATTTTCATGCTTGAATTTGTACTTGTTCGGGTCGAGATGGAGCGCAATACCTGGGTTTTGTCTAATAAGATCCAGATTACGGGATATTATGGTTTATCATGACTTTATGCTTGACTCTTTTGACTAGATGGATGCGACCATACCTAAGTCTATTTGTTGATCCTTGTTGCTGGATGGCTACGGCCATACCTCGGATCTTAGTTTATATATGTACTCTATTATGGATAGTTGTGCCCATGCCACATGTTCATGTATCAGAGATATCGGTTGTACTTGTACTTAAAGGTCTTTCGACAGCAGTGTTTGGTTCGAACGCGTTCTCGTAAAGCATTTCACCCCTTCCTCTCTCTCAGACCTCATGCTTTAGGGGGCATCTGGTATATAGAATTTTTTCATTGTCCCTGCAATCCCCATCCCGCACATTGGAGGATCATTTCTGTGACTAATAAGAAGTGTCATGCCTTGCAAAGACCATCATTGCATCCCTTGCCATGAGGAAAAAATTACTTCAATTGAAAATTTTTTGAGCAGACCATCAGAAACAGATGTTTTTGCATTGGTTCTAGTATACTGCTATGCCCTCGTGCCAATGAGGAAGATTAAAACTAGGCCCCGTGCCCATTGGCACTCTATCCCAATGAGCTACCTACACCAACTTGTTTATGGAATGTTTTTTAAATATAGAGGCGAAGTTTCTATCCTAAAAACTTCGTGGGCGAGTCAATTGGAGTTGTTCGACTGAATAACCACAGACTCCTTCCTGTGGCCTCCCTTCCACCATTGTAGGGATCCCAACCTCCTCCTCTCCCTCTATAAATAAATCCATCTTCCATTTATGAGCTAGCTAAACATATTATAGTCGAAAGGTTGAAGAGAGTTCCTGAACTTTTCGCTAGAAATATAGAACGGAAAGAGACCTTTGTCGAGAGAGCTTAGGCTAGTGTCCTCACCTCATCCGAATTCCCTGACGATCCTTCGAGATGCACTTCGACTGAACCCCACTGAAGGAGGCTGTGAAATCAAGGATCTGGTTGTAACTCTTTCTTCTATTTATATATATACATGACTATTGTCTAGTTCCCATCTTATGTTAATGTGTTTCATTTGATGCAATATGCTTAACCTTCCTTGACTGGTTAGTTGATTATGAATGAAATCATTGTCTTGTATGTTGCTATTGTTTGCTGATCTTCGTGCAGGTATCCAAGCACTATTGCAGAAGGATTGTGACCCGTCGAGATAGATATCAATTGGCCACCACCACTACAGCGACGACAACGTTGGAATCTAGGTAGGTCAATCTACCCTGTCCTTTTCATCCATTAATTAGGAACCTACACTTTAGCTTGTCCCTTTGTTGCTAGACCCACTCTACAGCTAGAGGGATCGTCTCTGTTCACAGAGAGGATTTACCTTCCCAACAATGTTGATGACTTGATTTTGACCAGTGATGAACAAATTATCAAGTATCGCATGGAGGATCTTGCAAGAGAGTTCGAAATGAAATACATGGCATTGATGCACTATTTCCTTGGTTTGGAAGTATGACAAAGAGATGGGGAACTGCTTGTCTCTTAGGGCATGCATGCCAACAAGATACTTATAGAGTTTCACATGGACAGATGCAAACCCATGGATACTCCTCTAGTGACCAACTAGAGAAAAGAGGATGCCACTTCAGGTGAGGAATTAGATGCTACCGTGTGCAGGTAGTTGGTGTTTTCTCTCATGTATTTGGTGAACACACGACCAAACATGTGTTATGCGGTCAATCAGTTGATCCAGGCCATGGTTCGACCGACGAAATTATTTTCAAGGGCTGCTACACATGTACTATAGTACCTCAAAGGCACCACTCAAATTGGACTTTGGTATAGACGAACAGAGGGAGTGAAGCTACAAGGCTTCACAAATGTAGATTGGGTAGGTAGTCCATCAAACTGAAAGAGAACTTTAGGATGAATCTTCAATATTCGGTCAACAACAGTTTCTTGGTACAACAAGAAGCAGATATTAGTTGCACTCAGTTCAACGGAAGCAAAATACATGGCTTCTAGTCAAGCAACTTGTGAAGCTATCTGGATGAGAAAGATTATTTTTGGGTTTTATGTGCAGATTATGGATCCTACTGTGATTCACTGTGACAATCAGATTTGTATCAAAATCTCTGAGAATCCAATTTTTCATGATCGATCCAATCACATCAATCTTTGGTACCACCATCTATGAGATTGTGTGCAGAGGTAGATCATGTTGTTGCAGTACATTCTGACAGAGGAACATGATGCAAATATTTTGACAAAGGCCTTGTCAGGAGGAAAATTTGAGTTCCATAAAAGTAGGATTGGGATTTCTGACAATTCCTTTCTTGCTGAGAGGGAGTGTTCAAAATGAAACAAGAAATTCCTAATTTAATTTTGTACAGTGATATTCCTAAATTTTAGGAGCCTAGTTTGATTTAATTTCAGTTGTAACAATTTAATCAGTTAAATTGAGTTAAGGCAAGTTAAACTATTGCCAACTGTTAGAGGAACTATTTGTAGGTCTAGCAATGGGTTGCAAATTAAGTGTTTAACCGGTTTTTTGATCAATTAGCCTAAATTAACTCATGCATGCATAAAATTTGAGTTACCTAGTTGATATTGGAGTTCAAGGACAATGTACTATTAGTTGTAGAATATTCCAATTTGTACAAATCATGCATGTAGTCAAATTAATTCCTAACGGTATTGTGCAATTTCAATTGAGTAATTTCCTAATTAATAGGTGTCTAATTCCCAAGGAAACAATGCAAGGAAATAGGAGTTTGGAGGCTTGGAAATTTGGCTAAGTATTGGCCAAAAGAAGTCAGTTAAGAAGAGGATATAAAAAAATTGTGTAGGTTCAGTAGAGAAAATTGTATTCATCTGTTTCCTTTGATTAATGTAATACAAATAGTAAGGGGTTTTGAGCATTTTCTTTCCCCTAGATATATATCTGTGTATATGTGTTGAATCGTGATGCATATTATTGATTTGTGTTCTTGATCATGAATTTATTTCCGTAGATTGATAGAGTGTATTCTTGTGTTTTTATTTAGTAAATTTCATAAGCATATTGAATCTACAATTAAAATTCTATAGATATCACCAACATAAAGAACCAAAATAAGAGACATGTCATTTTAAACCTTGAAGTGCAGGTTAGGATCAACATCGCTCCTCGTGAATCCCAAATTCATAAGATAAATTTCAATCCTTTCGTACCAAGCCCTAGGGGACCCAACAGTTCCCCTTAGCAGCATACCCCATTTGGACACCATAGGGGACCCAATAGTTTCTCGTCATTCTAGGCACTTTCAAAACCTCCCTGCTTTACCAGGAGGTGTGCCAAGCCTCTCTCCATTTCAGCATAGAAGACACCATAAAACCACTATTATTGGATCATATTTTATTAGAGAAACCTTGGTTAGGACTACTTCCCATCAAGGTACCCATTTCACTACCCCTTAGGGGAGTCCATGTTCAAAGAGTGTAACTAGGTCGGTCTTCATATTGACTATGTAATTATGTATTTTATGTAAAGTAGAAGACAAAGATAATAAAATGTATTTTTGTGTTACTTGCTTCATGGGTTTCATGAGCAAGATTTTATTATAGGTTTATAGACTTCTTCTTGATGTCTATTAGGATTTTTCTTCTAGGTATAAATGTATTTAAGAGTCATATTCATGAAGAGTCCAATCAAAAAAATATGCTCCAAGATCTTGGCTATATACTATGAAGAAATGGCTCCTGGAAGATGAAAGACGATACCATTATAATCGTTGAATTAATTGTCCTTAATCAGCTATGAAGTCGGCCTACTATCTTGTGGAAGTTTGGCCCAAAGACTGTGAGACAACTCATACACACACACACACACACACACACACATATATATATAACTATCTTACGGATCATTTGTAATGCAAGAAAATGCAAACTATTCTGAATTGCTTTAGATATCATCATAGATTCAAGTGCGGAATTCAGAAGGGTTCAGTGTGGATTATAAAGAGATAACAATAGTACTAATAAAAGGTGTGGATAATAAATGATATACAGTGCGGATAATAAATGAAAGGCAGTGTGGGTAATACATGAAGTGAAATGCATTCAAATGTAATATGATCAACTCTGAAAAATAATGTGGTCAAATGTAATACCGTCAACTCTGAAACATAATGCGGTGGTCTCTGTAATAAGAAATGTAGATGCGTACAGTGCAGACTATTCATATGACAGAAATGCGGATACATACAGTGCAAACATATTAAAGGATTTTGTTTTAATATATCTCAGCCAAGGTGAAGATATATTACAGCGGTAATATATATATATATATATATATATATATATATATATTGTTTTTGTGATGCTAGAGATAAGCTAAGATCCTGGAGTATACCGTTAAGGGAAATTATATTAAAGGAAGAATTTTCTGAGGTTGGGACAGTGCTCATAAGAATAAAATTAGTCTTAGAGGTGGAAGAAAGTAAGGAAGGTAAATATAAGATTTACCTTCCTAACCACAACTCAAAGAACAAATTCAGTTCAGTACAGATTAATATAGATTGGTGAAGAAGAGAAGAATCAAGTTTGGAGAAGTTGTGTCAAGGTCTTGGAAGCATATCTAGGTCAAGGGTCTAATTTTTGGTCATGGTACTTGTCATTTGAAGATCTATAAGAAGAATTATTTGTGGGCTTTCCTTTCCAAGAGGGAGAGGTTTTTCCCTGGCTCTAGGAGCCTAACTTTTTGTCTTGTGTATTTTGATAATTGACTTGATGAAAGACTAAATAATATAATAAGAGAAGACATAAGAATCTCAAGTAAATTCACAAGTAATTATCAAGCAGATAATTTGTATTAATCTCCAGCTCTATAAATTATCAACATGGAATCAGAGCTAAGGTGGTGAACTCAAGGGCGGGTTGATAAAGACACACTCTAGGAAGTGAAGATCAAATTTTGGGTTGAAAGGTCAAATCAGATTGCAAGGAAGTAAGAAAATCTACATTTGAATTTAACTTTATGAAGATATACTTTATCATCAAGGATTCAAGAACATCTACATTAAAGATTTCTATCTTAGAAGAAACTCTTGACTTCATCTTCAAACATCATCAAGGAAGATGCTGAAGGAGAAATTCACTCTCTCAAGTAAGTATCTATGACTTTATCTAAATCTATCAAAATGTCTTCTTTGAAAAGAAAACAACAAACTGGTTAGGGTTTCAAACTTTCCTGCATGGAAGACAAGTACAATGAAATCATGCCAAATACATAAAGAGAGATATAAGAGCCCAAATGACTCCTACATAATCCATAAAAGACTCTCTCATATTTAAGGTATCAAATCAAAAATCATCAAAAAGAAATATTTGAGAAATTGTGGAGCTATTCTCTGTGAGTACTACAGAAGAAGAAATCTCTCTGAGATCATCTACAGGAAGTGTGGGAAGTAATGTCTGACACTGAGATGACTAAACTGGTGTTGGAAGCTCTACTAGATGAATGGGGAAACTTCACTTCAGGTTTATGCGGGAAGAAAGAAGCCACACCATTTCACAATTTAAGGTCTCTATGTAAAATATAGGAAACAAGATTGAAAGCCAAAGGTGTTACAGGATCAAGGGAATCAAGCCTTTGCAGCCACGTCAAGGAAGAAATGAAGATTCAGTAAGTTTGGTCCTCAAAATAGTATGGAGAAAGCACGATGTAATGGGTATTATAATAGAAATTTTCCTTAATTTGAAAAATGACAAGAGAAATAGGGAAGAAGCCCATGTCTCTGAAAATGAGGAAGGAACATGATGCAAAGAAATCTAAGAAAGAATAAGCGAGGGATCTCCACTACGATTGAGATCATCTTCTCCTTTAAGTGATTTCTGTTTATTTTATGATGGGAAGCAGTGTAGCATCCTGATTGAAGCATGGTAGGAGCTCTTGGTGAATCAACTTTGAGAAAACCTCTTTGATAACATTACTAATGGAAAGCAGTCATCAAGAGCAAGGGTCATCATGGAAACAAATTTGTGGAATGCGATGACATATTGATGGAGTAGGCCAAGGGAATGAAGCTCTTCATTATTGAGAAACTGCTACAGGACAACTCAAGGGAAAAAGGTATGAGGTACGTATATATTTATATGCTGACATTGGATGCTGTGAAGTCATTTCATATGGTTGCAGGTAATGGACTTCGGTATTTATAAGTATGATCTATGGAGGAGTATCTCTCGATGCACGGACAGATGAAATCAACATAATATGTCCTCATGGAATATGAGGTGGTTGTATATGAACGAGAAACTAGAAAAATTGTAAGTTCCTGGGAATGGATAATCTACAAAAAGGAAGAGATCATGAAATTCAACCATGTCAAGAGGCAGTTATCAACTAGATGCCAAGAATATATTACTAGGAGATCTCCTGGGAGGATATGTAGACTCTGACAGAAGTATAATAAATAAGAAGACCCTTGACAAAAAATATCATTAGGAGAAGTGTCAATATAAATAGAGGATGTTGATGTCTACAGGAAGATGTCATGGTGAAAGATCATCACTGAGGTAGCTTTTGTTTTACAAGTTCATATGTATATGTTTATCTGGATGAATTTGTGGAGGGCTGCTAATCATAAGAAAGGATGTATGATCCTTAGATACAATTCGAATAAAAGCAGCATGGCATAATGATGGACCAGATAAGAAGGACTGATGAGTCCTTTTCTGATAGTGGACATGACTCATGACTGAAATTGATGGATGATATGTGCCCTATGAAGCCAAAATTTGAAAATTCCTCAATATCGAAATCCATGACATTGAGGGGAGGAGTTCTTCATGAGTAGCTAGATTTCCGTTGTAGGACCCTGGTTAAGAGGGAGCCTGGTGGTAAGTTTCTTACTTGGAAGAAACTTGAAGTATTTCCTTCCTATGTTGAGAGGGAGTGACGTATGTGATTCTCTATTACATGTGTCATGCACTGCACCAGGACTAACAACTGTAAGTCTTAGTGAAGGCCATGTGAAGAGAATGGATAGACACATAATTCTAGTCTTCACCTGGAAGACAGAATGGAGGATTAGGTAATCATATGGCATTCGATACTCTTTGAGAATTAGATAAGACATTCAAGATAAGAGTAGTCGAGGACTGATATTCTTTGAGGGCTGGCTACCCAAGAGAAGAATATTCCAAGAATGTCATACTCTGGGAACACCTAGGTGGGCTATGTACCTTGGAGAGACAATGACTATGGTGTCTATTAGTCATGTGTCTCGCTAGCATTGTAGCCCATTGTCTCATTGAAAGATGGGGCTTTTAGTCAAGGCCTTGCACTAGGACAATGCTAGTTGATATGATGCTATACAGATGCGATTACCAATCCGATTCTTCCTATGAGATTCTTCAGTTTGAAAATTACCATGTACCTATATGAATACATCCCTAGTTAAGTGGGAGTGTTGAAAAAGTGTAACTAGATCGGTCTTCATATTGACTATGTAATTATGTATTTTATGTAAAGTAGAAGAAAAATATAATAAAATGTATTTTTTGTGTTACTTGCTTCATGGGTTTCATGAGAAAGATTTTATTATAGGTTTAGAGACTTCTTCTTGATGTATATTAGCATTTGTCTTCTAGATATAAATTTATTTAAGAGTCATATTCATGAAGAGTCCAGTCAACAAAATTTTCTCCAAGATCTTGGCTATATACCATGAAGAAATGGCTCTTGGAAGATGAAAGAAGATACCATTATAATCGTTGAATTAACTGTCCTTCATCAACTATGAAGTCGGCATACTATCTTGCTGGAAGGTCGTCCCAAAGACTGTGAGATAACTCATATACATATGATTGTGTTACAGATAATTTGTAATGAAAGAAAGTGCGGGCTACTCTGAATTACTTTGGGTATCATCAGAGTTTCAAGTGCGGAATTCAGAAGGGTTTAGTGCAGATTATAAAGAGAAAACGATAGCAGTAATAAAAGGTATGGATAATAAACGATATACAGTGCGAATAATAAATGAAAGGCAGTGCGGGTAATACATGAAGTGAAATGCGATCAAATGTAATACGATCAACTCTGAAACATAATGTGGTCAAATGTAATACCGTCAAATCTGAAACATAATGTGGTGGTCTCTATAATAAGAAATCCGAATACATATAGTGCGGACTATTCATATGACAGAAATGTGGATAGACAAAAATGAGGATACATATAGTGAAGCCATATTAAAGTATTTTTTTTAATCTATCTTAGCCAAGGTGAAGATATATTACAGCAGTAATATATATATTGTTTTTGTGATGCCAAAGATAAGCTAAGATCCTGGAGTATACCATTAAGGGAAATTATATTAAAGGAAGAATTTGATCATGTTGGGACAATGCTCATAATAATAAAAGCAGTCTTAGACATGGAAGAAAGTAAGGAAGGTAAATATAATATTTACCTTCCTAATAATTGCTCAAAGAATAAAGTCAGTTCAGTACAAATCAATACAAATTGGTCAAGAAGAGAAGAATCAAGTTTGGAGAAGTTGTGTCAATGTCTTGGAAGCATATCTAGGTCAAGGGTCTAAGTCTTGGTCTTGGTACTTGCCATTTTAAGATCTATAAGAAGAATTCTTTGTGGGTTTTCCTCTCCAAGAGGGAGAGGTTTTTCCCTGGCTCTAGGAGCCTAAATTTGTGTCTTGTGTATTTTGATCATTGAATTGATGAAAGACTAAATAAAAGACATAAGAATCTCAAGTAAGCTCACAAGTAATTATCAAGAAGAGATTTTGTATTAATCTCCCACCCTATAAATTCTCAACAGTCCACACATTACCCCCCGGGGAAGTCCATCTCATACTTCCACATAGGGAACCCCTTTATGCACTACTGTTCAAAATAGTTTTACAATGGCAAACAATCCCAAAATATCATTTCTTGCTTCCTTAAATATTCCATACTTAAGCAAGCTCACAAATGACCCCATTGCTCATATCCCAAATTGGCCATTGCTCATATCCAAAATTGGACCCCTATGCCAACTAAGTTACCCTTGAATGTACAAATATTCAAAGGGAAATGGGGCGAAGATCCGAAAAACCATATAATGAATTGTCATCTATGTATCTCATCAAATAACATCACATATGACTCAATCTGCCTACATCACATTGGTACATGAGAGAGCCCTCAGGTTCCCATGGTACCTTTGACTCTCTAGCTAGGGAATTTCTCACTTTCTTCCAAATCCTAGTTCACCATGACACTGGGTTATAACTACTCACACATTTTGGGAAATTGACTGCCACTCATATCTTAGGTCACGTTTATGAATGGTGCAAACACCATAGCCTATGTAAGGTAAACCTAACCGAGGATATTCTCCTTGATCTCTTTCTAAAATCTCTTGTTCTAACGATCTCAAAGGAAGTGGCCACCATGTTTCCACAAAAAAAGAGAGGTTATTATCAAAGTTCAATAGTTTGAGCTTATCTACACTCAATCAGGGCACCTCTATTATGTTTTACTAGATGCCCCTTACCTATAGTCTTTTAGACAAGAGAAACTGGGAGAATCGAACTATGCAGACGGTCTGATTAGAAACATCAACCAAAGTCAACCCGTAAAAACTTTCCAATAGTCTGAAAACATGTACAGTGGAAAAAGAAATTACCAATCATATGGTGCCCCACCTGCAGTCCCAAACTCATCAAACATGGGATTTTATCCCAATCAACCCGCGTCATTGTAATAAAATACCATTTAGAGTAATAAACACCCTCCCATGGAGGATCAATATGCAAACATCTTGATGAAGGCACCGGAAAGAAGAAAATTCGAATTCCACAGAGACAGGATCACAGTAGAAGATAATCCCTTTCCTGTTGAGAGGAAGTGTTTAAATGGCACCCCAAGGGGGTTTCTGATTTAATTTCCCCTTAACTAAATTGGAAGAGAAATTGTAATTTCATCTCATGACAAATTGTATTAGTTAACTAAGTCAGAATGAATGAGTTAGCTTAGGAAATTCGAGTTGAGGATCAAAGAGTAGGTATGTAGAGTTTTCCCATGATTTAAGGGGGTCCAGTTACAATTTTTTGTGAATTGTAATTAGTTAACTCAAGAAATCGAGTTAAAATCAGTTTAACTAGTTCTAACTAACTGATGAGCTAGTGAAATGACAAGTTAATTAAATCTGATTTAATTCACAAGTAGTAATAAATTAGTTAACTAATAATTCACTATAAATATTTGTTACATGTCAGTTCTAAGGAATACCAAGTTGAGGATAAGGTTAAAGGGATGATAACTATCAGTTGTATAATTAGAAAATTATATAGGCCAATTATAGAGTCATGTGGAGGCCAAGGATGCATTGCGCAATAAATTAGAAGGAATTTGATATTTAATAGGGTTAAAATTCCTTCAGGAATGCGTGAACAAGGCAGGCTGAGTAGAGCCTAAGAATTGGTTAATTAATTGATTGATTTTTCCTAGATCATAGTGAGACAGTTAGTAGAGTGCGGGAGTTTCTATGAGAGAGAAAAGCATTGTATTGTTTCATGATATTGACTTTATACAATATACATATAGTGGGGTTTTAGGTAGCGTGCTTTCCCCAGATACATATTGTGTTTTGTGATTCATTTTCTCTTTCTCTTACTTGTTATGTTCTTATGTAGTCGTGTTTTGTTTCCACAAATTGTAGAAGGATTCAGTATCTTGTTTTAGTACATTATAAGATCAGATTGAATCCTGTTGTTAGATTTTCTACAGAAGGTCGTGGAATTAGTGAGTTTGGTATCCAACATCGACCAGAGGCTTGATCAAAATTCACTAAGGAACCTGTTGTCTCGATCTGAGATAATGGATTGGGGGATCCCAAAGTGTACCCACACTTGTTCAAAGAAGAACTTAGTAGTGGATTCTGCTGTGATACTATTCTTGTAGGCTTCCAGAATGGCCATGTTAGAGAATCTGTCACGAACACAAAAACACAGTTGTTTCCATTCTTAGTAGAAGGAAGACCCGACATGTAATCCATGGATATGGATTCCCAAGGCCAACTAGGATTAGACAGAGGAATATATAGGCCATGCTACTTAATGGTCATTTTGGCAATGGCATAAGCAGTTCAAGATTTTATGTACTTCCCAACATCTTGTTGAAGGTTCAGCCAAGAAAAATACTTCTACAGAATTGCCATTGTTTTCTCTACTCTAAAATGACCGGTAACTCCACTGTAGTGTGCCTCCAAAATCATCAGGCACACTCGCTTGAAGGAACACAAATGTGTCCCAGGTGGCATAAAATTTCACCCTAAAGGTTAAAATTTGGAACTTGCGTGCCTCCTAGGAGCATCTGGTATGTATTTTCAAACTCTGGATCATTCTTGTAAAGATGCAGCCACTCAAAGTCTTGTTTCCACAAGAGTCGGGTACAATGGTCAGCGCGATGACCCGAAGTTGGCTGAAGCAGTATGTATCACTATTAGTGCTACCCTTCATGTACTTAATATTCAAATGGAACTATTGAAGGTATCTAAACCATTTCTGATGGTGATCGTTCTACAACTTTCCTTGTGTTTGTATGAAATTTTGGGGTAGGTGGTCTATTTCGATGATAGTTTCCTTCCCCAAAATGTAATACTTCCATTATCGGTAGGCTTGCACAATGGAATACAACTCCTTGTCATAGGTGGGATGATTTCGGGTTGTTTCTAAAATTTTCCCGTTGTGATATGCCACTGGATGCCCTTGTTGAGCAAGAATTGCACCAATAGCATAGTCGAAGGCATTTGTCTCAATCTCAAATGGTTTTTGTAGGTATGGTAATGTGATCATTGGTGCAGAGAAGATGTGATGCTTCAACTTGGAAACACAGGGACTTCAGTGAATGAACCTCTAATATATCACGTGCATTCGTGGCATACTAAACAATACCCTTAATTTGTATACATACTGGAAAATAACTCTAAAAAACACATTATTTAACCCCCTATCAATAAAAACCCAATACACCTTCCCGATTAAAAAACCCATACTTTCACTAGATATTGTAAGTATCCATTTTTTCATTAACATTTTTTATACCCCTTTATATTTTTTCATTTACTTTGAGCTCCATTTTTTATACCTGCCACTATAAAAACCCTTTACCCCTTATATATCCCCAAATATATTATGTCATTTTTCCCTCAATATATATCCCCCAATATGAACCCATGTGGTATGGTATTTCTCCCCTAGTGAAGCCTTAGTTGTTGTATCATACCGATGAGCTACCAAGATTGAGCATAAATTGAAGCAAAAGAAGCGAGACTTTCAATCTGCGAACAATAGCAGAGAAAAGGGCGAAGCCAGATCGCAACCCCCCATGACAAATCCTTGAAGCCGTAATTTGATAATAATGGGGAGGCGAAGAAGGACACTGGTAAGTGGTGAGAGTTCCATAAAATCCCTACTCACAACATGAACAAATTTCACACAAAGCATCACTAGTGGTCGAGATAAAAGACTTAGAGACAAATGCATGCTCTGATTCTCAGCTAGAACCTGACAAGGGAACCGACAAGGGAAAGAATATCCTTGAAAAAAAACCCACTATGATAGTAGCCACCACCAAGCTCCAAAAGGAGAAACTTGAGGATCCAAATAAGTGGGAGCACCTCTTACACTCGAAGATGTGGGTAAAGGGTTCGTTAATGCAATTCATCGTTGACAATGGGAGCTAGAAGAACTTGATCTCAGCCAAGGTCGTTAAGAGATTGAAGCTGCCAACAATGGCACACCCAAATTCGTACACAATCGGGTGGCTCCACTAAGGACGAGACCTATGTGTTGGCCAGTATTGCCACCTGCCTTATAGCATCAAGCCCTTTTGTAGATGAGGGATTGTGTGATGTTTCCCATCTATAAATTTTTGATGTTTTATTAGGTCAGTCATACCTATGGAAGTGTCAAGTTGTATATGAATCCAAAATTTGTTATATTATTATTAATTTGGGTTAGAAATTGTACAGGATATCAGAGGTAGAGTCGCCTACTACATTTTCTTTGATCTTTGCTAAACAATGCAGTAAGATCATTTCCTAGACCGACAAATTTGTCTTCCTTATAATTCTCTCTCAAAGCAAGAGGAATTTGTGGCCACATCCACAGCCTCCAGACAGGGCTCCTCTGCATGACAACAGAAGATGGACAAGGTCGTGGAGGAGTATAGGGACATCTTCACCTCAACCACAGGGGTACCCCTACACTTTCAGGTCAAGCACTCCATCGATCTGACCCCGGTCGTGCCACTACCCAATGGAATGATCTACCGATGCTTTTTTCTGGAGAACGATGAAATCAAGAGGTAGACTCTGGAGTTGTTGTATAAAGGGCACATCAGGCCAAGTTCCTCACCCTATGGGAGCCTGAGCATGTTGGTATAGAATAAGGACAAAAGTGGAGGATATGTATTGACTATAGAGCACTGAATACGATTATTGTTTGGAATAGGTATCCAATCCCACAGGTTGATTATCTTATGGACCAAATCAAGGGGAAAAAATATTTCAACAAGATTGACTTGAAGTCTAGTTATCACCATGTACCAGTCGAACCTCTGATGTGTAGAAGAATGCCTTCAAATACAAGGAGGTCATTTTCGAATGGTTGGTCATGCCTTTCGAGTTGACAAATGGCCACGCAAACTTCATGAGGCTAATGGATGAAATCTTGTGGCCCTTCACCAACTCGTTCATGGTAGTTTATTTGGATGACATCCTGATCTTAAACTAGAGTTGGGAAAAGCACCTACACCATATTAGACAGGTCCTCCAAACCCTAAAAAAACAAAAATTGTGTGCCAATTCGGAGAAATGAACTTTTCATATGACCAAGTTCAATATGTGGGGTACACCATTGATGAGCGGGGTATGCATCTAGTCCCAACCAAGATATAATTTATTTGGGATAGGCCATCCCCAACCACTCTAATAGAACTACGAAACTTTTTGGGTCTTTTCAATTTCTATCGTAGATTCGTGTTGGTATTCTCTCATATCACTTGGCATTTGAGTCAAGTCACAAAGGGTGGAGTGAAAGAAAAGTTATTTTGGTACGAATCCCAACAAAAGGTGTTTTCCAAGCTAAAGCATCACATCTACTCTGCATTGGTGCTCATATTACCAAACCTACATCAACCATTTGGAATCGAGACAGATGCCTCTGACTATACTATTGGTGCATTTCTTACGCTACAAGGGCATCTAGTGGCATATCACAGTGAGACACTTTCAAATACAGTCTAGAAGTATCCCACTTATGACAAAGAGATGTATTCCATTTTTCATGCTTACCAACAATGGAAGCATTACATTCAAGGGCAAGAAATGGTCATCCACACAGACCACGGACCCCTATAGTTCATACAGATAGAAGGGAAGTTTGAGAAAAATCACCATCATAAATGGTCCACATATATGAAACAGTTCCATTTGAACAGTAAATACAAGAAGGGCAGCACCAATATTACATAATTCCTCAACCGATCGTCGGTTATGGCGCACACCACTATGATCGACTCTTATGGACATGAGACTTCGGGGTGGCCACATCTTTACAAGAGCGATCCAGAATTCAACAGCACATACCAGATGCTCCTTGAAGGTAGGTAAGAAACTTATAGATTTTCACCTCTAGGATGCACTGTTATGCCACCTGGGATACCTCTGTGTTCCTTCAAGCGAATGTGCCAAGATTATTTTGGAGGTGCACTACAGTCGGGTCGTTGGTCATTTTGGGGTAGCAAAAATAGTTGGAATGTTGTAGAAGTATTTTTATCAGATGAACCTTCGATAGGATGTTGGGAAACATCAGATCTCGCATTGTCTGCAACATTTCCAACCTACAATCAAGAAGCAATGCATGTATACTGCTCTGCCTACTCCTAGTCAACCCTGGGAATCCATCTCCATTTATTACATGTCGGGCCTTACTTCTACCAAGAATGGAAACGACTGTTTTTTCATGGTCATTGAAATATTCTCTAAGATGGTCATTCTAGCGGCCTGCAAGAAGAGTATCATAGCATAATCCACTACCAAACTCTTCTTTGAACAAGTATGGGTACAAATTGGGATCCCACGGTCCATTATCTTAGATCGATACAGTAGGTTCCTAATTACAGTTTGTTCAAGCTTCTCGTCATTGTTGGATACCAATCTCACTAAGTCAATGACCTTTCATCCCCAAATTGATGGCCAAATAGAGATCGTCAATAGGATGATCATGCACATCTTGTGCATGTACCTCTTGTTAGAGTCCTGTAATTTACAGTATCATATGGTTACTGATTATTGCTTATATTTTTTACTAAAAATAATATTCCATGGCTATCATTTATTTTCAGAGAAAGAAAGGGAACTCCTAACTATAAAGAGCTTCAAAGGAATCAATCTTCCTCTCCGTCTAGTAGAAGGAAGGAAGTGTTGTTGATAAGGTGTCATGGGAATCAAACTTCATTTTTGCCCTCATTCCATTTCATTCACCCTCTTTTCCCCCTCATTTCCTCCATATTTTGAAAAGCTTTGAATCCTATTCAAACCAAAAAACCCACATGCATAACCTTTGGGACTTATTTCTCTATGAACCCTTTTATATTAAAGTCTGAAATTTCATGGTTATAGCTCCGCCCACCCCCTAGCAGCCATATCATTTTCTCACTTAAACTTGCCTTATTCACAGCTCCACCCCCATAGTCGGCCGCTTGATACATATATATGTCACATAAACCACAATAAACACCCCACTTCCTTTATATCCTAAGTTTGAAATCTCTTCCTCTCTTCGCAATCGCACGTCGCAAGATTCAAAGGATAAATGCCCAAGGGTAAATGTTATAGTCGTCGAAGTGCGATCTGCAGGACTGGCAGGACCCAAATTATCCTTGTATACACCTCGAATACTTTGAAACCATTCATATCATGGTTTGGGAGGCTTTTTTCCTTTTCTTAAATAAAATCACTTGTCTTCTTGAAAACTTTTTATGGTGGGGTCTGTTCCCCAATCGCAATCGAAATCGTAGTGTTTAAAGTATGGGCGCGTGAGGTAAAGGTTAAAGTCAGTTAAGTGTGATATCCAATGCCACAGTGGGACCCAATCGTAATCTAAAATCACAAAACTTAAAAGATAAGTTGTGAAGGTAAAATGATAAAACCGCAAAGTGCGATATTTGATTCCCCGGTGGGGCCCGATCGCAAATCGCAAGTTTTAATAAATAACTGCGGGAGATCAATGTTATAATTTCTGGAGTGCGATATGCAATGTGGTGGGACCAAATCACAAATCGCAAATCGTAAAACTTAAAGGATAAGTATGAAGGGTAAATGTTAAGTCTTGAATTGTGCAAAGTGCGTGGATGCGATGCGTCTCCAAGATGAAGTTTATAATATTTCAAGTCAGTCTAAATGGTTTTTTATGTTATTTCGTTTGAAAAAAGGTTAAATGCAAAAAGGAAGGACTCAGGTAGAAAAAGGGTCAAGTTTTGTCCCACCTGTGTGCTATGTTATTCCACCTCTAATCACCCTCCACCTTTCCTCCCTCTCCACTCCTCTCCCTACATATGATGGTCCTTATCTAGTTTCGGCCTCCCCACAACATTCGAACTTTATCAAAAGGGGGGGGGGGGTCAGAAATGGGTGGTATCATATACCGCCCGTTCGGCTATGTATCGCACCCAATTTTACTCCACACCCCCTTTTTCTAATACCGCTTACCACTCTCACCCCCCTTCGAAAAGTTGTTTCCACCCTCCTCCCAAATCGTTGTCGCTGTATGACCGTTGCAAATTCCACCACACCATGTCCTCCATCATCCATCCCTGTCTGCCAACCGTCATCCCTCCACGACCAGGAATATAAGGTTTTAAACTCATTCTATGAATAAATAAGGGGAAACGCAGATAGAAGGGCTCAGGTAACAAAAAGACACCACGGGTCGAGTCGGGCAGCAAAAGGCGTTTCATGCAGACTTGTTATGGTTATAACAGCAGAACTTGAAGAGGTAGCGAACACATCAACACAGCTACTAATCTAAGCACCTCATCAATTTGATAATCAAACAATCACTTTCCGAAGATGAAGAGCCAATGTGTTATAGCCTTCCTCGCCTCTTTGACATCACACTAACCAGATCCTGATCATTGAACAATTAATAACGAACTGCTAAAGCCACTGTTATGACCAAAATTTTCTTATCACCACCTGCATGGCTCCACTTGGCAAAGGTTTAGTTTGATTGTAATTGATAACTATCATTGTAACAAACATAGGAACTGACTTAAATTTTTGTATAAATACTGCATACATTAGCAATATGAAGGAGGGCCTGGAAGGGGAAAAAACCATTGTAATAGATTTTGTTGGTTGTAAGCACTCTCTTTTGGATGAATGAATGAGTATGATGTTTTCCAGATTCTTGTGTTATGATCTGTGGTGCAGTACTTCTCCCATGTAATTTGTGATTCTTCTATTTTACATACTTTTTTCTTTCTTTATTGCAGATAGAAATTTTTTTGTAGGATTTACCATAAGGTACCCTGCTCAGTCTTGAAACAGTACATTATGTTTTCCTCTAAGACTTGGATGCAGAATTTAGAGACGGTCTGCTCTGCATCCATGTTGAGACCAGAATTTAGAATTCAGAGGTGGTTTGCTCTACATTCCTGTTAAACCTTAATCTCCAACTCTTTTCCATTTCACAAGCTGTAAATATCCATTGACATGGATTGCTTGCCTGATTTCACCTAACCTCGGTTGTTCATCCCCTTGAATCTGTTTACACTTTTTTGACTCCATAGCCCAATGGTGACCATACTGGGGAAAAAATTATCTTCCTCGAAAAGCACATCAAAGTTCAGATCTGATTACTGGTGGTGTATAGTGACCAAACACAAGAAGGTTCCATCATTCACCTGGCGACTCCATGATTCAAAGAACTCGGCTTTTGTGCATTCATGGTGACTCCATGACATGCTGACTAGAGTTCCTTCTCAACAAAATGACAAGGTTTGTGGCAAACCTTCTATCTAATGAAGTTTTAAATACATTTAGGAATTAGTTATCAGAATTTCAGCTTGATGAAGACTTTCTAGCAGTTGTCTTTCTCATTTTGAAGTCAAGTAAATTTAATCCTGAGGCTAAATTTTTTTTCTGGAGATAGTTGTTGAAAGATATGAAACTAGTATTGAACTTTTAAATTCTCAAATTCAGTCATATAATTTCCGAGATCCTAAAGAATTCTTGGAAAATATTCCTTCCCTAAGCAAGAGAAAATAGTACTACCTCTTGACTTACATATTGAGGATGATTGTGCTTCCAAATCGTAGACTGAAGATGTGGTTTCAAGGTTTAATATTGGGGATACAACTGATCAACTAGTCATTGAAGGCCCAAAAGCAAGTATTATACACCATGCTTTAATTGATCCTATAGTAGAGGATCATGTTTTAATTGATCCTATAGCAGAGTATATGAAGGTTATTTTTAGTTCAAGTTTCAACCATGTATTCTCTATAAATATCAAATACATCAGCACTTTCCATTACATAATATAACTTTGGTTATGAGGAAACATAATCAAGTTACATTGTTGATTGTCCTGACAAACAATCAAGTTGTCCATCTGTTTCTGCTACTACTTGACTGGCTGAACTGGAATTATTGTATCATCTAGAACAACATCAATTTCAGTAGAGTAGGGTAGGTAGGTTTGCAAATAAGCTCAGTACTCTGAGCATATTTACAGTTCTAGTTTCAGATTGCTTCCCAGTTTTCAGTGCAAGTATTTTCTAGACTTCAGTTTACAGAGAGTGTTGATTTTGAACTGAGCCTACTCAGCCACAAAGGTTTTAGTAGCAGATTAAGTTGCAGATTTGGGATCAGACCACTAGTCTACGGTGTTTTTGCCACCTCTTGAAGGAGTTTCCATCCCCAGCTAGAGCCATTGTTATAGTCTTGTTATTTACAGTATAACAAGGTGACTGATTATTGCTTATATTTTTTACTAAAAATAATATTCCATGGCTATCATTTATTTTCAGAAAAATAAAGGGAACTCCTAACTGTAAAGAGCTTCAAAGGAATCAATCTGCCTCTCCATCCAGTAGAAGGAAGGAAGTGTTGCTGATAAGGTGTCATGGGAATCAAACTTCATTTCTGCCCTCATGCCATTTCATTCACCCTATTTTCCCCCTCATTTCCTCCATATTATAAAATGCTTTGAATCCCATTCAAACCCCAAAACCCACATGCATAACCTTTGGGACTTATTTCTCTATAAACCCTTTTATATTAAAGTCTGAAATTCCATGGTTATAGCTCCACCCACCCACTATTAGCCATATCATTTTCTCACTTAAAATTTCCTTATTCACAGCTCCGCCCCCACAGCCGACCGCTTGATACATTTATATATGTCACATAAACTGCAATAAACACCCCACTTCCTTTATATCCTAAGTCTGAAACCTCTACCTCTCTTCGCAATCGCACATCACAATATTCAAAGGATAAGTGCCCAAGGATAAATATTATAGTCACCGAAGTGCGATCTGCAGGACTGACGGGACCCATATTATCCTCGTATACACCTTGAATGCTTTGAAACCCTTCATATCATGGTTCATGCGGATTTTTCCATTTCTTAACTAAAATCACTTGTCCTCTTGCAAACTTTTTGTGGTGGCGTATGTTCCCCGATCGCAATTGCAAATCACAGTGTTTAAAGGATGGGCGCAAGAGGTAAAGGTTAAAGTCAGCGAAGTGCGATATGCGATGCCACAGTGGGACCCGTTCGGAATCGAAAATCGCAAAACTTAAAAGATAAGTTGTGAAGGTAAAATGATAAAACCGTGAAGTGTGATATGCGATGCCATCATGGGGCCCGATCACAAATTGCAAGTTTTAATAAATAACTGCAGGACATAAATGTTATAATTGATGAAGTGCGATATGCGATGCGGTGGGACCAGATCACAAATCGCAAAACTTAAAGGATAATTATGAAGGGTAAATGTCAAGTCTTGCGTTGTGCGAAGTGCGCAGATGCGATGCGGCTCCAAGATGAAGTTTATAATAAAGTCCGGGTAAATGATTTTTTATGCTATTTCATTTGAAAAAGGGTTAAACACAAAAAGGAAGGACTCAGGTAGCAAAAGGGTCAAGTAGGGTCCCACCTCTATGCTATGTTATTCCACCTCTAATTTCCCTCCACCTTTCCTCCCTTTCCACTCCTCTCCCTACATCTGACGATCCTTATCCAGTTTCAGCCTCCCCGAAACATTCGAACTTTATCAAAAGTTGGGGGGGGGTGTGGGGGGGGGGGGGGGGTCTGAAATGGGTGGTATCCCATACTGCCCATCCGGCTACGTGTCGCACCCAAGATTACTCGGCACCCCCCTTGTCCAATATCGCTTACCACTCTCACCCCCCTCTGAAAAAAATTTTCCACCCTCCTCCAAAATTGTTGCTGCTGTATGACCATTGCCAATTCCACCACGCCACGTCCTCCATCAGCCATCCTCGTCTGCCAACCTCTATCTCTCCAGGACCAGGCATATGAGATTTGGATCTCATTCTATGAAGAAATAAGGGGAAACGTAGCTAGAAGGGCTCAGGTAGCAAAAATACACCACAGTTCGAGTTGGGCAGCAAAAGGCGTTTCATGCAAACTTGTTATGGTTATGACAGCAGAAGCCGAAGGGGCATCAAACACATCAGCGCAGCTATTTTTTTTTTTCTAAGTAAGACTATTCTATTAAGTAAAAAACATATGGTACAATCAAGGCTTTGTAAAGCAAAGCACGGAAGCAAGGGGCCGGAAATGATGAAGTATCAACCTCGGTCCCAACAGCAAACTAGGATCAAGCAAAAGAGATCAAGGAAGATAAAAGAGAGCAAGATACAAGGAGATCTACCCAGTGTGGGTAGAAACTTCCAATCGACATTTTTTCACTTTCTTCTTACTGACTTTGATCCAGTCATTATGACTGGGAAGAACAGGAACCAGTTGCAGAAAGTTCTGCGCTGAAGAAGGCGACTCCTTATCTGAATCTGAGGAAGAGGTCTCATGCGAGCGTTTCTGCGGGATCGGAGGAGCAGATGGATCCGCAGGGCTGGCCAAGGGGGATTCCTTCGCGTTCTCTGTGGTTGCGTCTTCTACGTCTATTTCCTCTTCATCCGAGCTGGAGGATTCAGGGTCATCCAAGGGGGGACGATCACAAGGCTTCCAGCTCTTCGATTTGGATTTACCCTTGTTGTTCTTCTTTTTTCCAAGGAACGTAGCACATGAGTTCTGGAGGTGCCCCGTCTGATGGCAGTGACGGCACCGGAAAGCAGTATTTTCGTAGTCCAGGGGTTGTGTCCAGTAGAAGTCCCCAACTTTGAGATTTATCTGATTAGGAAGCCCTTTGCTGATGTCGATTTCCGCACATATTCTGCCATAAGTGTATAACCCTTTCTCCCCCCGAGAGGTATCCGTTGCCAAAAAACTGCCTAAGGTATCCCCAATCCCTTGAAAAACAGAGAAGTGCCAGAGATGCGCCGGGAGATTTGGTAATCTGACCCAAATGGGGAGCTTGGTAATAACCGCCGTAGAGGGATCGAAGTCTGGAAACCACGGCGTGAGAAAGAGCCCCGCCGATCCCCAGAACCAGGGTCCTTCCTGTAAGGCTTTCTGATAGTCTTTGTTGGATACAAATACCACAATGAAAAAGCCTTTTGAGCAGAAGAAGACTTTGCAGTTGTTAGTCCAGTTGGAATGGAGCCACTGGTATAGATCCGCTGTTCGAGGCCATAGGCCATTAAACCTGCAAATGAGGGTTGTTTCTGCAAATGCCTGGGTTTGGTCATCCAGCGATGGATGGGAGATTTCGATGGAGGGTATTTCCTCCATTTTATCCACCAGAAAAGGCTTGGGAGCCTCAGGTGGTTGAGCTGCCTTCTTGATCCAAGCATCTCATCAATTTAATACTCAAACAATGACTTTCCAAAGATGAAGAGCCAAGGTGTCATAGCCTTCCTCGCCTCTTCGGCATCACACCAACTAGATCCTGATCATTGTACAATTAATAACGGACTGCTAAAGCCACTGTTATGACCGAACTTGTCTTATCACCTCCTGCATGGTTCCACTTGGAAAAGGTTTAGTTTTATTGTAATTAAGAACTATCATTGTAACAAATAGAGGAACCAAATTAAGTTTTTGTATAAATACTGCATACATTAGCAGTATGAAGGAGGGCCTTGAAGGGGAAAAAACCATTGTAATAGATTCTGCTACTTGTAAGCACTCTTTTTTGGATGAATTAATGAGTATGTTGTTTTCCAGATTCTTGTGTTATGATCTGTGGTGAAGTGCTTCTCCCATGTAATTTGTGATTCTTCTGTTTTACATATTGTTTTCTTTCTTTACCGCAGATAGAAATTTTTGTGAAGGATTTACCATAGGGTACCTTGCTAAGTCTTGAAATAGTACATTATGTTTTCTTCTAAGACTTGGATGCAGAATTCAGAGACGGTCTGCTCTGCATCCTTGTTGAGACCCGAATGTATAATTCAGAGACAGTCTACTCTGCATTCCTGTTAAACTTTAATCTCCTCCTCCTTTCCATTTCACAAGCTATAAAGATCCATTTTCATGGCTAGCTTGCCTGGTTGCACTTGACCTCGGTTGTTCATCCACTTGAATTTTTTTACACATGTTTGACTTCATAGCCCAATGGCACCCTTCTGCTACCTCAACCAAATATTCAAACAAACCCTTGTGCACTAATAGCTAGCTTAAAATTCCCCTATAAACAAAGCTATATCTAACAGAGAGAGCCCTCTTTGAATCCAGGAAGGCTAGGTCCTAGATTCCAAAGAGGTTTGATGTTTCCCTCTGTGGTTCTGTCTTCAACCTTCAGAAATTACGGGGTGACAACACCTCTCAAAGTTTCCATGCACATGGGATGAAAGCCTCCCTTATGTCCAACACAACTACAACATATCTCTCCACAACTCAACTGGCCACAACCCCTTTCAAGTGCAGCCATTATGTCCCATTGATGTTTCCATACCACTTGCAGCTACTTAGGCAGATTCAACTTATGTTCAGTCGTAAGCTAACAAAGCTACCAACTTCATTGAACGGAATCAGCACATCCACCAACAGTTTCATGACATATTGGATAGAGCAAATGCTAAGTATAAACAATTTCATGATAAACATCGGGTGCCACACAAGTTCCAGGTGGGCGATAAAGTTTGGTTACATTTGCAGAAGGAGCGCCTCACTGGGGCCCACTACAAGATTCACCCACTCTAATATGGGCCTTACTCATCACTCAGGTTGTAGGAGAAAATACTTTTGATCTCAACATTCCATTGTTCCCTAGTTTGCCCCCAGTGTTCAATGTGGATTGCCTTCGTCCATACTTTCCACCAATACTAGACACATCAGACATTGCAGAAAAAATCACACCAATAGAACTAAACCCATACTGAATGGAACAGGACACAACTGATCCTATCATGGACACGCATATCAAGAACATTCGCCAACAGGAGATCCAACTGTATCAGGTTGTCAAAGCTAGCCAACTCTTGCACCAAGGAAAGTGGCTCACTAGGGACCAAGTTCAATAGAAGTTTCCCCATATCATGGAGGCACTCAACACAATTGGGACCATTGATTAAAAAGTGGGTGGATTGATCGAGGTGGATATTGGTGGCCACCCACCTATTCCACCTGGACCCCCACCATTTTACCATTACTTCTTTCAGTTTCCTTAATTATAGCACAATTTACTATTTTTGGAAGTTTTTCGAGTCCTGAACTTCCTAATTTATTTTGAGGCCCTGAATTTTTATTCATCATATATCTATTTCTAACGAGGTATCATACACATAAAACAGAGATCATATGCCAAAGTTATGACCCCGGGAAGTTGAGGTACTAATTTACCCTAATGGGGCCCACAAACTTTTGGTGCTTCATCTCCTAGGGTTAGGTTTTTGGATGTTTAGGGTTTTTCCTTATTTCTCAATAATAAACATGCCTTTGAGCCTTATTGTGACACATTTCAGAGGCATGCAGCCGCCACATCTCTTCTTAGAGATAAGCTACCATCACCCGAGCTAGTTTATTTCCATTCTATATGTAATCATCTTTCAGTTATTTTATAGCAATGAAATGAAGATTTATTCGTGTTGAATTTATGTGTTTATGGTTATATTTGTATTATGTTTCATTCATGCATAATTCCATATCAGGATCATGGAAAATCTTAGGGGCTAATATAAAAAAAAAGCTAATTTTCCATGCTAAAAAAATGATTCACCGATTTCCAATTTTTCTAAAATTAATTTTCCCAATTTTTATATGATAAAATTATTTTAACGTAAAAATTGCTAAGATTTTATAGAGACTATAATAAAACCATTATAAATTTGGATATTTCCACAAAAATATCACCAAATATTTTATAGTTTGCATATTATGGACTAGTAAGGCTCACCAAGGGCTTTAAACTTTAATAAAAAAATTCATCCTTAGAATTTTCTTTGGTGGGGAGTTTTTGAATTTTTAGAGATCTAGATATGTATAAATTCAAAAAAAATATAAAGGGATTTTCCCAAACAAATCCAGATACTCATATCATGAAATCCTAAGTGGGAGGAACTATGATGTCATGGTTACAACAAATCCATAAATTCAAAAAAGGCTTAAATGACATCCTTTTGTGAAAACCATAGATCAAAATGATAGTTGAACAAAGCATGTGGGGGATTAAATGGCATCCACAAGGAGTGATGTGGTCACTAATGTGGCATGAGGGACTAGATTAGGTGACATGGCATGTCAATGTGGCACGATAACATGGAATTTAATACCAAGGAGTTGACATGGTAGTTGAGGTGGTGCATATGTGGCAGGGATGTTGTGGAATTTGGAAGTCTAGAGGTTTGGAATTTCATTTAAATGGGCTTTGATAAATGTTATAAATGAGAAAAGTCCAAATATTTGGGAATCTGAAATTTGAATCCATCTCTTTGATATAAAAGAATTTTTGAGAGTTGTTAAATATCAAGGATGTGGATTAACTGAGTGATATACCTAAATCTAGATTTATCTCAAAGACAAAAGATCCATAAATATTTATAGCAAGAATTAATGAAAAATTTGGATGTGTATATGAGCTAGCAGATTAACATATCTGTAATAATCCTAATTATTAATTTAAATCAATTATTAGGGTTTTGACTTATAAATTTAGGGCATAAATTTTTGTCTCAAAAATATCCCAATAAAAACCCCCAACAATTCAAATAAATTGCGCAACCCAGAGATAAAATGGTGAAACTTTTGCATTATTTATTAAAGGAATTCTTTAGTGTAATTTTACATAAATTTCTAAGATAGAACCTACAATATGATTCAGAAAAATGCTTGCCCAAAGTATTGAATCAACTCATCCCTTCCACTGAGAATTTGGCTAAGAATTATCACCTAGAGATTCAACTTACTTGTTGTAGCTCGAAAGGAAAATTTCGGCCTCTTATTTGACCTAGCAATTCAAATTACTTGTTGTAGCTCAAAAGGAAAAATTCGGCCTCTTATTTGACCTAGCAATTCATTCTCCAATTGGATCAAATATTTCGGCCCTAATCAACCTCGTAATTTGGCCCCTGAGAAATATAATATTTTCTCTTGAGAGATCATGACAACTAGGAAACTTGGTCCCCAGTTATTACAATAAGTGTAGCCCTTTCAAATTAATGAATTCAACTTGAAAAATAAGATGAAGTTAACCTAATAATTCCATGAAATTTTCTTTTTCTAATCACGAACTTAGCTTCTGCAAAATAATACACTCAACCCTTAAAAATCAATGAGCTCAGCTCAGCTCAGTTTTGTTGTGCTAAGTGTATTTTTAGTTTATAAACATGTGCGTACTTGTCTCATTAGTTTGCTTAAGGATTGAGGATTTTAACCATGAATTGTAGCTAATTTTAGGTAAATTAGAAGCACAAAACAAGCTTAAATAACACTAAACAACATTGTAAAATAGAGAAATAAGTCACCACATATAATTTACACAGCAGGCATGATGAAGCAGTTCACCCATCTTGGGCTACATCTGTTGGTCCAGCTCCCAATGGCATGTCCATTTTTCATTATGCTCAAAATTTTGAAAATACATGTAGTTATAGTGCTCTAATGGTTGTTGTCTCTAGACCAATGGCTCCAGAATGCTCCAATTAGTCAAAAATGACTCTTCATTCACTTAGAATGGGCGAAAATTGAGTTTCCTACTCTTTTTCCCAGTTACACCTAGAAAAACTCCACTAAAAGTGGAGAACTCCACTTAACTGAAGTTAAAATACTAGATCCCGCTAAAAAAGGCACGTTTTGCCAAATTGTCGCCTTATTTAATTGTGGAATTTATCTTAACGATTGGGGTGGCCACATGCCAACCCCAAACTGCAGACTTCAAACCGTCTAGTGGAACTCTAGTGGAAGACTACAGTTAAGGTTTTAAACTCCGGTTGAGGTTGGGGTTTGTGAAAACCGCACGGCGATAACATTAAATGTTATGGCATGTGATAAATATTGTAGAAATTCCAGCGGATAAAATGGTCGGGTTAACGTAGAGACTGTGATGGTGGTTGTTATTGTTACATTGCCATGTGAACAACACGCGGGGATCGCTGGCGGTTTGGGACCGCCGGTGGTCCCCAACCCCATACTCCATTACATTAAACTTTAACAATAACTTGCAGACCATTGTAGTTAAGAACTAACATGTAGCTCAGGTAGTATGGCATGTGCGTGCTCTGTCAGAGGTCCTGCGGTCGATTCTTGCGGACTCCCAAAAATTTTACACTACCACTTCAGGGACACGTGGCGGCCACATGTCACCTTTTCATTGGCCCTCAAAACATAAACATACAACAAATGAATAGTAGTGTGACACATGTCAACCCATGATTGGCCCGATGAAAAGGAATATTCCAAGAATATTCCCTTTTTTCTAACTGTACCTCCACCATGCTCACTGTGCATCCCAGTCAACCCTGGTCAAACTGTCACAAAATTTACGTGTTTGGCATTTTGATCAAAATGTGATATCTCCCTCATACAACATCGGTTTTTCTAACCATTCATGGCGCTGGAATAACAAAGACGATATATACGCAACCATCCTAGTTTCAACCCAATCCTATAACCTTTAATTTTGAGCAAAATTTATGAACTCCAACTCCTGATCACTCCTCCCCATTGGGAAGCTTTTGGACCCCAAAAGACTTGATTACATGTTTAGTAGATGAGGGTACAAATCCCTCACCTTTCCAACCTCCATCCATTTTTCCTTGCTTGGTTTAGTGCCTTTGATCCCAACTCGAAGGTAGTCAACACTTCCCCTCTTTGATGCTCTTGTCCTTCTGTCAATAATTGTATCTTCTTTGAACTCATCAAGAAATTCTGGCGAGAAATCTTCAATAGAAGGTAGTTGAACATTACTTCCTTGATCATCGATCAAAGGTGGCTCAAACAAACGTAAGTTTTCAACATTAGCAACTGAATACATTTTCATATAAGAAGGCAAGTCCAGTTGAAATGCATTATTACCAACTTGCTTTATGATCTTGAATGGACCATAGCGAATGGGTTTGAGACTTTTACCTTCCCCTTGCATCATTTCTTTGATAATGTGCAACCATACCTCATCTCCCTCTTGAAACTTGTGATCAACTCGATGTTTGTCATGCCTCTCTTTGTTTTTTCTTTGAATTTTCTCAAGTTGTTCTTGAACTTGTTGATGTATAATCTTAAACTGCTCAATGAAATTTCGAGCCTTGTCAATATCACTATGGCCATCTATTGAAACATCCTTCTCAAATATGAATTCTAATGGCGATTTTGGCAAATACCCAAATCATACTTCAAAAGGTGATGTTTGAGTTGCAGAGTTTTTTGCCTAGTTGTAAGCATGTGGAATGTAATGCAGTTCTTCATCCCACACTTAGGATGTTTGCTGCAATATCCTCTCAATAGATGCACAACGGTTCTATTCACCACCTCTGTTTTTCCATCTGTTTGTGGATGGAAAGCGGTACTATTTTTCAACTTTGTGTCCATCATTCTCCATAGATTTGACCAAAAATTCCTAATGAATCTAGAATCCCCGTTGTTGTCACTCCTAGAGACAGCCTAGAGTTGTGATAGACCAGTGCCTAGGACATCTTATATAGCAAGGAGCATATGATATAACAGAGGGAGTTACCAATAACAAGCTCTCATGCTATCTCTTGTTAAACAAGGATATTAATTTGAATGGGACCAGAACCCTCAGAAAGTTGACACAGGAAAAGAGATATTGTAGAGACGAGGTGTAAAACTCTGATAAAAAGCATCAGACAATTCAGAGACAGCTTCCTGTTAAAGCGGGCCGATTCAGAAATACCTCACAGAAATAAGCTATCAGAAGGTGTATGTAGTGAATGAAATATAAAGAAGATACTAGTTAACATTGAGCTGATATCCAGATACACAATACCACCATGCATGGGCTTACCAATCTAAGAATCCATACATAATAGTAGTGTTTTAAAAACACCCTCCCAGAGAAACTAATATAGCAGAAGTATGTTTAAGATGAATAATGGAACATAATATCATGCATGAGCCATATTTAAAGCGCTTGACTAATCCGAGTATGGGTATCAACTAGGATAAATTCATACCAAAAACTAGTGAACCACTCACATTCCAAAACATGATACAAGAAAGATGGGTGAAATGAAATGATCTATTTAAATAACACATAAGAAAAAGTTACAGACTATGAAATACCAAAGACCAGAATCCTCTTTAACAGATGGAACTCCTCCTCACTGAGACCCTATGGGCTCTGAGCCTTCATACCAGAGTTCCACAAAATGTATACAAAAAGCCTTTCACTGCATAATTTTCTGATAAAATCTGGAACCCCCAATAATCTGTTCTTCGGGGGTTTTATAGAGAAAAAGAAAACTTAATAAATTAAGTAGGTGATGAACCATCAATTTGCTTCATAAATACGAGATGGTGGAAACGTGCACGCCCATACTGCTCGATGACTTTTTGGTGTTGTACGTTCTCTGTAGCCTACTTTATGAAATAAATGCACTGGGTGAAAGTCTCTTCAGGGACACGATAAAGAGATAAAACCATATGAACATTTTGTCCTCTCCTGAAAGAAAATCCTGCTGAAAAGAAACCTGAAGGGTATGGTTTCCTGTGCATGGTACCCTATGTCTTCTAACCTTGAATTAAGGCCTGAAACCTTCAATGCTGATCGTCGAATTCCTCTGATTTCCCGCTGATACTCTCTGCCGCAACATTAATATTTCCGATTGCAAAATCTATGCTTTGAATGATTCTAGAGGGTTTGATAGATTTTACCCCTGCTTCTTTAATGAAATTCTTATCGATTTTCCTTCCCGAGGCTTCCTTCATAATTCAGCTTTGAAAAATGGTCCTTTGATGCGCTTTCTATCACAGTAATAGAGACTGTGAATCATAGTAGTTTTCCACCGCTGTAAACCTAGAAAATCCACAAACTCATTAAATAAAACCGTGCACAGGAAGGTGAACATAGTGGGGATAATGGTGAGACAGTGCGGCATGGTGGACAAGTCAAGAAATGCAGGACGATTATAGGAAATGCAGCGTGACGGTGGGAGGTGGCAATGGAGAGGGTTGGTGGAGCGTAGCAGATGAGAAACTTTGAATTTGACCTTTAAAATGATATATAATGAAGGCGAAAGAGAATGCGTTGAATGGCACGTGGAATGGTGACGTGGAGGAGGACCGGGTCAATGGCGTGGCGTGGGTTAAATGAGGGTCGTCCGATCTTGGCGGAGATCAACGGTGGAGGACGCATAGGAGGGCGACGGATAGTGGGCCAGGGGTCGAATATGTTGTGATTAAATGCTGTGTAGCTTCGAAGAGCGACAACCGTTGGATGAAGACCCCCAGATTAGACGGTTATCATGAATATCATGCCGTGACTTTGACCGAACAATAATGTGCGATGGAGAGCGGTTTTGGAGCCGTACGCGAAGACACATGGCGAGCGATGTATGGAATCGCTCTGATTTGAGGAATACCGCTTGCCGCTTGAAAGGTGGTGAGATATAAACCACTGGTTTTTGCAATGGGAGCGGGCGTGGGGACCACCAGGACAGGCAGGCTGTGGGCCGTTGATTTCACCGTTTGATCGGACGGTAGCCAGGAAGGGTATGGGTGTGACGGAGGTGAACAAACTTCGTCCGATCTGTACAGATCGGCGGCTCAGAATGCACCCGATATGCATTTGATAAGCGCCTTTCAGTCTGGCGCATGGTCTAGTGCCTGGGTCATGCGGAGGGAAAGATAGAGGGGCTAGGGCCAGAGGGGCTAAGGCTTAATATATTTTCAAATCTGGATTTTTGGCCCTTTTTGCAATTTTGAGACTGGGGAGAAAGGAACGATAAGCGGCAAATGGATTTTTAGGCCAAGACAGAGGGGTTTCGAATGGTTTAAGTGAAATTACTGGTCATAATTTTGACAGAATGCTGAAATGGTCAACATTGGCTCCACCTAGGGACGACACGTTCATCCCTGGACGTGTCGAGAACTTTGCAGACCGCCTGATCATATTTTATGCAAACTCTGTTCTTCAGCACTTCCACTTTTTATTCATGATTCGTCATAGCACCCACGTTATTCAAACAAAGATGATACTGAAACTAATATACAATATGATACATCAGGCTCTCTCGGCCTACATCAGAATTGGAAGTAGGGTTTAATAAACTGACCATTTACAGGGGCGTCAAGTAAGTCTCCCTGTAAATTCTCCAGCTTGAAAGTGTTATTACCTCCCCGTTCCACAATTTTGAAGGGGCCGAACCAAAGTGGATCAAATTTACCATGTTTTCCTTTTTCAGCCCTCCGGATATCCCATCTGAGCACTAAGTCACCAATTTGCAGATTTCAGTCCTTAGCATGCTGATCAAAAAGTTATTTCATCTTCTCTTGATACTCTGTCAGCCTTTGATTTACTTGATTGCGTGTTTCTTCCAATTCCACCAACTGATTTATTCGCCTGGTCATATCATCGGGCTCTTCCTGACTTTCCTGCATGAATCGAGCTACTGGTAGGGATAATTGAATAGGAAATACTGCTGCCCTCCCATATACCAATTCATATGGGGATTTTCCAGTTGCTCTCTTGCTGGTAATTCTATTGGCCCACAGAGCAAATTTTAACTGGGAATCCCAATTTTTCTAGTTTTCATTTATAGTCTTCTTCAATGCCCTTACCAGGGTTTTATTGGAAGACTCTTCCAAGCCATTTCCCTATGGATAATAGGTTGTAGAGTGACTTAGTTTGATATTATATTGCTGGCAGAAACTCACAATTTCATAGACTTGAAAGCCTGTGCATTATCAGTCACTATTCTGGCAGGACAACCAAACCTGGATATGATGTTTTCCTCCATGAACTTTAAGATCACAGTATCTGTAGCGTTCCTCGTGGGTATGGCTTCCACCCATTTTGTGAAATAATCAGTGGAAGTTAATATCCATTTATGCTGACCACTCGATGGAGGATGTATTTCACCTATAAAATCTATTCCCCATTGTCGAAATGGTTCATCCACGTGCACAGGAATCATGGGCAGAGGTGCCAACTTCTGCCTTTCAGCAAATTTCTGACACTTTTCACATGCTCTAACCCCGGAAAAAACATCTCCAAAAAGCTTGGGCCAATAAAAACCAGCCTTCAGGATTTTGTGAGCGATGGCCCTCCAGCTGTAGTGACCCCCACAGATTCCTTCATGAAATTTTGCTATAATACTCTCTACCTCATCCTCTGTGAGACACAAGAGTAAGATGCCTGAGGGGTCTTGCCAGTATAGCCGGCCATTGGAGACTATATACTTCTGGGATTTCAATATTAGCATTATGTATTTAGCTTTATCACAGCTTGGTGGGTAGCTGAGTATAAGGAGATATTATACTATCTCTTTGTACCACTGACTGGTGAGGTAATTTACATGTATTTCTGGAGTAGGTACCCCAATTCCCTGTCGCTCTTCTTTCTCTTCATATTCCTCACCTGCTATAATGGACAAATTTATGCCCAAAGTTTGATATTTTGATTCAGATAACATTTTAGCAAGCCCTTGTCCTTTGATCAACTTAGTAGGGTGGATTTCTAAGTCATATTCCTGTATTTTAGCAATCCACTTACCCCTTTTTCCTTCACTATCCCCCTGAATAAGAATATCTTTTACAGTAGCTGTAGGCACAAATGCAGTGATATGGGACTGTAAGATATACACGCAGAATGCTTTGAGGGGTTTTACTAGGGCATACGCTTGCTTTTCCAATATATTGTACTTTAATTCTGCATCACAGAGCACCTGACTGAAGAAAACTATGGGCTGCTCATACCCTTCCTCATTTTTCTGCAATAAAACTCCTGCTATTGTATGAGGTGATGCAAAAGAAAAAATCATGAAAGGTTTATCATAATCTGGTCCAGCTAGCAAAAGCACTTTTTATTCTGGTAAATGCCTCTCGTGATTCCTGGGACCACTTAACTTCATTATCTTTCTTCAGCATGTCAGTTATATGTCTAACTATTTCAGCATAGTTACGAATAAACCTTCTCAAGAAATTAATGTGCCCTAGGAATACTTGTACCTCTTTCTTATTTCTGGGAAAAGCAATACCATTTATAACCTCTACCCTCTTAGGATCTATCTTCACCCCATATTTTGTTACAATGTGTCCCAAAAGTTTTCCCTCTTCTAATGCAAATAAAGACTTTTGAGGATTTAGAGAGAGACCATACCTTCTGCATTTCTCAAAGGTTCTATGCAGATGTTCAATATGCTCAGTATCACCCTTTGAAAATACAGTAATATCATCAAGGTAGACTACCAGAAATTTGTCTTTCTCCCCAACAAAAGAAATGTCCATCGCCCTCTGAAAAGTGACCCCTGCATTAATCAATCCAAAAGGTATCCTGGCATACATAAATGTACCCCATGGTGTGGTGAAAGCAGTCTTATTTTGATCCTCTGGAAGTACAGCCACCTGGGTATAACTAGAGAATCCATCCATCATTGACATCCTAGAAGCTCCAACCACTTTCGGCAGGATGTGATCCATCTTAGGTAGTGGATAATTATCCTTTAAGGATGCTCTGTTTAAATTTCTAAATTCCACACACAACCTTATTTCTCCATTCTTCTTTTGTACAGGGACAAGGTTTTCCACCCATTCAAATTACCTCAATGGTACAATTATTTTGGCCTTTAACAGCTTCTTAATTTCCTTCTCAATAGAAGGAAGCAGCAGGGGATTGATTTGTCTGAGCTTCTGCTTATGGGGCTTTGCATCTGCCTTCAGTGGAATTTTGTGTTGCATAATACTGATATCAAAAATTTTCAAGTCTTGATAGGACCATGCAAACACATCTCTGTAAGACTGAAATAATTTATGATATAGCCTTTTATATTCTTCTGGGATATTTTTGGACAATTTTACGATCTTGGGATCAGCCTCAGTACCCAAATTCAGGTCTTCTACCTGATTCTCTTCTACCACTTTGCCTGGCTGCAATGGGACATAATTATTGTCAAATAATCTTTCTAGAGGCACCAGCCCTCTAGGTATTATGTTTCCCTTTAACTGCAACACCTTATTACCTGCCACTTTCTTCTCCCAATTTCTTTCTGAAGTATCTTCAGACTGAACCTCTTCTTCATCAGAATCAATATCCATATTGGAGAATTCTCCTACTGTTTCCAGGAATCTCTTCATCTGTTCTTCATCTTCAAATACTTGCCATTGTTTGATGTTATCTGGGATTGACGGCCGATAACGCACCTCAACTTCATATCTTAAAAGAGGGTTCTGAGGTGGTCGAAATTTACTAGCAGCCACAGCAAGGGAATCAGCCATCCTATTCTGTTCCCGGGGAAAGAACTGGATATTAAATGCCGAGAAAAAATTCTCCACCATGTCCCAAACTTCATTCCTATAAGCCCTTAGCCTAGGATGTTTGGTCTGACACTGATTCTTGACTTGTCTAACCACCAGTTCTGAATCTCCCAAAACTTTTAAGCTTTGTATGTTCATGTTCCTGGTTGTCTACAATCCTAACAGAAGTGCTTCGTATTCAGCCACATTATTAGTAGCTTCGTATTCCAGTTTGAAGGACAAATGGACCCATCTTCCTGTAGGAGAAATAAATAATATTCCAGCTCCATTACCTTCCTTTGAATTTGCTCCATCAAAATGGAGTGTCCAGATTCCTGATTCATGGCTCTCTAAGTGCTGCTTAGTCTTGATCTGATAGAAGGATGGTTCATGATCATAATCTTGATCTTCTTCCAGCATCAAGCATGAAAAATCTCCTTCCTTACTGTAGACTGGTGAATTTACAGAGTTTTCAGCCTTAGTCACCATCTTGACAAATCTAGTCTCCCTGTACAACCTCCTCTCTTGGCCACCGAAAACTGGGATAGTGGCGTATGTTAAATCCATCTTGAGTGATCCACCGATTTTTGTTCCCCAGGACCTTGACAGCAACATACCAAAACGAGCTGGGATTTCAGCCACGACGATGTCCATTACCACACTTTTAGCTGGGATTTGGGCCCAATTGACCACCAAATCCTTGATCATCCCCAAGAATTTAACTCTTTTGGAGTCAAATGAATAAAGGTCCTTGTATGGTCGGGTGATTTGCAATCCTAGTTGTTCCATGACTGACAGAGGTATTAGATTATGGGACGCTCCAGAATCTAACAGAAAATTATGTAATAGCAGGTCATGAATCACTAGAGACACATAAAAGGGAGGAGTAGAAGCATCTAATTCCTCAACATGTGGACCAAAGACAACCATGGGTCTTTCTTCTTGAAGGTTGAGGCTATCTGGAGTGAGTGTTGCTTCTGGAGGGAGCATGAATGAGGTGACTTGGGATTGATATGCAGATTGTTTCAATAACTCAGTCAAGGGCACTGGGACTTTGACTTTCTCAAGTTCCTTTTGCAAACTGAAAACAGGGGGGGACTTCTCTATTACAACCTCTTTTGACTCTTTATTTTCAGCTGAGGGTTTAACTTCTTTTGCCACAGACTTGGTATTAGGAGGAATGACTACTTTTGAAGAGGAAGGAATTTGATCATTAGACTACAAAGGTTTGTTTAGAGGGCCCTTACCTTTGTCTGTGACTTTCTGCATTGTAGACTCCTGGTGAGCAGGTGCTTCCTTCTGGGGTGGCTCCTCTTCTTGATCTTGAGTACGAGTCCTCTTCATAGAAGATGTGAGATCATATCTTCTATTGAAATGTGCTTGCATGAAATCAGTAAATTGTTTACAATATTGATCAATTTCTGCTTCTTCTATGTCTCTGGTCTTTTCTTCTTCTTGCAATGGGCACTCAGCTCCTTCATTTCCCTGTAAAGGGCATTCTTCTCCATCACTATTTGAAAAGGCAAGATTTGCATCCTCCAATCCATAGGCAGTGTCTTCAGTAGGATCATCTACTAGACCTTCCAGGTACAATGGGTGTGGTACCTGATCCTGTTGCTCCTTTTCTTCCCTTGGCAATATTTGCAGGGGTGGTTTCCTATACTGAGGATTGTAACCTCTTTTTGAAGCATTGTGGAATTTCTTGAAAGTTGAATTCTTGGCCTCCAATTCAAGCTTGAGCACCTTTTTAATCAATTTGGTCATTTCTTCCGTTATGTCTGTGTCTCTGTCCGGGTTAGAGGTAGATACCTCTTCTTTGCCCCTTCTTCTGGTATCTTGTTCAAATCTTCCTTTTGATTTACCAGTGGAGGCAAAGTTTTCTTCCAACTCTAGTGCATCTGTCTGAGCATCATCCAGAGTAGCAGGATTTCTTTCTCTGAGAGAGAAACCAAATTCTGAATCAAAGGTTGTTAGAAAAACAAATTTGGCAGTAGTTTGATGAGGTTTCATGTCAGCAGGCAGGCTCAAATACAATTTATTAAATCTCTTGATAAATTCTGACACCCCTTAATTATGTCTTTTCTTGAGTGTATTAAACTCAGTAATACATTGTCCATGATCTTTCTTTTCCCCCCATCTCCTGAGAAAATTATTTTCCATCTTGTCCCAAGTGGTTATGGAACAGTTTCCCAATGTCTTAAACCATTTTCTGGCTTCACCATCAAGATATTGCACAAATAGCCTTAAGACCACATCTAAATGTTCAACATTAAAGTTCTCTGCAAAAGAGCAGAAAGTCTCAAGATGTTTTTGAGCATCAATCTCATTTTCCCCATTGAATCTGGGCAAGATCTTCAGATAATCTTGGGGCATATCATTCAACACTTGGGGTAGTGCCAAAGGGGCATATTTATTTAGCAAGAATCCTGGGACATTTTCCATTGGAGGGGATGTAGGTAGTGCAATAGTTTCATGAGTAAGAGGAGGAGGAGGAGGTGGAAGTGGAGTATGAATAACAATAGGGATATACTCGGCTGCAACCTGAGGGGTTGAGGGGAACAAAGGTTTGTTAACAGCAGATACTTCGGTGACTTCCTTGACCTCTTCGACCTCAGGAGTAGGATGAAGACTGTCTTTAAATTGGACACCTCCTCGGGGTGGACTAGCTGGATAGTAATTGGTATCTCCGACAGTGGAGTAGGGAATTTGCAATTGAGAATCTTGAGAGGAGGAGGATGGAAAGTCTTCTTGAGAGAATTCGGGAATCTCAAAATGGACTGATTTTCTCTCCTTCCAATTTCTTCTATGTATGATCTTTTCAGGGTAAGACACTAAAGGTGTCTTTGGCTTAGACGTATCTGACCTCAGATGTGGCTTACGAGGAACCAAGGCTGCAAATAGATTTATCAAATAACAAATGTGGAGTCGCCAAGGTGAGGGATCTACAACTCTCAACTCTCCATACTCACCTACTTGAAGAGTGAATTAGATTTTGTCGAGGCCTGGGGATTTATATTTTCTCAACTTCGATCCCCGACAACGGCGCCAAAAATATGTTGTCACTCCTAGAGACAGCCTAGATTTGTGATAGACCAGTGCCTAGGACATCTTATATAGCAAGGAGCATATGGTATAACAGAGGGAGTTACCAATAACAAGCTCTCATGTTATCTCTTGTTAAACAAGGATATTAATTTGAATGGGACCAAAACCCTTAGAAAGTTGACACAGGAAAAGAGATACTGCAGAGACGAGGTGTAAAACTCCGATACAAAGCATCAGACAATTCAGAGACAACTTATTGTTAAAGCGGGCCGATTCAGAAATACCTCACAGAAATAAGCTATCAGAAGGTGTATGTAGTGAATGAAATATGTTGGCGAGAAATCAGGTCTCGCGGACAAGACCCAGGTTCAAGAGTTGTGGCCAACAAAGGGGTCCGGTGTAGTCTAGGAACACGCCGACATTTTCACCCTGCTCAGGAGAGTAGTGCGTCTCACCCGAGGCGTGCCGCAACCACATGCAAAAGGGGATGAGATCAAGGGCAAGGAACAAACCTGCAACTAAAGAAAGACGGTTCATCCATTCGTATACAAAGTTATATGCCAAGATCACTTAATAAGCATTCAGACATTCATAAATAAAATTTTAAACCAGCAGAATCGCATTACATGCACATGAACATCTTATTGAGACAGCAACCTTCCATTATATTAATCTCTTGGCCCAATACACGATTACATAGCAATATTCTCGTTAGCTCACAAAGCTGATACAGATGAGTCTCAGAACAGAAAGGTAGAATAGAGAAGATAAGAAACCATATGAAGCACATGCATGAATCCTCCGCAGCTGCTCTGCGCGTCCTTCCTTGTCTCTGGCCTCGCGACTTCTTTGGTATGCATTCACCTCTCGACATTCAACATCCTGAACAACCTCCGATATTCAACAACCTCCTTTCGGCCGGGTGACTGTTATTTATTCACCCGCACCCGCGAATATCGGCTCTTCTGCGTCTTCACTTCGGCTTCTCTCAGCTTCTCTTCTGATGTTTGCGTGTTCCATTTTCTGTTTTCTGCTGTGTTTCCTTCATCTGCACTTGTCTCTGTTCTATCTCCAGCTATCGAGTGCTTTCGCGCCGCCTTGGTAGCTCCGCAACTCCTGGTAGGTGCGGCGCGGTCGCGGTTGCCATGTGTATCTATTCCGCAACTCAAAAAGGGTCAAAACTCAATTGGCCAAGATTCCAAAACTTAAACAAAAACAAGGGCCCCAACAGGCCCCGACCACAATTCCTTGACTCGTCCGCGAGTCAATAACAAATAACGGTTTCTACTTCCATTGCCCCGCTGGCACCCGTACTCTGCTCTGTTGTGCCTTCCCCCTGCGCTCTCTCCTGCTGTGCTCCGCCACTTGGTTGTTCAAACAAGGGCCCCAACTCCGGGACCCAGCGGAGCGCTGAATCTCTAAGCTCTGTGAAGGTCGCCACCGCTTGCTGCCATTCCTGCATGAGCAAGTCGGCTTCTTGAGAGATTCTGTTGGCGGCGGCTTCGTCTATGGGCGTCGGGGTAGCCCCGAACAGGGTGGCGAGCTGGGCTTCTGCCTTGGCATCCAGCTGGTACATAGCATCAGCATGGGTGCGAAGGGGCGGACGAATCTCCCGGATGACGTGCTTGGCCGCTGCCGATTCGGCCTCCGTCTGTTGCATGTGGAGTTCCAGCTCGTCCGACTGGGCATAGAGCTGATCTAGCCTTGCTGGGTCCGTAGTTGCCTAAATGTCCCGGGCAATCTGGTGCAGCTGGGCAGCGATAGGCTGCGTCTTGACCGTTAGCGCGAGGGAGCACTCCTGCAGACTTCGCAGAAGGGCAGACGCCGCAGCTGCAGTGGAATGGAGAGTTGTTTGTAGACTGACTGCCTGCGTCTGTTTGGCAGTCACCTGTCCTGAATGGTCAGTGGGTGGATATGGAAGGGTAGGCCGTGCGGCTAACGCCGCTTGGAGTTCTTGGTTCTCCCTGCAAACACTAGTGAAAACTTCCCTGAGGTGGTGAGCCTGTAGTGCGATACTGTCCTCCTCGATGCGGGCAGGAAGTGGGGCATAGTGAGCCCTTGCAGCAGGCCATACACTGGAGAGTGCCTGGATAACAATGTTGGTCTGCTCCTGGAGGTTGGTCTTCTCCCGCAGCAACTGATTGTGCTGTTCAGTAAGCGCCATGATTTGATTCCGCTGCTCGGTGCACCGCTGTTGTAGCTCCGTGTGAATCTGCTCGGCCTTGAGGGCCGCCCGTTGAATGAGCAGGTACAGCTGTGCTGGACTCCATTGTTCTGCATTTGTTGTGTTGGGTGCACCCTGCTCTGGCATCTGTTCCTGCGAAGATTGGCCCCTGGCCGCTGCTCTACTTGAATTCTCTGGAGGATGGACCGGCGTCGGCTGCTGCACTGAAGTGGCCATCTCGGTCTCCGGCCGGTCTTGCTGCGTGGTCTACTCTGGGGGAGGGGCAGCCGAATCAGCCCCACCGTTTGTGAACCTTGTAGATATAGTAGCAGGGGGGTCCTGGGCCGTGGCCACGGGGTCAACCGGTGGTACCACGGCTGCAGTACTGGAGGTGACTTCCACCCCGTGGTCACCTCCAAAGAGTTCCCGGATCAACGAATCTGACACAGTGGCTGATGAGTTGGATAGATTGGGGGAGGTGGCATGTGGTCGGCCAGTGGGGGCAGTGGACGGAGTGAAAGAAGTGGGAGGGAGGCGAAGGTTGAGGAACTCTGCCGGGTCGATCAGAGGTTCCTCCGGAATCAGAGTTGCTGTGGGGGGAGTGACTGGTGGATCATCGTCAGTCAGATCCACCACTGGATCTGTAGCAATAATGCGGGCCCTCTTGGATGGAGGTGGGTCTGTTGAATCGGGTTCGGGGGCCGGTTCACCCATTGGTGTGATGAGGGGGGTGGCAGAAGTGAACAGGTTGGTGGGAATGGGGGAAATGAGTGGGGCGGTGTTGGAGGGACCACGAGACCGATTAATATGAAATTCAGCAAAAGAAGGAAATATAGGGGCACCACTTGAAGCGACCTGGGTGGCCACGTTAAGTCGTCGTACCTGGTCATTGAGGTGCTCGACGATCGGGACCAGCGCTGGAGGCAGATCCGGGGCGGTCTCAACTGCTTCTTGTGGAGGGTCCGCCGCAACCTGTGAGGACCCCGCTGCGCCGGTCGCGGCAGGCCGCTGTGCCGGCAGCATCCCCTCAAAGTTATAGCGGGTGATCTCGTCTTGGACGTGCTTGACGACCCCCGGCCACGCAGAAACCTCTCGGTGGAAGGTGTCGTCATTCAGCTGGAACCGGAGGGGCGCCATGTGAAATGTAGCGGCCGGCACGCAAGTTGGCTGGATGAAGGTGTGCCTGTGGCTGACCCCAAACCACACCTGCTCACTGTACTCATCCAGCAAGGGCCTGGGCACCCGTTGCTGGTTGGCCACAACATCGGTCATCATCCCGTACCACGCCCGGAACGCTGCCGCGTTCACCTGTTTGGTGCTGGGATCCATGGACACCTGCCAGGGGGTGTATTTCATCGCAAGCGGCTGGCTTATGGTCGTCTCTGCCGGCTCCCGGATGGGAGGAAGGTGCCATTTCCACATGGCAAAGGCTAAGATCAAGTAGCCGTAAATGAAAGTGGTGGTACGCCTATAATTTTCTTCGCAGGCCGCGAAGAGTTCCTTCAACACGAAAGAGCACCAATTCAACTTGGCGCCCCGAGTGCAGTGCTCTGAAATGGAAATTGTGTCCAGGGTGCATTCTCCCTTCGTATAGTGGCGCATCGTCTTGCTAGCGATCAGGTAGCAAGCAAACCGGATTTCTGGTTTGTTGATCAGGTCAATTTTGGCACCTTTTCCACCCCGGCGAGTGCCATACTTGGTATACAGGTCGGAGTCACCTAACTTCCGGGCACGCTTAGAGGATGTCTGGCCAGCAGCGGAGACATCTGCACCATTTTGGGACAGCCCTGTAAGCTGATGAATGTCTTCGACATGAATTGTGATTTCTTCGTTGAGCCACAGGGACCCGTTCTGTACCCGACTGAGGAGGAACCGGGTGCATTGCAGAGCCGGTCCCGTAGTGCCGAAAACGGGAAGAGACCTCAAATGCATCAAGGTCGACTGCTGCAGGCCCTTGAATTCTTCTCGCATCCGACTGTGGGAGCTGGTGCCTGGCGTGTAATGGTGCTCCATGTAAGTCTGCCAATGGAGGTGGGGAAACTCAGCCGGGTCGGACAGGTTGGCGTCCATACATGCTGCATTGTCATACTTGCAGACCAACGACTCGACACGGTGAATTCTGCTGTCTAACGCTGGTTCAGGGACAGAGACGATAGCCCTCGGCATCTTGGCGCGACGCTGGTAAACTTGGAGTGTTCTTCTGGAGTTCTCTGCTGGATACGGTGCGCTTCGATGCTGCAAATGCTCTGGAGACGCTGCAACTTCCAAATTGAACTGGTCCGTCATTCTCGTGCTGTTGATCTTCATGCAAATTATGGCATCCGTTGGCACGCGCGGAGTTGATGAGACTCCATAACGGCAATTAATTCTTGCTGTCCTTCGGGGCTGCGATAATCGTGCGATCAATCGCGTGCCTGTATGTAATCTGACAGTTGCTGACGGCATCATGGGAAGAAGGGTGGACTCGACGGCTGAGAGAACTGCGGGTGATGGCAAATGATTAGGGTACGATTACTGTCTATTATGGGAATTTATGAAAAAATCTGAGCGATCCTACGGACTGACAAAAGGACTGACGGAAATGACCTGGACTGACACTGGCACGAGGATGGATCCTACGTGAACGACACGCTGGACTGGCGCGGTGACATGCTGGACTGGCGCTACGACACGCTGGACTGGCCAGCCCCGACCACAGTCGGTTGCGGTAATGTTCCCGCAACTGACTGTTTATTTGATTGATTACAAATGAACGGAAAAGACTACCTACGCTCATCCCGGTTGCGGGAGAGTTATTCACCTACGCTACTCTACGGGTTCTCTCGGTTGCGAGAGTTATTGATGAAAAGTGAGAAGGTACTTACTCCTGGTAGGGTTTCAGGCGTGCGCCATTCACCCACCCAGGAAGAACTGTACCGTCCAGCTGTGCCAACTGAACGGCGCCTGAGTCACGGATCTCGATAACAAAGTAGGGTCCCAACCAGTGCATCTGGAGCTTGCCTGGAAACTTTTGGAACCGGCTGTCGTACAGAAGAACCTTGCCGCCAACTTGGAAAGCTTTAGTTTTGATGTGGCGGTCGTGCCACGCTTTCTGCCGGGCCTTCTCAACCCTCTGGTGGAATTCTGCGAGGAATCGAGCCTCATCCGGCTCCTGTAGCTCCTGGAGGCGTTCCCGAAGTGACGCCTCTTCTGAGAATTGAAGGGACGTTGCGATTAAAAGGCTGGGTACGGTGAACTCGGCGGGAATCACAGCTTCCCGGCCATACACCAACTGGAATGGCATCTGGTTGGTCAAACGTTTTACCGTCGTCCGGTAAGCCCATAATGCCGCTGGTAGCCGCTCGTCCCAGTCGTCCCGCTGAGCACTGCAGATTTTAGTCAAGCCCTTTTCAAGAATCTTATTGAAGGCTTCCACCGTACCATTGGCCTGCGGGTGGTATGGGCTGCTTTTATGATGCTGAATCATAAATGTGTCCAGTAGTGACTTGACCGTGGCATTAATGAAATGCGTACCCTGATCGCTGGTTAAGCTCCGTGGGCAGCCAAAGCGGCTGATGATGTTTTCGAAGATGAACCGGGCAGTGGTCTCTGCCGAGCAGTCGCGTACCGCTGCTGCCTCAGCCCACCGTGTGAGGTAATCCATTGCGGTAATGATGTACCGGGCTTTGGAATGGCGAGCGACTGGTGCGATGGGGCCTACGAAATCAACAGCCCACTTTTCGAACGGCCGCAACACATGCACTGGGTGTAGCGGAAGCTCGTCCCTGTGCAAAGGCCTTCCCGTCCGCTGGCAGACATCGCAACGCTTCACATAGGCCTTACAGTCGGGATGTACCGTCGGCCACCAGAGGCCAGCTTGAAGCACCTTCCTTGCGGTAGGTTTTGCACCCACATGCCCTCCCGCAACACCACTGTGACATTCCCACATCACTGCTTCCCGTTCATGGTCAAGAACGCACCTACGCAACACCTCATCCAGCCCCAATTTGTACAGCTGCCCCGCGATCAATTGGTAGTCGGCTGCTCGGACAACAAGGTGGCGTTTCTGAAGCGGGGTGTAATCCTCAGGGCACTGTCTCGTGGTCAGATACATGGCGATGTCAGCCAGGTAATCTGGTACTGCTTCAACGCGGAAGAGGTCAGCATCCGGAAGCTGATCGTCCAACGGGCCTTCATTCTCTCCCGTCTCCAACCTGGATAAGTGATCGGGACCAACATTCAACCTGCCCGGCTTGACAATCACCTCAAACGTGAACTCCTGAAAAAGTAGAAGCCATCGACAGATTCTTCCTTCCAACACAGGCTTATTTACCAGATATTTCAATGCAGAATGGTCCGTGAAAAATGTAAATTGGCCGCCCAGGAGATAGTGGCGGAACTTCTGGAGAGAGTACACCATCGCCAACGCCTCCCGCTCGGTCGTGGTGTAATTCTTCTCCGCATTCGACAACCGTTGGTTGGCGAAGTATACCGGGTGGTCAACTGTCGTTTCCCCGGGTTGCGCCAATACAGCTCCAAGCGCAATTCCGGACGCATCAATGTGCACATGGAACTGCTTATCCCAGTCGGGATGAACAAGTATGGGTGTCGTCGGCAACTTCTCCTTCAATGTGTCAAGTGCCTTCCTGCACTCCGCCGTCCACTCAAACGCTTCTGACTTCCGCAACAGTTTCTCCAGAGGGGCAGTGATTTTGGCGTAGTTGCGGATAAACCGCCTGTAGTATCATGTGTGCCCGAGCAGTGCCCGCAACTGCTTCACGGTCTCGGGGGCCTCCATGTGGACGATGACCGCGACCTTGGCAGGATCAACGCAGACCCCTTGCTTGCACACCACGTGACCCAGGAGAGTGCCGAATGGTACTGCAAAAATACATTTCTTCAAGTTCAAGGAAATCTGCAGCTGGCGACACCGGTCGAACATAACACGCAACAGGGAGGCGTGTTTCTTCAGCAGGCTGTAAATAGTCCAGTCGTCCATGTAGACTTCCAGGAACTTGTGAATGTACTCCGGGAAAGCAGCAATGACAATCCGGGAAAACACAGCCGGTGCGTTCTTCAGACCAAACGGCATAACGTGGTATGCGAATGATCCCCACTCAGTGGTGAATGTCGTCTTTGCTTTGTCTTCCTCGGTGATGCGCACCTGATGGTAGCCCGAAAACCCATCAGTGAAGGAATAAGCTTCGTTTCCCGCGACATGATCTAGAACTTCATCGCTGAAGGGAGTGGGAAACGGGTCGTGGATACAAGCATTATTCAAGCTCCGGTAGTCTACAAAGACCCGGATCTCCGCTTTTTCCTTCTTGTTCTGGATGACAATCGGACTCACCCATTCCGCTTCTTCTACCGGAAAGATGAGACCTGCAGCCAGCATTTTGTCAATCTCCATCTTGACCTTCTCTTTGATACGTGGATTCAACCGGTAGGGTCGGTGCTTCACCGGCCTGGCCCCCGGTTTCAGTGTGATGCGCATCTCGCCCAAATCCCCCTTGATCCCCTTCAGGTCCGCAACCGATGATGGGAACAAATCTTCATATTCTCGGAGGAGGCTGAAAATTTCTTTAGTTGTCTCCTCGTCCCAGTAATCCCCCACCGTTGCGAGCTTGGGTTTCTCGTCCGTTCCAATGTTCAGCTCTTTGTCTTTAGGGGCTGCAAATGGACTCCTTCTGTCGTCGGCTCATCACGGATGCTCTGCTCGCCCTCCTTTTCGTCAAAGTAGAGATGCCTAAGGTCCTCCAAACTATCATCCTCCGGATCACCGTCAATCCGTTGGCAAACCAATTCGCGCCTGACCGCAGGGCGTGACGCCACCGGGCCCTCATCGGGCTCAGGACGGCGGAAAAACAGAACCTCCTTGACGGCTTGTAGGGCCTGAGATTCCTGTGCCATCTCCCCTTCGAATGAGAAGCTCCGGATGAACTTTTCCGCGACTGCCTGCCAGGAGCGGGTTCCCCGTTTCTGCTTTTCCTCCAGGTACCAGGCCTGGGGAATTGTACCCAGGGAGTGGACAAACCTGTGGACCCACAACTCCTCAGGGTACCGGGTGCTACGCCACTGTTCCTCGCACACCCGCAAATGCTGTCGCGGGTCGGAAGCTCCATGATGTTTAAGCGTAATGCAGGGCCCTTCATCCTCTTTGAAGCGTGCCCGCAGAGCATCCGCCACACGCTCCCATCGCAACAGAGTGTTGCGGTGATTGTTCCACCATCGTCCCGACGTTGACTGCAAGGCCACATCCAAAAGTGGTATCCGGCTTTCATCTGGGACCTGGTCTTCCACCTTGGCAATAAAAGTATTCACTGCTTGCATGTTTGATAATGTGGGGTATCCGCGGATCTCAGTCCCTACCCACCGGACTTGAGCAATGGAGGCACATCTCCGCGTGGTGGTCTCATACCCCCCTTGCTGCCAGTCTTCCCACGCGAGCTCGGATCCGAGCTCCGAGCTCTGCACACTCCGCCAACTGATAGAGCCAGTTGCGGTCGGGTTAATATAATCGTCCCGCTTCCCTGCAGTCATCTGATAGAGATGGTCCATCATCTGAGCATCCTCCCGATGGTCCACTGTTTCCGTATATTGCGGCCCTTGATACGGGTCGAGAGGCTGGGTGACCCGTACCTCCCCATCTTCAAAGATCATCAGCTCCTTCTTAAGGTCGATGATGGCATAATTCTCAAAAGCCCAATCAATGCCGAGTAAAGCAGGATAGGGATCCTTGTCGCCCATGATATCAATAACCTCAAAATCAGCATACGTCTTTACTCCCGCAACGTCAACCTCGACACCCTCGAGTCGACCGATTGGCAAAATATAGTACTGGTTCGCCATCCTGAGTTGGATTGGGGAATAGGCGAGCCGTGGCTTTCCAAGAGCCTCCCATGTCTTTCGGGGCAGTATGTTGACGTCGGATCCTAAGTCCAACATGGTGTCGCTGATTTGGAACCCTGCGACCTGCGTGTTAAGCCGAAATTCTTTGCCTGTTCGTTGTTTGTTCCGCTTGACACGCTGCACGTATTGAGGGACGTATTGAGGGCTAGCGTCCGCCGGATCTCTAGGTTCTGCGCGCCCCTGCAGCGCTCCGTCCAAAGCATGCTTGAGCTGCTGTCGTAGCACAGCGTTATCAACAATCCTGAGGAATAGCCGGAGCCAATCCTCGACCACAGTATCTGCGACGTTCTTCGCACCGGATTCTGGCTGCCTGGGCTCCTCCAACCCTCCCTCGTTCCGCAACTGGGCGAATGCCTCAACCGCCTCCTGAAAATACTTCTTCTAGACTTCGGGCCTGATCAACTTCTTTGGGGATGCCAGCCGAACCACTCGTGCTGGCTCCTTCTCGTGGGCGTCCTCGCCCGTCTTCTTTCCGCCCCTTGTTATTATCGCAACATTCTGCATGTCGGGGGTTGCGGCGCTGCGCGGTTCTGAGTTTATCAGATTCGCCCCTCTCTGCCTCACCCGTTCTTCCCACTTCTTGATGAGCTCCGGACAGTCTTCTGTAGCATGGGCGTTGACCCGTCACTGGGAACACCAGGGTCGTCGCGGAAGGGGACATTCTCGAGCCACATGACCCTCCTGGTCACAGTTGTAGCATTTTACCGGACCGCGTCCGCCTGTTCGGCCTCCCCGCACGCCGCCCCCTCTTCCCCTTGGAGCCTCGTTCACCCTGTACGAGGGACGATCCAATCGATCCGCAAGTGCGTCAAGCGCCCTGCACTGCTCAGTGTTGTGGGTCATAGACACACAGAATTCGCAGTATACATTATTCGGGACCGTGGAGTACTTCTGTAATATCGGGCACATCCGAGGAGGATGCCCCATCGTCCGGCAAATCTCACAGTACTCTGTGGTGGAGGACCCCGGTTGCAGTTGGAACACCGCAAAGGTCTGTTGTGGCTGGTAGAATCCCTGCGGGTTCATCCCCGCACCACCCCCTGGTGGTGGACCTCCCTGGATAGCTGCGACCGAGGGTCCTGCTCCTGCGCCGCGCAACCGAGGACATTCGGTTGCGACGTGGCCCTCGACCAGACAATGTGTACACCAAACATTCGGTCGCGCTGGCCTCACCGGTTGAAGTTCCTTGAGCTTTTCGGTCAAGCTGGCGATCTAGTGTTGCAACCCTACCAAAGAAGGGTCTTGCAGGGCCACCACCCCCCGATATTCCTGGGGGTAGCCTGCCATGGCTTCAATCTTCATGGCCTGCTCCAAAGCGTCCTGCAGATTATCAATCTTCTGCTGAGTAAGAGGGGTTCGTGTCAAGGGGAGCAGAGCCTTGATGAACCAGTCCCTCTGGTGGTTTGGATCGATCGGGTAGCTGAGTTTCCCGATCGCGTCCTTTAATCGCCGCATCAACTCCCACACGGTCTCACCTTCCTTCTGCTTAATTTCCCACAGCTCGGACAGGCCTTGCTGGTCTGTCTGGGGAAGCTTGAATTCGCGGACAAAATCCCACTTCACGTCCGCAATTACAGGGTTAGGGTGCGCTTCGGACCACTTGATGAACCAACGCAAAGCCCTCTCTCTGAGCGTGGTTTGGAATTCTATTAACTTCCTTGCATCCGGCGTCTGTCGAGCCCTCCAGATGGCCTCGCACAGATACCAGTGTTGTTCGATGTCGTCATTGCCCCGTTCAGAGAACTCTAGATACCGGGTGAAAGATCCAGCCATGTGTACTTGCGGAGAATTAACCAGGATAAAACCTCCCGGTCCTGGTTGCGTAACGGTCCCTCTAGGGAAAATACTACTACTAGTAACGCTGCTGCTACTGGGCGTTACTGACGCCGCTGAACTACTATATGACTGACTTAAGGCTTGTAACTGAATAAAAATATTTCTTAGAGGTTGATAAAGTACCAGGGGAAGGTCGGGATCCTGGCCATGCGGAAGGTGGGACGTAGGGCTGCCTGGAGGGGTGGGTGCCGTCTGATCCTGGAACATCTGTTGCATCACGTCATGCCATTCATCATCGGAACTGTCTTCGGGCTGCATCTTTCCATTATCTTCGCTAGTCGTTGCTTCTCTTTCTCGCGTCGCTGGGCTCCCATGCACCCACTGCACTTCCACTTCTGTCCCGTCTTCTTTCCGGGTATCCAAACCCATAACTCCCGTCCTCTGAGGCACCTCCTTCTGATTCTTCCTCTCGATCTCTCTTCTCTTCAAATCTCTCATTACCCTTCTTCGCCACCTATCGGCGATCTGTGCCCGCCGATGCGCACGTAGCTCCCGCAACTTGCATGCGGCCTCAACGTCCATCCCCCGCTCCCCACTCTCACAATATACACAGCATCGGTCCCCTTATTCCTTCCCCCAGTACGGATGGTTTACGCTTCCATACTCGTTTTGTGGAATTCAATCAACCCTTCATCCACCATCAGGGCTTTGATCCATAGCGGAATCTCCTTCAATAGCTTCCCCCTTAGCCCCGAGTGGAAGACAGCCTCAGCTTTCGAGAAGGACTGATAGCACTCAGCAGCAAACTCCACCGTGTATCCTTCCAACGTGGACCTTACCCAAAAATCCACCGCGCGGGTTAGTTCAGTGTCTACCCGATGCAGTGTTACCAGGTCTTCGTGCGCCCACCTGCGGTTTATCTTCCGCGAGCCTTCTTGGGGCACCGTCGCTCGTAACCTTCGCAACCAATTGTAAAGGTCAGTAGGGAACCTTCCCCAGAAAATTTCGTACGTATCACTGGCTGAATCAGAGAAAAGAACAAGCTCTTTGATCGCCGCCTCCTTTTTCTTGGTCAGCTTTGCTTGCTGAGCAATGAACTGGTCAAGATGATCATCCCACCATCGCCGTATTGCTCCTTCAAAAATCCTCGAGACCATGATCTAGATCCCCTCAGAACATGCAGGTCCCGGCAATGGAACCATTTGTTGGCGAGAAATCAGGTCTCGCGGACAAGACCCAGGTTCAAGAGTTGTGGCCAACAAAGGGGTCTGATGTAGTCTAGGAACACGCCGGCATTTTCACCCTACTCAGGAGAGCAGTGCGTCTCACCCGAGGCGTGCCGCAACCACATGCAAAAGGGGATGAGATCAAGGGCAAGGAACAAACCCGCAACTAAAGAAAGACGGTTCATCCATTCATAAATAAAGGTATATGCGCAAGATTACTTAATAAACATTGCAGACATTCATAAATAAAATTTTAAGCCAGCGTAAACGCATTACATGCACATGAACACCTTATTGAGACAGCAACCTTCCATTGTATTAATCTCTTGGCCCAATACATGATTACATGGCAATCTCCATGTTAGCTCACAAAGCTGATACAGATGAATCTCAGGACAGAAAAGTAGAATAGAGGAGATAAGAACCCATATGAAGCACATGCATGAATCCTCTGCAGCTGCTCTGCGCGTCCTTCCTTGTCTCTGGCCTCGCGACTTCTTTGGTATGCATTCAACTCTCAGCATTCAACATCCTGACCAACCTTCGACATTCAACAACCTCTTTTCGGCCGGGTGACTGTTATTTATTCACCCGCACCCGCGACTATCGGCTCTTCTGCGTCTTCACTTCGGCTTCTCTCAGCTTCTCTTCTGATGTCTGCGTGTTCCACTTTCTGTTTTCTGCTGTGTTTCCTTCATCTGCACTTGTCTATGTTCTATCTCCAGCTATCAAGTGCTTTCGCGCCGCCTTGGTAGCTCCGCAACTCCTGGTAGGTGCGGCGCGGTCGCGGTTGCCATGTGTATCTATTCCGCAACTCAAAAAGGGTCAAAACTCAATTGGCCAAGATTCCAAAACTTAAACAAAAACAAGGGCCCCAACAAAATATAAAGAAGATACTAGTTAACATTGAGCTGATATCCAGACACACAATACCACCATGCATGGGCTTACCAATCTAAGAATCCATACATAACAGTAGCGTTTTAAAAACACCCTCCCAGAGAAACTAATATAGCAGAAGTATGTTTAAGATGAATAATGGAACAAAATATCATGCATGAGCCATATTTAAAGCGCTTGACTAATCTGAGTATGGGTATCAACTAGGATAAATCCATACCAAAAACTAGTGAACCACTCACATTCCAAAACATGATACAAGAAAGATGGGTGAAATGAAATGATCTATTTAAATAACACATAAGAAAAAGTTACAGATTGTGAAATACCAAAGACCAGAATCCTCTTTAACATATGGAACTCCTCCTCACTGAGACCCTATGGGCTCTGAGCCTTCATACCATAGTTCTACAAAATGTATACAAAAATCCTTTCACTGCATAATTTTCTGATAAAATCTAGAACCCCCAATAATTTTTTCTTTGGGGGTTTTATAGAGAAAAAGAAAACTTAATAAATGAAGTAGGTGATGAACCATCAATTTGCTTCATAAAGACGAGATGGCGAAAACATGCACGCCCATACTGCTCGATGACTTTGTGGTGTTGTACATTCTTTGTAGCCTGCTTTCTGAAATAAATGCACTGGGTGAAAGTCTCTTCAGGGACACGGTAAAGAGATAAAACCATATGAACATTTTGTCCTCTCCTGAAAGAAAATCCTGCTGAAAAGAAACCTGAAGGGTATGGTTTCCTGTGCATGGTACCCTCTGTCTTCTAACCTTGAATTAAGGCCTGAAACCTTCAATGTTGATCGTCGAATTCGTTTGATTTCCCACTGATACTCTCTGCCACAACATTAATATTTCCGATTGCAAAATCTATGCTTTGAATGATTCTGGAGGGTTTGATAGATTTTACCCCTGTTTCTTTAATGAAAGTCTTATCGATTTGCCTTCCCGGGGATTCCTTCATAATTCAGCTCTGAAAAATGGTCCTTTGATGTGCTCTCTATCACAGTAATAGAGACTGTGAATCATAGTAGTTTTCCACCGCTGTAAACCTGCAAAATCCGCAAACTCGTTAAATAAAACCGTGCACGGGAAGGTGAACATAGTGGGGATAATGGTGAGACAGTGCGGCATGGTGGACAAGTCGAGAAATGTAGGACGATGATAGGAAATGCAGCATGACGGTGGGAGGTGGCAATGGAGAGGGTTGGCGGAGCGTAGTAGATGAGAAACTTTGAATTTGACCTTTAAAATGATATATAAGGAAGGCGAAAGAGAAAGCGTTGAATGGCACATGGAATGGTGACATGGAGGAGGACCGGGTCAATGGCGTGGCATGGGTTAAATGAGGGCCGTCCGATCTTGGCGGAGATTGACGATGGAGGACGCGTAGGAGGGCGACGAATAGTGGGCCAGGGGTCGAATATGCTGTGATTAAATTCCGTGTAGCTTCGAAGAGCGACAACCATTGGATGAAGACCCCCATATCGGACGGTTGTCATGAATATCGCGCCATGACTTTGACCGAACAATAATGCGCGATGGAGAGAGGTTTTGGATCCGTTCGCGGAGACACGCGGCGAGTGATGTATAGAATCGCTCTGTTTTGAGGAATACCGTTGGCCGCTTGAAAGGTGGTGCGATATAAACCACCGGTTTTTGCAATGGGAGCGGGCGTGGGGACCACCAGAACAGGAAAGCTGCGGGCCGTTGATTTCACTGTTTGATCAGACGATAGTCAGGCGAGGTATGGGTGTGACGGAGGTGAAAAAACACCATCCGATTTGTACAAATCGGCAGCTCAGAATGCACCCGATATACATTTGATAAGCGCCTTTCGGTCTGGCGCATGGTCTAGCGCCTGGGTCATGTGAAGGGAAAGACAGAGGGGCTAGGACCGGAGGGGCTAAGGCTTAATATATTTTCAAATGTGGGTTTTTGGCCCTTTTTGTAATTTTGAGACTGGGGAGAAAGAAACGATAAGCGGAAAATGGATTTTTAGGCCAAGACAGAGGGGTTTCGAATGGTTTAAGCGAAATTACTGGTCATAATTTTGACAGAATGCTGACATGGTCAACACCTGTCACTAACAATAGAAGTTGGAAATCCATAATGAACCCAAACATGTTGAAAATATAGTTCAGTATTTTGTTCAAAAATAATGGTTTTCTTACATGGCATAAGTATACACATTTTACTGAATTTATCCACAACTACATAAAGATAATCATGTTGTCTTCTTGACATAGGTAGAACTCCAACAAAGTCCATGGAGACACTCTCCCATGGCCTTGATGGTACCAGTAGTGGCGTGTATAATCCAAGCTTCCTAGTACTAGGCTTACTTGTTGCACACATAGAACAACCTCTTATAAAACATGATGCACCATCTATCATGCGAGGCCAATAGCAATACCTTTGTAGATACGCCACTATTTTTCTTACCCCAAAGTGTCCAGAAATAAGAGATGAATGAGCTTCTCTCATGACACTTAGCCTCTCTCATTGTGGTATAAACAGCTTGCCCAAATGAAACAACAAATTTTTTGATAATCTTTTTCTTCAACTTGATTCCCTTCACTCAAACTAGCATACACATCTTGAAAATAAATGTCATGTGCATATTGTTCTATGTAACTCTCATGCACAATCGAATCATTTTTGAGTAAAATATATGCACTAATGATTGGTCTTGAAAGCATATCAACAACTTTATTGAAAATACCTTTCATGTATCTTATAACTAAGTGAAACTATTGAAGAAATCCAATCCACCTGAAATGTCTTGATTGCTACAATTTTTTTTGCGACTGCAAGAACTGTAATGGTTGGTGATCGGTATGCACAATAGTTTCTTTACCCATCAAGTAGTGTTTCCACTTCTTGAAACTTTGTACCAACGCATATAGTTCTTTTTCATATGTAAGATAATTAGTCATAGCACCATTAAATGTTTCAAAATGAAAAGTGATAGGCTTACCATGCTGCAAAAGAACTGCGCCCATGGCATAATCACTAGCATCAGTTTGTATTTCAAATGGCTGTCTCAAATTTGGTAATGCAAGGACTGGAGCTGAACTGATATTCTCTTTTAAATTGAAAGATTGTTGTTTTTTTCCTCCCCATTGGAATCATTTCTTCACACTTGTCACTGCATGCATAGGAGCTGCGATGGAAGAAAAGTTAGCAATAAAATTTCTCCAATATTGAGTTGCACCTAAGAAACTTCTTACCTCAGTTACTATTTTGGGTGTGGGAAAATTCACAATGGCTTCCACTTTAGAAGGATCAATCCTCAATTCTCCTCCTCCTACAATATGTCCCAAATAGACCAAGAAGTCTTTCCAAACTCACACTTTGACATCTTAAGAAACAATTTCTCTTTCTTCAAAATATCAAGCACTCTATTCACATGCAAGACATGTTCTTCTCTTGTTTTGATGAAAATAAATATGTCATCTAATTACACAATCATAAATTCATCAAGTAATGGACACAAAACACTATCCATAAACATGCATGAAATTTTTCGGTGCATTACACAAACCAAATGGCATAACTAACCACCCAAAGAGTCCTTGTTTGGTTTTGAATGCAGTTTTCCATATATCACTTTTTGAAATTCTTACTTGATGATGTCCACTTCATAAATCTAACTTAGTGAAAAACTTTTATTCTTTCATCTGATCAATCAAATCATCTATTCTTGGGAGTGGGTAATGATTCATTACCGTAATATTGTTCAAAGCTCGAAAATCTACACACATGCGCCAGGTCCCATCTTTCTTTTGTATCAAGATTATGGGTGAACCGCATGGCGAGGTGCTTGGCATTATGATTCCTTTGTCCAACATCTCTTTGATTTTCCTCTTTATTTTAGAATTATCCATTATCGACATGCAATACATACGGATGTTTGGAAAAGGACAATCTTGCTACAACTGAATCTCATGTTGAATCTCTCTTTTTAGAGGCAATCATGTTGGCTCCTAAAACATCTCATGATGTGCATTAACTACATCATATAAATCTGATTTCAACTTAGGATCACATCCCTCAAATGATTCATTATTAACATCAACTTTAGGCTTAATCATAAGAAGAACAAAATTCTTACTTGAATTTACCAGACTCTTTACTTGTCCAGCATTTACCATAGCAATGTTTCTCTTCTTGTGATGTGCTCTAACAATGAACTCCTTGACATCTTTGAATAAATGTTATTTGTTCTCATGGAGATGGAAGATTGATTTCCTGTCATACAAGTAAGGACTCCCCAATGAAATACCTTTTATGTTAAGCGAACCACATCTAATTCAACTGTGTCAACAAAAATTAGTGTGATTGCAAACCGCAATATACATTTCTTTGAAACCTGTAGATTTGCATCCTTACAAATCCAACCCAATGGATATGGTTTTGGATGTGTTATAGTCTCAAGGTTAAGTTTCTTGACCAAGTCTTCAAAGATTAAGTTTGCTTGTGCCCACTGTCAAACAATGTGTCAATATTGGTATGTTTGGATATGACCCTCACATGAAACAGTTCTATTCTTTCTTCTTCATTTGGAGTATGGATGTGACAGTTTGATGTATGCTAGTACTGGGTTTAGTTTCAATTTATTTTCCCTTCATGTTCTTCAATCCCATGGCTGTAATCTTAGATTCATCACCTCATGAATCATCTCATAAATCATGTTGAGTTGTAGCAACAGTTTTCTGTTTCCCTTTGTTATTGGGTTTATTTGGCCTCATTTCAGGATGTAATTTCCCACAATGAGTTTCAGCATGGCCTTCTTTTGAACAATGTTTACAAACCACTTGTTCTCTCTCTTTCTTAACAGATGGATTCTTCTTTCTTTTACCTTTTGAGGTCTTCTCCTTGGCTTTACCTTTAAAAGGTTTCTTTCTACCCTCTTCAGAAATGTTCTTCCCTCTAGCTTCTAGATGTGTGGTCTGAACACATACTTCGTCTAAACTAGTGGGGTTAAACATGAGAATAGTATGTTTAAGGTAGCTATGTAAGCCTCCTATTTAATTGAGAAAAGTATCTTGGCTCTGCAAATCTACCCCTAATAAGAGAGCTCTTCTCCTAAATTCTTGGGTGTATTCTTGCACATTTTGTCCCTTCAATTGCCTAAAGTTTTTCCAGTTCATTATGGCTTTCTGCACATGAGATAATGGATAAAACTATTATTTTATAGCAGTAATGAAATCTGACCATGATAGAATAATCTTACCATGTTTCTTGATCTCCTCTTTTGTCTTGGCTTCCCACCAAACAAGTGTTTCACCTTCCATTCTCAATGAAGCTAATTGGATTTTGGTATCATCATCTTGAAGGTTTTGGATTCTCAAATAGACCTCCAATTGCCTAATCCAATTATCAAGATTTTCTGCATTGACTTCACCATTAAACATTGGAAATTCAAACTTAACATCAAGTTTTAAGAAATGACTTTTACCAGTGTTCTTTGACTTGTGTGCCTGATATACTGGAGACGAAGTAGAGGATGATGATGATGAGGGTGAGGATGATGGCTCTCCATTGCCTCCATTTCCCTTCTTTGACTTATCTTCATCATTGTGACCTCTTGAAGATCCATGTCCTTCCTTGTGAAGTTTCGATCCTTCTCCTTCCAATATCTCATTCCTTTCTTGATAAAGGATTCTAACCATCTCAGTCATGTCAAGAAATTCTTTCCTGAACACTCTTTCTTTCTATTTGGGATTAAATTCTTCATGGATTTCTCCTTCCTCATGAGGCATACTTAATGTAGCTTCTGCTTCCTTAGGAGGTGAACTATGTGGTGGAGTGTTGGCTTGAGGGGTCTTGACCCAGGTTCGGAGGTTAAGGTTTTCCAACAAACCCCTATACTACTGGCCCTTTCGGCAGTGACATGCTTGCGTAGGCCAAAGTCTCACTTGAAGCAGTATGGGAGGGTGCTAGAACCAGGTTTCCACACCCTGGGAGAGTGCAGGTAAGTCAGGCAGAGATGCATTCAACTTCACAAATATCAGATTGCATATTACATAACCCAGATCTAACAGTCCCTTCGCATCCACGTGCGCAATACCATGTATAATCACAACAACTAACAGATATGGGACAACAAAGCAACTATCGCAGCTTATAAATTCTAATAAACAAATTCAGATCAATTGTCACTGCAGCTTAAGTACTTAGCACAGTTACTTGTAGATCTCAATATAGACTTATGCATAACATAACAGATCCAGATCGCAGTATAAACAAGTAACACAAGTACTTTCGCAGCTTAAATCAATAACATAGAGCATACATAATCAAACATGACAGATCATATATTTCAACAGCCTTCTGCATTCATTAATCTTTCAGATCCTTTTACAATACCCAAACCCAACCTACGCACACAGCAGCAAGGTCCGCACATAGCAGGACTAAGGATCTCTGCGCACACATCCAGTAGGAGTCATTTCCCAAAAACCCAAAATAGATCTACTAATTCGCAATTCGCACCAATCTTAGTTCAAGTCTGTCTTACAACTCAAAAAGTTTCAACTACTTATACTACTTTAGCCTACACATCCAATGGTCCGCAAACCGTGGTTTGCGGACTCTTGGTCTACCCTTGACCCACTTACAATGCAATAGGGGCTTTGACCCACCCCAAAATCGCTGCGTTAGACTAAATATAATAAAAAATATACAAAAATGAACCAGATTCGTAGCTCTTGTAGGAGACCTTGTTCCAACAGTCCCCCAACACAATCTTGTGACTCGTCCCGAGTCACTGTAGTGGTGGGGTCTCCACCTGCGCCTGTATGGCTACTCCGGCCATAGATTCATTTGATCCGATACGGTTTGAGCCAGCTACCAATCCAGGGAGCATATCTCCTCGTAGGGTAGCAAACCTAACTGCTCCGCCATCCGTGATCTCCTTAACTGTGTAAGGACCAAGCCAATGTTGTCGGAACTTCCCAGGATGCTTTGAAAACTGGCTATCATACAAGAGGACCAATTGGCCTTCCGAGAAAGTCTTTTGGCGAATGTGTCAGTCATGCTAGGCTTTATCACGGGCCTTTTGGACTTGTTGATGGAAATTCACAATAAACTGATCTTCCTCCAAAGCCATAAGCTGTGTTAATTGCTCCTCCATGATGTCTGGTTCTTCCATGTTTGTAAATGTAGACTAGGAACAATATACTCCATGGGCATAACGGATTCTTTACCATAAACCATCCTAAATGGGGTTTTTCCTGTTAACTTCTTGCAGGTTGTTCGATAGGCCCAGAGGACCGCAAGGATGCATACATCCCAATCGTTGTGATCCGCATTGCATACCTTGGTCATTGCTTGCTCCAAGGTTTTATTAAAAGCTTCAACCGCATCGTTGGCCTAGGGGTGATATGGCGTGCTCTTCACATGATGGATTTGGAATTCCTCGGTCAAAGCTCAGATTGTTTCATTAACAAAGTGCGCACCTCTGTCACTTATGAGAATCTTCGGACATCCAAATCTAGTCAGGATTTGTTCAAAGATGAAATGTGCAGCGGTATCCGCAGTACAATCCTTTACTGCTTGCGCTTCGGCCCAACTGGTTACATAATCAGTGGCCGTAATAATGTAGCGCGCACCCATATTTTTTCTTGGGGGGTTGATAGGCCTAATGAAGTCGATAGCCCGCTTATCAAATGCTTGTAGGGCCATTTGTGGTTGAATGGCCATTACATCTCTACGAGATGGCCTCCCTATTCGTTGGCACGTATCGCAAGCTTTAAAATAGTCATGGGTGTCAGTATGCAGGGTTGGCCACCATAACCCAACCCTCAAGATCTTCTGCGCCATTGCTTCCCTGCGTAGTGACCTCCTGCTATTCTGTCATGAGCATCGGTCAAGATAGCCTGCCTTTCATGCTCCAAAACATATCGCTGCAATATTTCATCTGCCCCCATCTTATATAAGTGTCCTGCGATGATGGTAAAGTCTGTTGCCTGGGTGACTAACTCTTTTTTCTGCTGTATAGAGTACTCTAGAGGTGTCTTCCCAGTAGTCAAGAACTGAATGAGATCAGCGAAGTGTGCTCTACTACCTTGATAGCAAATAGTTGCGCATCAGGCAATCTGGCTTCTAGGTCAGTTAGCTCCTCGCCACACTCTATTCGAGACAAGTGGTCCGGCCCAGCATTCAACTTTCCCAGCTTGACTATGATTTCAAAGTCATACTGCTAAAACAGCAGTAGCCATCGGCATATTTTCCTCCCCAACACAGGCTTATTGACCAGGTACTTTAAAGTTGAATGGTCTGTGAACATTTTGAAGTGTCCGCCTAACAAGTAATGCCGATATTTTTGTAGCACGTAAACCATGTCCAATCCCTCCCGCTCTATGGTGGAGTAGTTGCGTTCCGCTCTAGAGAGCTTCCTACTTGCAAAGGCAACTAGATGGTTAATATCTCCCTCCCCTAGCTGCGTAAGGATAGCCCCGAGATAAATGCCCGACGCATCAACGTGAACATGAAATACCTTCTCCCAATCCGGAAAGATGAGAATAGGTGTCAAGACCATATTTTCCTTTAGTAGCTCGAAGCTCTTTTAACATTCGTCATTCCAAAAGAATGAAACATCCTTCTTGAGAAATTTTTCCATAGGGGAAGTAATTAGTGCATAGCCTTGAATGAATTTCCTGTAGTAGCCCGTGTGTCCAAGGATCAAGCGTAGCTGTTTCTCTATGGTTGGTACTGGAAAGTTTATGATTATTGCGATTTTGGCAAGATCTACCATTAGTCCTTACCGACAAACTATGTGGCCGAGAAAGATTCCGAAGGGTACGAAGAAGAAACACTTCTTGATATTTAGGGAAATCTGGTGTTTTCGGCAAGCATCCAACATCATGCGTAGGTTTGAGACGTGTGCCTTGACCAGGTCGAAGACAGTCTAATCATCGAAATACACCTCGAGGAACTTGTGAATGAATTCTTTGAACACCGCAACAACGATCCGTGAGAAGATAACAAGGGCGTTTTTTAGTCCAAACGGCATGACAGTATACTGAAAAGATCCCCACTCAATGGCGAACGTGGTTTTGCTACGGTCCTTAGGTGCGATTCTTATCTGATGGTATCCTGAGAACTCATTCGTGAAATAATATGCTTCCTGTCCTCCCACGCTATTTAAGATTTCGTTTGAGAATGGTGTTGGGAATGGATCATGAACGCAGGCATCATTTAACTTGCGTAGGTCCACACAGATCTGAATCTCTCACTTAGTTTTTTTCTCCTGAACCACCATTTGACTGACCTAGTCTGACTGTTCAACAGGTTCGATGATACCTACAGCAAGCATTTTATCGAGCTCATCCTTGACCTTCTGCTTATACTTGGGGTTCAACTGATAAGGTCGCTGCTTTATGGGCCGCGCATTGGGTTTGAGAGTGATATGCATGACCCCTAAGTCCCCCATGATCCCCTTTAGCTCGGAAAACTTTGTAGGGAACAAGTCCTAATATTCTATAAGTAACTCGGCCACTTTACCTACTGTATTCTCATCCCAATAGTCCCCAATCTTAGCCAACTTAGGGTGTTGTTTCGTCCCAATGTTGATTTCGTGTAGCTTGAGAGGCTTAGTGACATCCACTTCCTTTAGTGGAGGTCCTTCAACGGCGCGCTCTCCCTCCGACTCCGGGATAGAGACAGACCGCGGATCATCTTCACCTTCCTCTCTTGCCAAGCTGCGGCAGTTGACAATATCCTTGTAAAAACCCAAATCTATATATATTACTAGATGAACGCTAGGATTAAAATTTATTTTTCTCTTTAAAAAAAAAAAACGCAGTGATAGAAATTTTAAACCATAATCATACAAGTTTCTGAAAACTTAGTAAAATTAAACTATTTATACCATAAGCATACAAAGCTGAAAGCAAGAAATTGTATCAGTTATATCCAAGTTCATAAAATTAGACTTCATACACATACATCCATTTAACTTGTGAATTCTAGGCACAATGAAATCATCATAAATAAAAGCAATATAACTAAACGTGTACCGTACACCCTAAGACGAGAGCCAAACTGGACCCGCTGCTTTGCGAGCTCCTTTGATGTTGTCTACCTCCACGCCTGAATGTTTTCGTGCTCATGCTGAATGTAGTGACTCACCGGTTAACCTCCCAGCCTACTCCTTGGGTACTCTCCTTCCCCGCGGACCCCCGAGCTGCAATGGGGTTGTACAAACAAAGGAAAATGCTAGCTGATAGAGGTGAGCCTCTCTTGGCTCAAGAGTCCCCTCTCTATAACACTCTATCTCACCAAACTCAAATATAGCTCATAACCACTCAATTTTGACATAATCTCCTCCATCCAACAATAGGGTAAAACCAAAGTTCTTTTTCCCTTCCCTTTCCCTTTCCTTTATAGAATGTTTCATAAGTGACACTTGGAACTTCATGCATAAATAATTATTTTTTTATTAACCCAAAATTTGATTATTCACCCACTTATGTGTCATCCTCTCATCAAGACTCTCCAAAATAATTTACTTAATGATTCGTTTAAAATAGAAATTTTCCTCAACCCAACAAGACTTCCTATTTCTTCTCCTAGTTGTCTCTTGATTCCCCTTTTCTACTCCTTAATTTGTGTTTATTACTGCAGTTAATTGATAGGTCTCAGATTTGGTCCCCTAAACTACCTCAATTTTCATTTATGATGAATATTCTTATGTTTGCTCTTGCCACATGGAAGTTCTCTAATTTCTCAAATTTTAATTTATTAATCTTATTATAATTCACCACCCTCTTCTCTTAATGAAGTTTTTAATAAATCTTTATACTTAACTCTATGTCCCTCTTTTCCCTTTTTTTCCTAATTAAGTTACTTATATACATTGTCCATTTAATATTTTGTTTTATCATGGAAAGGGTATAGTTATCATGGTAACTAATTTATCTCTTCCTATTCCTCCCTTACCCTAAGTTTTATTCTTGATTTAATTCTTTTGGTTCTAACCTCATATATCATTTGTTATGAATTAGTTGGATTTCATATATTGGTTATATTTATTAGTTTCTTTAATGATGTCGAGGGTCGATTTTGGTCATGCCCTTCAAGAACTTCCATTCGAAGTTCCAAGGGTGCCATGCCTAAGAATTTATTTTTGATGCCAAGGGTGCCAAGTTGGTCGTGCCCTTCAAGAATTTATCTTGAAATTCCAAGGGTGCCACACCACTTGCCCTTCAAGCATCCAGTGGTTACGAGGGGAAATTATATGTGCAACTACAGAGACCCTTATCATCTCGTATGTTGCCTAATATAGTGAGACTAATGGTGTTGGGGATCAAGGAATCCGCCTTGATGCACGCCCCCCAGAAATCCTCGTGAGCGAACCCAATTGGGACCTGCCCCCACAGCATCATGATCTTCAAGGTGAAGGTGTTTCGACCTTTCCAGCCTAAGTCATGCGGGAGTGCTAGTAGGTGAGATCAGGGACACTGTCCCACCCCTCCCATTAAGTTCCATCTAATTGTACAACCCCATCACCCATATGTGAGTCATTCGGCCAAGCAACTAACATGTTCTTGCAACCAATGACATATCATCAGAGTATATGTAAATATATAACAAGTTTCACACTGAACTTAGAAGTTCAAACACAAAATATTTATTTCTATCAAACCAGATTTTGTCAGCTCATCATATGCGAGTGCCTCTGGTGGTTTCCTGTCATACTCAACAATCATCAGTAACAAAGTTTCTCAGTGTTAGTCATTATCACAATAGAACCATCAACATGACCTATTCCTTCACATCATTGTTTATTTGAACTAGAAGTAATGTAAGTATACACATCCATCACAACTATCATCATCATAACTTCAATAGAAAAATACATATCCATCAAAGGCATCATCATCGTAACATCAATAGAAAACATATTTATCCATAAAATCTATCATCATCATGATATCATTAGAGAACATGCATATCCATTAATGCTACAATCATCATAGTATCAATAAAGACATACATAACCATCAAATCCACTAATAATAGAGTCATGTGTTCAGATCCTCAACCTAAGGTCCTCAACGAATAAAGTATGTAGGATCAATGTCAGTATCATCCACTTGAGGTCCTCAAATAATAATGTGTGAACCTTAAGGCTAAATCATTATTAATGTCATATCAAGGTCAGAAATCTAGAGTGGGGCACTACAATCCTGTGTCTGGGTTTCCCATGTCAGTGTCCCGAATACTGCAGAAGAGTTGGTTTTTCCAAACACAAATGTATCTATGTCCTACAGAGCTTCGTCAAGCGCCTCGGAACCCCCTATCAATCCAAATGTTCCTATAAAGTCATTATTCAAACTTTCCCAGTGGCGGGTGCACTGATGTAGCTCCGTATCCAGGTACCAAGAAGTGGTGATTGGACCCAACGCGTGAGTGAACAAGTGAACCCACTCTCCTGTATTTCAGTCACCCCACGCCTCTATCCATGCACCCACGTGTTCACGTGGATCCCCTGGGCCAAGGAACAGCTTGACCCGTACCTCTGCCGGAGTCTCAAATCATAGGAGCATCATGTCCCGACAATCCTCCCACTCTGGGAAGGCTTCCTTATGCGTCTCCCACCAACGTGCAGGGGTTGCATGCATCGCTAGGTTAAGGGCCCATAACCTTCGTTCCCTGGGAACCTCGGCTTCAAATTCTTGCAAAAAGTCCCTAACATTACCAGAACCATCGAAATATGGTAGATCTCTGACCTTTGAGGAGATGCAATGGAAGTCCTTCGTGATCCGAAGGCATCGCAACGCAGAGACATCACGTAACCGGTTTTTCCAATTCTCTATCTCCCCATCAAATTCGGAGAAACATTCACTTTCCTTTTCCCAGCAGAGTGCCTCCTCTGCCATGGGGTTTTTCCAATCTTCATCCCACGCAGTCAGTTTATAGATATGATCCACATCCTCTTCGTCATGCACTGGTTCTGTGTATCGTTCGCCTTCCACTGGATCTAATGGTACTGTTACCCTTGTACCGTTATTCTCGAATACCATGCTTCGCTTCTTTAGGTTAATGATTCCTCCCATATCAATGGCCCAATCCAAGCCTAGGAGCGCAGGGTAGGGGTCCGCATCTTCGATAATTTGAATTACTTCAAATTCAGCCTGGACCTTAACCCCTGCGATATCCACCACAATATTCGATAGTCTTCCCAATGGAATGATCTTCTTTTGATTAGCCATATGCAGCTGGATATTAGACCATTCAAACTTAGGTTCCCCCATTCGTTGCCAAGCCTGTTTAGGTAATACATTCGCATCTGACCCTAGGTCCAAAATAACCTGATCCATCTCGTAATCACTGCGCTCCCTACCAGTGTGTTTCTTATACCTATAAATTTTGTGTACGTCCTTGACTTCCAGAGGGAGGATAGGTCATGTTGCGCAACTATCTATTAATGCCTGAAGATTTTCCACAGCCTTTGGGTTGTGCACCAACTTCATACATGCTTGTAAAAAGGGTTTGACCTCCTCATCTGCCTTGAGGTCCTCAGGCTGCTGCAAAGTAGATGCCTCTACCTCAGCAACGTCTTTGCGAGCTGCGAAAAATGTTTATTTCTCCTTTTTTAGATCCAAACCTTCCTATTTGCTAAATGTTGGTCGGATCAGAGGCTCAATTGTAGTTTTCTCCCCAAGCCCTCCGGTGGCCATCCCACTACATGTTACGACATTCATTCTTAGATCTTTGTCTCGTAGCTCAGCCTTAACCCTCTGCACATTCTGCGTAGGTGTCGGCTGCTTTTCCTTCATCTTCTCTATCAAGATTGGATAGTATTCAATCGCATGGTCCAGTTGCCTGCAATACTGGTAGGACTGTCTTGTAGGGTTTGGAAAGTCCCTGGAAAAGTGCCCTACCTCTCCACAATTATAACAAATGAGTTTCCCTCATCCCCGACATGCGCTCCCACCTCTTCCACCTCCCTTTCCCCTTGCTAGGGAGCCCCCTGCACTCGAGAGGGATCTTGATGAGGATGGATACAAATGTACCCTATAGAGATTCCCTCAATTGATCATCAAATCATATGTCCAGCAATTCTGTTCATGATGTCCTACCGACCTACAGAACCTGCACCATTGTTGTTTTACTTCTGGGACACACGCAGCAAGGTGGGGAAAATGGTGTGTGTCATGCAGCCCTGCAACGTGGCAATCATCGCACCATAGTGCCAGCCCACTTGGTCCTGAAACTTCCCTAGGGCGCAATGGACTAGGTCCCCCGACCTGCATGTAGTCTATTAACAGGGGCAGTTATCCTTGGTGTGACCATTTGTCCTGCATCGTATGCACCACCTTTCAAGGCTAGCCTCTACACCTCGCTCCTTTCGCAGGTTCTGGATCTCCATGTGCATCGCCTCCAGTTTTCCTTGGATCTGTTGAACGCCTAGTGGGGTATCATATCTAGGTGCAGCTTCTAACTTCATAGCGACCTCCAGGGATTTTTTTGGTGATTCGAAAGTTTGGTGACCCATATGTACACGTAGGTGAGGCAACAACATAGCAATGAACCATTCCATGTACTGTCTGTCGTCATACTGAAATCCTCCTTCCCTGATCACCTTCTTCAACAGTTGATCGACCTCCCACATAGACTCAGAAGGCCCTTGCTTGAAATCCTTTAGATTGACCACTATTTGAGAATAGGACTTAGGCTTCTTGAACTGTTGTTTCAAGGTGTTCTTGATCTCCTCAATGGTTGAGTTTGCCTGTTGTCCGATGTATCCCATGTACCAATCCAAAGCTCTTCCTTCGAAGGCAAGGGACAGTTGTGCCCTCTTCACTGCATCATTAGATACGTTCTGCGCAGTCCATACTGATTCTGCGACAAACCAGAATTGATCCATGTCTTCATCTCCCACACCCTTAAAGGTAGGCAACTTCATGTGCGCATCCATGTCGTCTTCTGGTGGTGGGGATGTAAGTGAGTTCTTACCCCTACGCTAGTTTGAGAGTGGTGTGGCTGGAGGACTCTACGCGATTGCTTCTCTTACTGGGCTGTAAACAGATCTACCTCCTTCTAGGTTGGTTCGATAGTATTTTCCACTCCGCGTCGTACTCCCGTCCAGATCAGAGGTCATTCATTCGGTGTGGATATACATAATACTTTTTTCGCACAGCAATATCTTAATCAACAATGGTAAAGTCTTCAGAAACTTACCCCTAAATCCTTTGAAGAATATTTTCTCTGCTTCGGAGTAGGAGACGAATTGATCGATCGCAAATTCCGTCACGAATCCTCCCAGCATGTTGTCCACCCAGTGGTCTACGGTGTGAGTGATGGTGTTATCAGCCTTCTCCAACTGCTGGATCAATTCTGGGGTCCACTGTGTATCAAGCTCGTCCTTTCAACACTTTTGAAATTCGACCAACCTTGCGAGCCACTCTTGGAGCTCGATCGCAATGGTTATGAAGAATATCTTGTAGATCTCTGTGAAAATATACTTGTTTTTCCATTCTTCAGTGGTCAACCTCTTACTGCGGTTTTCTTTTACTGCGAATTCCTGAACTTGCCATTTGAACCATTCATCAATTTCTTTTCTTTCAGGTTTCCAATACGGCCTTGGCATTACCCAATCCCTCTCTCAAAATTCTCCTGGTCCCGACAACAGCACCTTTTTTTGGCTTGAGGGGTCCTGACCCAGGTTCGGAGGTTAAGGTTTTCCAAAAAACCCCTATACTATTGGCCCTTTCGGTAGTGACCTGCTTCCGCAGGCTAAAGTCTCACCCGAAGCAATATGGGAGGGTGCTAGAACCAGGTTTCTGCACCCTAGGAGAGGGCAAGTAAGTCAGGCAGAGCTGCGTTTGACTTCACAAATATCAAATCGCATATTACAAAACCCATATCTAATAGTCCCTTCGCATCCACGTGCGCAATACCATGTATAATCGCAACAACTAACAGATATAGGCCAACAAAGAAACTATTGTAGCTTATAATTCTAATAAACAGATTCAAATCAATTGTCACCGCAGCTTAAGTACTTAGCACAGTTACTTGCGGAGCTCAATATAGACTTATGCATATCATAACAAATCCAGATCGCAGTATAAACAAGTAACACAAGTACTTTCGTAGCTTAAATCAATAACATAGAGCATACATAATCAAACATCACAGATCATATATTTCAACAGCCTTCCGCATTCAGTAATCTTTCAGATCCTTTTACAATACCCAAACCAAACCTACGCACACAGCAGCAGGGTACACACACAGTAGGACTGAGGATCTTCGCGCACACAGCCAGCAGGAGTCCTTTCCCAAAGACCCAAAACAGATCTACTAATTCACAATTCACACCAATCTTTGTTCAAGTCTGTCTTACAACTCAAAAAGGTTCAACTACTTATACTACTTTAGCCTACGCATCCAATGGTCCGCAAACCATGGTTTTCAGACTCTTGGTCTACCCTTGACCCACTTACAATGCAATAGGGGCTTTGACCCACCCCAAAACCCCTGTGTTAGACTAAATATAATAAAAAATATACAAAAATGAACCAGATCCGCAGCTCTTGTAGGAGACCCTGTTCCAAGATGGAGATTGTGGCAATGTTTCTCTCCTTTGCTTTCACTCTTCTTGAGACCCTTCTGCTCCCACCAATTTTCCTTCTCCTCTTTTGAGCTTGAGCTTAGTAAGCATCTAAAACTTGCAAACAGTTAAAAAATTATTTGCACTAAACAACACCAGAGAATAAACTCTAGCTCTAATACCAATCTGATCTGAAATGACAATATTAGTTTTGTTGTGCTAAGTGTCTTTTCAGTTTATAAACATGTGCATACTTGTCTCATTAGTTTGCTTAAATATTGAGGATTTTAACCATGAATTGTAGATGATTTTAGGTGAATTAGAAGCATACAAGAAGCTTAAATAACACCGAACAACAGTGTAAAATAGATAAATAAGTCACCACATATAATTTACACAGCAGGCATGATGAAGCATTTCACCCCTCCTGGGCTACATCTGCTGGTCCAGCTCCCAATGGCATGTCCATCTTTCATTATGCTCAAAATTTTGCAAATACATGTAGTTACAGTGCTCTAATGGCTATTTTCTCTACACCGATGGCTCCAGAATGCTCCCATTAGTAAAAAATGACTCATCATTCACTCATAATGGGCGAAAATTGAGTCTCCTACTCTTTTTCCCAGTTACACCTAGAAAAACTCCACTAAAAGTGGACAACTCCACTTAACTCGAGTTAAAATAGTAGATTCCGCTCAAAAAGGTGTGTTTTGCCAAAATGCCGTTGTATTTAACTGTGGAATTTATCTTAACAGTTGGGGTGGCCACATGCCAACCCCAAACCGTGGACTTCAAACCATCTCGCAGAACTCCGGTGGAAGACTGCAGTTAAGGTTTTAAACTCCAGTTGAGGTTAGGGTTTGCGAAAACTGCGCGGAGATATAGTTAAATGTTTTGACATGTGATAACTGTTGCAGAATTGTCGGCAGATGGAATGGTCGGGTTAACATAGAGACCACGATGGTGGTTGTTATTATTACATTTCCATGTGAACAACACGCGAGGACCGCTGACGGGTTGGGACCGCCATTGGTCCCCAGGCCCCATACTCCATTACATTAAACTTTAACAATAACCCGCAGCCCATTGTAGTTAAGAACTAACGTGTAGCTCAGGCAGTGTGGCATATGCATGCTTTGTTGGAGGTCCCGTGGTCGATTCCTGTGGATTCCCAAAAATTTTACACTACCACTTTAGGGACACGTGGCAGCCTCAGGGCTAGCCACGTGTCACTTTCTGATTGGCCCTCAAAACATAAACGTACAACCAACGAATAGTTGTGTGACACATGTCAACCCATGATTGGCCTGATGAAAAGGAATATTCCAATAATATTCCATTTTTTCTGATTGTACCTCCACCTTGTTGACTATGCATCCTAGTCAACCCTGGTCAAACTGTCGCAAAATTTACATGTTTGGCATTTTGATCAGAACACGATATCTCCCTCATACGACATCGGTTTTTCGAACCGTTCATGGTGCTGGAATCAGGAAGACGAGATCTATGCAACCATCCTAGTTTCAACCCAATCCTGTAACCTTAAATTTTGAGAAAAAATTATGAACTCCTGATCATCAGCCTAAACATGGATTATGGAATCATCCTTCGAATTAATCTTCTTGGCTACAAGATCAACCTACAACACAATATTTTCTAGGGTATGTCTTTCAACACTGAAGCCAACATTCTTCGACTAGGGTGTGTCTTTCAACACTTAAAATAGAAAATATTCGGATTTCCCCTTTACTCAACAACTCTTAGAGCTCCTTGTCAATTTATTCAATAATTTATTTTCATGTCATACTTCAATCTTCTTATCCCCTTTAATTATAATTTCCTCCTCCAAAAACCATGGGTCACTTAATTTCTGGAAGTGATTTTTTACCCCTTTTATTTAATTATTATTTATCTTATTACGGTGACCCCTTTATTTTCCTAACCAATAGCCCACAGGATCTAGATAGGTTATGACTCAACCTCCTTTTGCTTCTAAGGGTCAAAATGGGACAGTATAGTCCTCCCTTCACAAATTTTTCTTGTCCTCAAGCAAATTCCATCCAATACTAGGATCCCAAACAAGTTGGTTGAAAGATTTGGCACCAATTTGCCATGTTATCTCAAGGTTTCCCAATTCAATAGCATTTTCTAAACTCCATATCCTTTTCATTATCATGCATACAATCGGATGACCCACCTAGATCCCACTGTTAATTAAGGAAACTATCATCCTCCATACTTGGAAGCTCTTGTTGTATAGTCATGGCCAACTCAAGATCACGGTAGACCATTGATGCTAAAAATCATTTTTATCATGGGGAAAAGTCCTCATACATCACTCTAAAGCAATGAAAATTCATTGCTCTTTACTGGTACTTATGAAAATTTTAAAATTGTGTAGTCACGAACCTCCAATCCATCATGTGGTATATCATTCTCGGCAGATTCTTCTTCCATATTTTTATCTAAATCATTATTTACCTTTGAAATCACTTCAATTTCTGCTTTCTAATCTTTAGTTGTTGCTTTTTCATTTGCATTTCTACAACTTCTGTTATATTTTTTTGTCACTGATGGTGTCCATGCTTCAATCTGATCTAACATTCTTGTGAGAATCCTGTTAGATTCTTCAACTTTTCTATTATAATCTTCAAGAGATTTTATGTTATAATCTTCAAATTTTCTAGTGCAATCTTCAATTTTTTGAATTTCTTTTGCGAGAAATTTCTCTTGTTGGTTCGGAAACATTTTCAAATAAACATATATAAAATTAATTTGGACCAACAAAAAAACTCAGCCCAATAAGAGAATTTTTTCTCAACAAAATAAGTTCATCCAACAACATAAATTCGACCCAACAAAGTAAATTCAACCTAGAAAAATAAATTTAGCCTCTAAAAATAAACTCGGCCCTACAAATATTTGTGTATGCGCTTAACTTAATCTTTGGCATGATCCTACTGCAACATTTCTCAAATAAAATCCTTTACGCTGGTAGGAAAACCAACTTTGATACCACTGTAATAACCCTAATTATTAATTTAATTAAAATTTCATGGTTTTGACTTGGAAATTGAAGGCATGAATTTTTGTCTCAATAATTCCACAAAATTACTAAAAAGATCACAATAAAAATCACCAACAATTCAAATAAATTATGCAACCTATAAATGAAATGTTGCAACTTCGACATTATTTTAAAAAAGAACTATTTGGAGGAATTTAACATAAATTTCTAAGATAGAACCTAAAAATGCGCTTTAGTAAAATGCTTGCCCAAAGTATTGAATCAACTCACCCCTTTCACTGAGAATCTGGCCAGGCAACGCGACCCAAAAGTTTGACTTCTTGATATAGCTTGAAAGGAACAATTTGGCCTCTGATTTGATCCAACAATTCATTCTCCAATTGGATAAGATATTTTGGCCCTAATCAACTTGGTAATTTGGTCCCTGAGAAAGATAATGATGCAGGAGCATCAAACTCGGAGTAGACAGAAGGAGGGTTAATTTGTCTCACTGTTGCATTTGTTTGTGGACAGGTTACTGGACCTGTGATTTATTTTCCTTTTAATATTTATTTCGTGGAAGAAAATAGTAGAACTATGGAATTAAATTGTTTTGTAGACTTAATTAGAAGTTTTTTTGTATAATCTAGAAATGTAGTTAGGAAGGAACGGTTGTTAGTTTCAACTGAAAAACATTAACAGAATTATTGTCTACAGCAGTATAAACAGCAGGAAAAAATATACAGTAAGTGTTAGATTTCCATCATAGTGAAAAGGAAAAGATAATAAAAAGGAAAACAGATTTTTTTTCCAGCAACAAATCCATCTGTGAGTCAGTGTCTACAGCCAAAACTAATATTCATTTTTTTTTCTTTCTGTTTAACTGTTTATGTTAACGTAAATTGTAACCAAGGAAATGGGAAGTTGAAACGAATGCGCGTAGGAGCAAGCACAGGCATACAAAACCACCTAGCAGTTGCGTGAAGTTGAAATACATATGGAAAACTGAAAACCTTTATGTACAGGAGTGATTTCCCAGCAAACGAAGACCTAGAAAGAAGTCCGTGTTATCAGTACACATTTCATCGCAAAACTCCAGGTAACAAAAAGAAACGTTTTCTGAGTTAACGAAACCAAAAGAAATTTCACTATTCATAAAGAATTCCTTTCAAAATCATACATTTTGTAAATCATACATTTTGTAATAACAAGTGCGTGAAGAGGGTTTCAAACCCTGAGCGAACAACGCTCGTAACCAAAGGGCAAATACAGACAGTCAAAAGGCCGAAATAGAACCGAACAAAATTATTTACAAACCCTGGGTCAAATTTCCCAGGAAAGGGTTTGATAAACAAACAAATGAGACAGAGTCTACAGCAGGGAGGGATGCAGACGATGCCCGGAACTGATACAAATTCAACCACAAATTTCTAAATAGCTACAAGAGAATGACCCTACCCGTCTGTTTGGGGTTGAATTCAGTGAAGACAAGCACTTGTAACCAGTCGGGTTTGTTAGACCTGCAGAAGACAAAAGGACCAGAAGTTAATAACCTGGAAGGAAAATTTTTGACAAAGGAATTGAAATCAAATAGAAACGAGAACGAGACGATTTACTCCATTACACCCACCTGATAACAAAAGGCGTTGAGTCGAGAGGAAGACTTGGTCGAACACAACGAAGGCCTGCTTGCAAGTAGCAATTTACGTTAGAAATTGGGAAAAAGTGCGGAGAAGGTTGAATCATAGAAGTTAACTCACCTTCGGAGGAAAATTGAGTTGAAAAAGACCGCCGAAGGAGCTCGGAGATTCTACCTGTGTTGCAAACATAGACAGTCAGATTAACTGAACGAAAGAAATTTGTAGTCACCATATAGTGAAGAGCCATTGAACGCCACCATAGGTTTCATCAAAATCTTTTGCCATAGCAAACAAAGAACGGGGAGAATATAAAGATTACCATACTGGCTGAAGAGCCACAGGATAAGTCGCACGGAGCCAGAACAGCCATGGTGAAAAGAACTCTCAGAACAGACAGAGGAAACTAAACCCTCACAACATTCAAGCATAAGAGCAAAAGAGTGAAAGTAGATAATGCTAGGGTTTGATACAAAGTGGGAGGAACAGAATCCTAGGAGACCTGACAGGTGTCAGAGCGAGCCAACCATAAGGACGAGATATTAAACTGATGGGTGATTGAAAATCAAATTAAATCAACCACCATATCTTACAGATGCTTAAAACATTGAAATCATATCTGCACACATTCCAAAACCGGAGATATCGTTGTATATGTTAACGTCAATTATATAACATAAGTTCGGGACCTGTATTAAGGTTTCTGATAAAAAAAATTTGAACACAAATTTTGATCAAAGGGTTGGGCCCCATCAGATAATTTGTTTCCTTGAGAGATCACGACAAATAGGAAACTTGACCCTAACAATTGCAATAAGTTCAATCTTGTCAAATAAATGAATTTGGCCTGCAAAATAAGGCAAACTCGTTTTAACAATTCCAAAAACTTGGCTTTTTCTAATTAGAACTCAGCTTATACAAAATAATATACTCGACCCTTGAAATTCAATGAGCTCGATCTGCACAATGGATTGTGGAATCATCCTCTGAATTAATCTCCTTAGCCACGGGATCAACCTGCAACACAATATTGGCTGGGTTGTGTCTTTCAACACTAAAACCAATGATCTTAAGCTAGGGTGTGTCTTTCAACACTGAAATGTTGAATTCTTAGTTAAACTGAGAGGGGGGGGGGGGGGGTTAATCAGTTTAACACATACATGGACTTTTGAAAATTTTCTCATAAAACTTATTTACACCTTCACTTCATGATCAACTTAATATGTGAGCAATTTTATTAGTGAGCAGCAAGTATCAAACAGATTTGTTAATGTAACAACAGTCTTAATATGTGAGCAACAAGTATTAAGTAGATTAGATAAACCACATCAACACATAGACATCATGCAAAGAGACACCAGATATAAGTGGAAACCCATAAAGGGAGAAAACCACATTTTATTATTGTTGTGATGCAAAGGCAAGCTCCAACTCCCTCTCACCACTGATTTTCTGTAGGCACCAACCTACAGGAGGCTCCTACCTCAATTCTGCAAGCTACAACTTGCAAGGAAGCTCCAACTCCCTTCAATTTTCCGTAGGCACCAACCTATAGGAGGATCCAACCTCAGTCAGCTACAACTGACAGCTATCAAGCTTCAACTTGATAGGGAAGCTCCAACTTCCTCAATTTATCAACCGGAATTTTTGTTGATTTACCTCAGATATCAGCTCTGTTCTGCAGCATCTCTTTCTGCTCTTCTTTTCTTTATCTTCTCTGCCTCAATCTTCTATACTCTGCATTCTCTATATTTACTCTCTCTCTCACCTCTTGCAGATTTCTTATTTTCTTCAACTCTTTTCAATTCTGCTGCACACTCTCTTCTTCTCTTATTCTCTTTTTTCCGTTAACTTTTTCCCTTTGGATATTACCTTGTTTTATAAAAAAATAGTTTCATGGTTGTTTGTATTCTACTGGGAATTCAAAATGAACAACCATGTCTATTTGCCTTCTGCCTTCTCATCTCTTTTAATCTCACTCAGAAAAATGTAACTGTAGGTGCTTATTTTAATATTACAGTGGGATATTTGCTCTCTTCTGGAGACTTTCCAATGCATCAAAAGAATATAAATTAGAATCGTTTACATTCAACTACATTGATAACTCCAACTCACTCATTCAGCCTCTTGGCTGGCTGCGCATTTTTCTTTTCTTTGACTGTGTCTTTGTCCCTTTCGGCTTTGTTTGTTTCCTTATTCACTATCGCAGGGTAACGGCCATATGCCATACATTTGTAACTGTGCTTTTTATATCAGCGCTTTATATATATATATATAATGTAATTTCAACTCTTGGCATACTTATACAGAGCTTTAGTAAACGAACTGCCACGTCCACTATAACAATAAAGAATCATGTTAATACATAACAAATGCGCTTTCGGGCCCACTTGCCACGCTTTCCGATGCGATATATTACTCCTCGACTTCTTCCGATTGCGATTGATTGCAATCGCAATTTCCATTTGAATGTATCGACATTCCAGTGCTCCAATGCTCCGATTCCGATGATTCACTGTTTACCGGAACTCAACCATATATGAATCATAGTTTATAAAGCCCATTGGGTCCGGTCTTTCATCGCAATCGCAATCTTTTAATATATTTCTCTGATGTTCTGCTTTTGTCCGATGCGATTGACCACTGTTCACTGTATTTTGCCGATGCGATGAATCATTGTTCACCGTATTTTGCCGATGCGCTGAATCACTATTATGCCGATGCGATGTATGGGTCCGGAACTCAAACACACATATGAATCATGACTTATTGATCCATCAGGTCTGCATTTCAATCGGAACTCTTGTCAACAAGTTCCGCTGCCCTTAGATTCTCCGATGCGATGGCATACCTTTAAGCCGGACTTCAAACACACATGAGTCACCGTGTATAATGAATTGGGTCCAGAACTCAATTGCAATCGCAATATTTTGATAAAAAGTTCCACTACCCTTAGATTCTCTGATGCGATATTGGCATACCTTTAAGCCGGACTTCAAACACACATGAGTCACCGTGTATAATGAGTCGGGTTCGGAACTCAATCGCAATTGCAATATTTTGATAACAAGTTCCGCTGCCAGCTTTTCTCCGATGCGATTGGGTGAGGGTCCCACAGCATAAGACTTTTGTTTGATTTAAATCTGAACAAACCTTTTGTATTCTTAATTTCGCATCCATAACTATAATATATATATACGCCTTGTACTTTAACCATTAGCACGAGATTTTATGATGTATTCAATTCACGGGCCTGCATATATTTGATAAACTTTACACCTTTAATTCATTCAAATGCCAGCGCCCTTTGAACATCTAAACCCGCATACAAATGCATTATATAAGATTTGATATTTATATATATATCAATATATTATAGACCAACACACATATATATATACTCCGCATAGATCAAAAGTCAAACCATGTATTGGACCCTTTGTTTAAAAGATGCTACCCTTTGTTTGATATATATGTATACTTTTCCAATGGTTTAAAACTAACATTGCTCGTCGGGCCCATGATGCATTGCACCCTGCCTTTATATATTGCGCACCATATAAATATATATGGTTTAGACCTTTGCATATAAGGTGCAACATAAATGAGGCGCTGCATATATATAAGCTTTATGTTTCAGCTTTAGTGTATCCTCCAGCGTGGGTTATGATTCTCGGAATAAGGTTTATATATATACTTTGCCGCTTGGGTTAAGATTCTCGGAATTGTGTTTATGTATCCACCAGTTGGGGTAGTGATTCTCGGAATAACGGCTCTGCCTCTGCCCTTCTGCGATAACGACTCTGCCTCTGCCTCTGCCTTTCTGCAATAATGGCTCTGCCTCTGCCTCTGCCTTTGCCTTTCTGCTTCTGCCTTCGCTGCTTCTGCCTCTGCCTTCGCTGTACCTCTACTGCTCGACCTCTGCCTCTGCCTTCGTTGTACCTCTGCTGCTTGACCTTTGCCTCTCTTCGCATCTGCTGCCTTCTTTGCCATCAATGACAATATTTCCAACGTGAAACTGGAAAATATTAGGGTTTCCCTTTTACTTAGTAGCTCTCGGAGCTCCTTGTCAATTTCTTCAATAATTTCTTTTCCTGTCCTCCTTCAATCTCCTTCTCCCTTTTAATAATAATTTTCCCCTCTCGAAATTTTATACCATGGGTCACCTAATTTCCTAGAAGTGACTTTTTACCCCTTTTATTTAATTATTACTTAACTTATTATGGTGAACCCTTTATTTTCCTGGTCAATAGCTCATGGGATCTAGATAGGCTACGACTCAACCTCCTTTTGCTTTCAAGGGTAAAAAATGGACATTGCAATATTCAAGCTTGTATACATGGCCTAATGTGACGGTGACATGTAAATAATACAACTATTGATGTGGAGCCATAGGTCAAAGCTTCTAATGGCCATAGCTTTGTGTCCAAATATTAGATTTAGATGAAATTTATATCATTGGATATTTGTCGATGAGTAGAAGATGACAGGTGGCCTTAGAAAGGAATTTTAAGGTGGTTGAAGGAGTAAAAATTTTTGATAACCCTATCTCCATAAAGTAACCTTGGAGGTCGAGATTATAAGCCCCATACCCTCAAAAAGGCCTTGAGGGGACTGGATGTGTTAAATCAAAATGATATACCTTCTTATGTTTTTGTTGAACATAATAGAAACCATGAAATCGCGTTTAACATTCAATCTATGAGAAGTGGTGGTGATAAAAGCACAGAAAAATTCTAGAATGTTATTCCCTAGTTCACACTTTTATCCCTCCTAGATTGTGGGTACTACCTACTACCTTCACCATTTAACTTGTGCCTTATACTCTGAAACTTGATTTTGTTTCCATTCATCAACTTCTCCTTTCCATGTGTTTTCTCATTCAACAATTGTCATTCATATTAAGATTTTGAAGTACATGCATATTGATTCGATCTGGCCTTCTGATACTGCTTTACCACTTCCTATGCATGTGTTAGACTTTGATTTGTCTCAAGGTTTTTGTTTCACTTGAAAACCACTTTGCATGTTTTTCAGTTTGTTTTCCACTTGGGACTTTATTCTACGTTGGCCAAACAAATGCACACTTCTTTGTTTATATGCACAAACCTTTTCTTTGTTGTTTGATGCATTGTGCAAAATACTTCCCCATGACCTAATTTGGTCACATTGATCAACATATGGCTTTGGTGCATGGCCTCATTGGTTTTGAAGTTTGGTTAACTTTACAACATAAAAGGGGTATTGAGCTTAACCATGACCCAATATATTTTTGTAAAACTTTAAAATTTTCTCACTCAACACATGGAAAAGTTATATTGATTTTGGAGCTTAAGCATACCACCTCTTGAATTGGTTTTGATAACCTCTAAAAACAATATGAAAGTACAAGGGTGTATTTTGATTTGGCTAGAATTTAGGAAAAAAAACCTTTATAGTATTTAAACCATAGCATAATTCTAGGTTTATACCCTATGCCTCCAATGGTATGTGAAATGTATCATAAACATGAGATATATTGGATCGATAACACCTTTTTTATGTAAGACTTCAGAAAAAGATGAGCACTACGCATTTAGTTCTGAAAGCAATCATATGATCATCTAAGATGAAGGATATAAGATTTATAATGGAAAAGGCTTATTAGATTGAAAAAGATTTTTAGGTATTGAAGAGAAAGTCATTTTTTTGTAAATTTGCAACACGTCAAAAACAAAAAAATACAGAAATTGAAAAAGACATTTCATCTTATAGCACATGGAATGAAGTTGCACAAAATGTTTCCACTATTTCAAAACAAAATATACAAATATGAAATATAACTCTTTGTCTATATGTGATAGCTTCATCTATAAGGTGAATTAGATATGTGGAAGATACATAACCACCAAATTTCCCGCCAAATTTCAGATACATGTAGCGTGAGTTTTATAATCAAGCTTCCATTAGAAAGCCCAAATTTCATCAATATAAATTAATTTGGAAATAAACATATATTTTACAACCTTATCCAAGACATCCTACTACCATTGAGACATAGTGTAATAGAATTTTTTATCCATTAGTGTTAAACACATAACTACAATCTATATATGAATGAATTAAAACACATAAATCTTAGATAAATGTCTTTCGGATTAATCACATCATTAGGATTTGGTTGACGTTTTGAATCATCTAATGTGGTTCATACCCGTCGACCAAATCGTAATGATGTGATTAATTCGAAAGACATTTATCTACATTATGGATCACAAAAGTCTTAAATCTCACATAAATCTTATTAAACATATACTCCATTAATTATCCATATTTCATCTTTAAATAACCCCCTCATATCTTTGTACAACATATCCGCCTTCTTTCCTTTTAATATTCCCCTTCCTTAACTTTGAAAGCATATTAGTACTTATATGACATATTTTATGAATAAAAATTTGTAAAAAATAAAAAAGATAAGCATATACACATGGTCTATGCAAAACCCAAACCTTGACCTGACAAAGTAAGAAAAAATAAAACCCCACAGAGGTGCAAGATTCCAAACATAATCTTTATCACTTTAGCAAAAACTTTACATAATGGTTATGAGTTGAAAGCAAAAGCCTCATGAGAAATTGTGCAAGTATGGCCATTTTTTCATGGCACATGGATGTTGCCCATTTCTATGTGAGACACATCTGTTTTTTTACCATGCATGGGTATGAAAGACAAATAAACATATTAAAATGGGCAAAACTGATATTAGAGCCAGAAAGAGACCTGGGTATATTTGCTGGAAGAGTATTTAATTGGGATAGGGACATACAATGCAATAGGGTGGATCCTATTTTATTCCCCTACTCCAGTCCGTCCGTCCGTCCATCTGGCGCCAAACCCTCTTGTCCGAGTTGTACACCATCAAAAATCAAAAGTCGCCTGTTAAGGCCCTCCGGCCGGGAGGGCCACCGCAGGCTTCCTTTAGACGTCGGTCTTTGTCGTGCCCGAAACGGAAACGGGCGACAACACACTCACGACCCCGTACCGTCCGGAGATTGGAGAATCTCCCGTACACCTCTAATGATACACATGCCTCCCTCCATTCTTTTCCAGTAATAAGTACCTCTCCCTCTCCCTCCCCTGCCATCACCCCCACTCAATCCACACTGAAAGCGACTCATAACGGTCTTGCGACGATGGGTCGCTCACTCGGACAACCACCGTCTCTCCACTCCTGTAGCCTGTACGTTTTACCACCACCAGCTGGTAAAAAGTTAAAACCTGCGTCTTGGGTATGGGGATTTTGACATGCCACAAACGGAAACTTGTTATAAAGTATTTTTTCTGAAACGCTGTCATTGCCTTTGCTTGGAGTTATGATGGACAGGGGGGGTAACTATGAATTTTCGCAGTTCTAACTTTGTTTATCATGATTCTCGGTTTAAATTTGACCAGACTTTTCGAAACGCTGTCATTGATTTGATCGCTTGCAGTTATGGGGGACACAGTTGTAACCATGAAATTTCATAGTTCCAAATTTACTCATCATGATTCTCTGTAAATTTGACCAGATTTTGATTTTTGTAATGTATCTTTGACTTGTTCGGAGTTATCATGTGACCATGAAATTTCATATTTTGGACATGGTTTAAGTTAATAGTTGTATAAATGTTAGGAATTTGGCTTCTGTGATCCATAGAATGTGTGTAATAATTTTCGGTGAAAATCACATAACATACATTTCTGTCGACGCGTTTCGAACCAACCAGTGTGGTTCATCATCAGGACAAGATGAACAATCTGATCACGAACCAGTTTAAGTAGATCAAGACATCTCCAACTAGCCGTTGGAAAAACGGCTAGTTTGACTAGAATAGGAAGAATTTTATTTTTAGTATTAATTCTATTATAAATTTTGATAGAAATTTTGTATAGAATTTTTAATATTGGTAATAGCATTGAAGTTATGATAGACAATTTTTTGGGAAATCAATGTGTTGTTTAGGAAATGTTTGATTTTTCTAGTGTACAGTCATTTGATGATGAACTAAGTGTCTACTCCAAATATCAAATATTTCTTAAACTTCACACAATGGTTTCCCAAATCAAAAAAATTGCAATCATATTTTTAACAATGGAAACCTACACATTGAATATTAAAATTAAAATTTTCTAACTCTTGAAATATCAATCATTTCTTAAACTTCACACAATTATTTCCTAAAACAAAATAAGTCAATCATATTTTCAACTATGGAAACTTACACATTGAATATTAAAGTTGTCTAACTTTTAAAGAAAAAACTGATTCTGAAATTAAATTGCACAATTTTTTGGTTTTCCGTATCAATTTTCAATATACTTATTAGAAAGACTCTATTGTTATCCTTCTCATCATATTTCTACTTGATCATGTGATAGTTTCTTTGCATGTAAATATGGTCAAAGTTCCACACAATAATATGGAAATTCTCTTTTTCTGTAAACATTATCAAAGTTTTACACAATTTGTGATACAATTATTTGATTAACCCAATTTTTCTTTTGTAAATATCACTTATATATCACCTTTGATTATTAGTTGCATTACATATAAAGATTATATAATTTTATGTTACTTTGTACCATTTTAATCTTTTTTGCAAAAATGTTATAGACAAAATGATTTTTGTTATCGGTTGAATTTTAAGTTAATTAATAACTTGCTAAAATTTTGTGTTATCATTTATGATAGAAGATGAAAGACAAGTTGATTCTTATTATTTAATTTTAACAATCTCTCAAATAATAGTGAAATTTTTCTTAGATATGTTTGATGATTAAGAACTTGACATTTTTCAAAAAAGGTTATTTATGGTCTTAGTTAAATTTGGTAGTAAGTGAGTTCTTTATTGATGTTAGGATTTTGTTCCACATTCATATTAATTTTCTATTTCTAGTTTATTGTTTTTCAAGGCATTTTGTTGGCAGCTTTTCGATAAAGTATGTGTTTTTGTGATAGATAAATATAATCCAACATTTAATGAAACAACACAATGTTTATGAATTGGAGGTACAATTGTACTAAGAAAGGTGGTACACACCCCTATACAAGCACCATGATGTCGATGTCTCAATATGTCTAGCATCAACATGTTACACCAGTGTTATGTCTCATTGCTATTCCCTCTATTGGTTTGAGGGCACAACAAACTATGTTTTTACTCAATTGTGTTTTTAACACTCCCTTTAACCTCTATCATGTAATTTAATTTCAATCACACATTCAAACCTTTCTATTATTTGTTTGGTTGATGGTTGAGTTTTTTTTAGTTCTTTATAATTAAGTGTTTAAGTTTTTAAATGCCATAGTTAACACCCCATATCCTTCAGTTTTTTTATAATTGGATCTAGAGTTGTTATTTTGTCAACTAGGGTTGAAATATCATTTGTGACACATTTACTCTTGATGTGTTGATTACCAATTGGGTCTTTTCATGAATTATTTCTTGAATGACACGTACAAAGTACCAATTAAATTACAAAAAGGGGTAATATCTAGTTTCATGTATGGGATGAAGTTTATATGTTATTAGAAAATACATGACTCCAGTAGAGATAGTGTCAGTGATGACCAAAAGAGACACCAACTTTCTTATTGATCTAAAATTGACGTGGATATTCTATTAGATAGTTTTTCACAACATATCTAATAAATATTAATTAAAATATATACTGTGAAGATTGAAATCCTTTAGATTTCAAATTTATTGAATTTTTTTTTATGAATAAAATATATAAAATGTGGAAAATAGAGAACAAAAGAATATAATCACACACAAACCATAATGAACAAAGATATTCTTTAGGAAACCCTTGTAGGAGAAATAGTAGCTAGAAGGTGGCACAACTTTGCTCTCTTTTGTTTGGAATGAAAATAATGCAAGTAGGAAAGTAAAAGGCACTCCCTATGGAGTCACTTGAGATTTGTGGCTTGATAGATTGCTACAAAACACTAAGTCCCTCTAGTATCCTATCTCATTCCCACTCCCAGTTGCTTTGCTCTACTATGGAACAAGATACAATCGAATAGAATGAAACCCCTTTTCTTCTTAGTGGCTTAGTTATAACATATCTCAATAGCCAAGTAGGGGTCAATTTTGACTCTTTCAACTCTCAACTAGAGTCAATTTTGACCATTTTAGAGTCTTATTCATAGTTCACACATATCCAACCCATTTTCAACTACCACAAATAGGTAGTCATATCCCTTCTCGGTTATGGGTAAACCTCCTACAAAGTTCACAGAAATTTTTTTCCTAAGGAAGCGTGGGTACAAGGGATGCTATAGACCTAGTTTTATGTTACAAGGCTTGTAAATACAACAAAGTATACATCTTGTGATGAATCTGGGTACATCTTCTTGCATTCTAGGTTAATACACATATCTCTATAAGTTGGCCATTATATTTCCTACACCAAAATTCCTCAACTTTGGAGGTGTGAGCCTCAATGATTATTTATAGTTTCTCTCCTTTAGGAACACAAACCTTGTATAGTGTATAGAGTAACCCATTTTGGAGATGATAATCAATTGTGCTCTCACCATCCTCTACATGAATTTGGATTTTCAATTGATGAAGCATCTCCTTGAATTTCTCATCCTTTGTATTTTCCTCTTTGTGTGCATCATGGACGAAATGGTCTACATGCATCAAAGTTCCAAAAGTTGTAATTTTTAATGTGGGCGGCCATGAAAGAATTTCGAATCACTTGTTTATGTTTTCTTCTTATACTTCATGAATAAATGAAATTATTGTAAAATTCCCATCCACTTGTATTGTTTAGTCTATTATATCTTATTGTAGCCTATAAGTATTGTATTGGTTGGTAATCTATGTGGATGATGGAGCCCATTTCCATCATATCCACTTTTTGACATCTTTGTACTAAGGCATAGTGCTCCTTACCATATGTAGGGTGGTTGAGAACTTCCCCATGAAATAATTTAGAATGTTAGTATATAGGCCCTCCTCCTTGCATCAAGATCACTCGCAATGCATATCCACTCACATCTTTCTCCACTTCAAAGTGATATTGCAAGTTTGATAATGCGACAACTGGTGCTTGAATAATTTTTGTTTCAACTCTTCAAAGGCCTTCTACTGACCCTCCCCCATTGGAATCTATTTCAATATGTCGTTATGACATGGAGTGGTGTAGCTATTGTTGAATGTGAAGTTCTGAATTTACTTAGGTATTGTGATGCTATGACAAAACTGCTAACTTCATAAATATTTGTAGTCAACAATCACTTCATGATGGCCTCCATCTTTGTAGGATCTATCTTAAGCTCCCTTCCACCAGTCAAATAGCCTAAATACACCAATGGTTGTTGTGAAAACTCACATTTCTTTGATATTTTCTAGTAGTTGGTACTTCTTCAAAGTCTCTAACACCTACATCAACTGTGAAATGTGCTCTTCCCAAGTAGCACTATAAACTAGTAAATCGTCCAAATAAACAATATTGAATCTACAAGGGGATTGTATATCATTAATTAATCTCATGAATATATTTGGTGCATCACATAGACCAAATGACATGAATAACCACTCATGTAAACCTTGTTTGGTTTTGAAGGCAATTTTATAAGTGTCTTTTTCTTTGAATCGAACTTGGTGATACCTTGATTTTAAATCCAGCTTGGTGAAATATTTCACTTTTTACAGTTGATCTAAAAAATCATCAATCCTAGGCATGGGATACCTATTCTTGAGAGTATATTTTTTATTTCTATGTAATTGATGCACATTCACCAAGTCCCATCCTTCTTTCGTACAAATATGATGGGTAATCCATAAGGTGAGGTACTTGGTTGAATCACACCCCCCACCAACAATTGTTGCAACTAATTCATCACTTTGCTCGTTTCCAGGTTACATAGTTTGAATACCTAAATATTTGGAAATGGAGAGTTAAGAAATAATTGGATCTCATGCTCCACTTCTTTCTTGGGTGGTATCCATTTAGGCTCCTAAAAAACTCCCCTATATGTCTGCAAAAATCCTTCTAGTCATTGTTTCTATTCCTTAATACACCCCTCCATGGATGCCTTTTCCTTTATTGACTCCTCACTAAACTAATTTTCTCTTAAAAATAGTAAAACATATTACTTTCTATAATTAATCAATTGTTTGGCTTGGTTGGCACTTACTAGTAAGATCTTCGACTTTCCTTTATGTACGTTGATGATGGATGATTTCCTACCCTTGATGAGGTGATATTGGTTAGGTCTCTACATGAATATTTCATTCTACATATACATGTAGTAACTCCCAAACATGACTCCATATACATTAAATTGTATTATATCCAATTCTACCTCATCAATAAAATTGTATTCTACATTGTTTGTTACCTTGATTTATTTATCCTTATTTACCCATCCCAATGGATATGGGAAAGGATGATCTTGAACATCCAATATAATTTTTTTGACCATATATGTTGTTGTGAGATTATAATATGAGGTCGAGTTGAACATGGAATTGATGTTCATATTCTTGACTTGTATCTTAATGTGGAAGAGCTTGGTCATCTCACTCTCTTCCTAATGATGAAGGCTATTCAACCTCACCTCCTTATAAACTAATGTGTAGACAATCTACTCATCCACATCAAAGTTTCTTTCCACTTTATTACTTGAATATGTGCTGAGAATTTATTTTTTTCCCATTCTTCATCTAGTTTTTTCGATTCAGGCTTGGATATACTTTATAACACTTCTCCTCGGTGTAACCATCAATGTTGCAGTGGTTGCAATGATTTTTAGGATCATTACATTGATGTGTAGTAGTTGTTATCTTCTTATCCTTTTCCCCTTTCCACTAATTTTCCCCTTGGAAATTTCTTAGTGCTCTTTTTGTTTCAAATCGTTGAACCACCCATTCAGTCAGCCTATGTTTTTTAGGTATTGTGCATGTACACAAACCTTTTCCATTATCCTTGGTTTGAATTACATCGCTTTATTTTGTAGAAGGATGTGTAAAACCTCAAAATAATCAAGGCTTATATTTGGGCTCTTGGGAGAGATACCTAGCATGATTCCCATCTTCTTCAATTTAGTGGTGTACTGATGCACACTTTTCCCTTACCTCTACTTGAAGTAGTTCCATATGTTCCATTGGTCCTATACATACCTAATAAGGTAGAAATGGGACATTTTGAGGGCTTTAAAGTCCTATTGCTTAGTTACTGGGGGATCACCCTCCAACCTAAGTGTCTCCATATGGATTTCCCACTAGGTTAGGGCATGGTCCTCTAACCTCAATCTAACAAATGATATTTTACACTCTTCATATATGTGGTGAACATTAAAATATACCTCTCATTGTTGCAACCAATGATTTAATTTTAAGGTATCAATCTCACTTTTATATGGTTTTATGTTGATCTTAGTTTCCATCTTGAATATGGACTATGAATGGGTAACAAAACTTGAATTTGACCATTCTTTATTTATTTCTTTCCTTGATTAATTTCTAGGTCTTCACGATCCCATATTTTTCCCTCTAATCTTCCCTTTGAGTTGGAATCTCCATCTTCCTCCAATTCCAATATTTTTTCTAAAGCCACCATAAGGATGTTCATATTGTGGTTGATATCCATGACCTACACTTTTAACCTCAAGAATATCTCCTTTTCCTCATAAGGATTAATATGAATAAAATTGTTGGCCATCATTAGGGTTCCATAACTTTATACTTACACTACTTCTTGGATCCCTTGCAACTTCCTACAAGATTCCCAAAAAAAATCTCTCATACTCATATGATTTGTAAATTGTTGTGGATTTTGCACTGGATAGTTTGTCACAACAATTTTGATAAAAATAATCTAAAATCTATACTATGAAGCTTAAATTACTTTAGATTATAGATTTTTAATTATCACTTTGTTGTTTATGCATGAAATATATAAAATGAAAAAAATAAAGAATTAAAAAATACAATCATAACAACCACAATGAACACAAATATATACTTCAAGAAACCCTTACGAGAGAAAAATTATCTAGAAGGTTAGGCTGCTATCTCTTTTGTCTAGAATTGAAATGGTGCAAGTACAAAGGCTAAGGAGCTCTCTATAGAGCCATATGATACCTTGTTGATGGCCTTGAATGACTGCATCAACATTGGGGAAACCTTCCGGTTGGGAACTTAAAGCAACTCCTTATCCGTTTGGGATGATGGCTCCAACTAGATGTTATGGGACCAATTTCCCTTTCTATAAGCTAATGAGAAATGAAATGAATATGGATAAATGAATCTAATATGACTAGAATCTGAAATAGAAACTATTATTAACTATTAATATATCTATCCCGAGAAAGTTGATAAAATATGTGTTTTAGAAATATTTCACAATTAACATGACAATGTACATTATCATATCATTATGAATATGACTCAAAGAAAGAAAACTAATTTAATTAAGTAGTTAATTAAATTATTTATTTAACCATAACACATATAGAGATCTCGTTATTCACGTATAGTTAACAGATTCTAGTTAGACACATCAATAGTGATTACGAGAGGTTGTTTCAAAACAGATATCATGAATAATAAAATACCATTATACTCTAAGAAAATAAATAGACAAGGGATAATAGTACTCAATAGACCATTGCTCTGCTCATGATAGAAAGGTGGTGGTTCAACTTCAAATTAAGAAAAAATAAGATAAAATAGTCCAACTTAAACTTTCTTTATTACAAAAATTCAGAACCATGTCTCTATTGCTGAGATACAATATATAGTTTCTTTACAAAATGATAAATATAGAAAACTAAAACAAATTTCCATATATTTCCTAACAACAAAAACAATAAAGGAAAACATTATAATGTAGTTACAAAAATTTTCCAAGCTTAGGAGGATGACTGTCCTCCAACGTGTTGCCTCAATTCAAAGTTGTCAATCTGATTTTTCAATTCAGGAGGTGACGTGAGATGGATCCAAATCTGACTGGTGAAAACAACATCCCTTAACATTGGCAACATTTGAGTGGTGGTGCTTGATAAACATCAGAGCATGAGCCACTGACTGTGAGGCTTAACCAAGAATTTCCAATGTGATTCCAAACCAATTTTGGTGAATTGTTCTATAATATCAGCCCTTTTCTTGACAGACTCATGCCACATTTTTGTTAGGAATTTGACAGCTGGTAGGGCACCTTCGGAGAAACTCGAGATTATATTTGATTGAAGAATACTATCAGTAATTGCTTCAATTATGCTATTGGAAATGTCACGGGATTATTAAACAAAATATTATGTTTGCTTAAGGTGGATGTCCCATTATCGGAATATAATTTCCTTGTTATTCTCCTCAATATTTGGTAGGTCAGATGATATTTCTTCCTTTATTTCTTGCCAAGTCAAAAAACCAGAAATATTTTCCTCTACCTCCACAAAATAATTCCTAACATTTGAAAGTTGATTGACCAAAGTTTCCATAGTTTTACATTCATCATGAAGGAATGCCAATTTCTGGCAAAAGACAATTTTTTGTTGGGATAGAAGAGTATTCGGCTCTTTTTCCTCTTTCCTAAACTCATCTAACTCTCGAATTATTTCCTGCAACTCCCATATTTTTGCATCCTTGATCTTCAAGTCTACATCATATTGGAATTTAAGAGCATCAAATCTCTGTTGAAGTTAATTCATCTGAGATTTCCATTGCTAAGAGATATTTTGTTTCTCAGTTTCCATACTATGTTCCAATAGATAAATTATTTATTCTTTCTCCTTAAGCTGTTGTTGGACCTCTGCAACTTTGTCAATAGTGGTTGAAGCATAATAACTTGTAAACTGTGTAAGCCTTCCCAATTCCTCTATTGCAGTAGTTGAACCTTTCCACAGGGCCTCAAAGGATGCATTACCTGGGACCAAAGCTTGAGATTGTTCAAGCTTTCTATTTTTCCTTTCTCTTTTTACTACAACCTTATGTTGTGGGCTGTAGAAAATATCCAATGGAGGAATTTCTTCCACTTTCAAAACTACCTTAGAGGAAGGGAAATATGGAATGACTTCTATATCTCTATCCTATGAAGGCTATCTAACATCCCTCACTGTCTTAGCAATTTGTTTAGGATTATTTGAAGTTTCTTGAACCTTAACCTATGAAGTAGTATGAAAAACTTGAGATGTATTAGTTGCAAAGTTCAAGGCTTGGGTACATTCATTCCACATCTCCTCTAACTTAGAATTAGGGATAACTTTAGATGTTTATGAAGAGGTAGAAGCATCATTTACTTTTGGCTGAGAAGACTCAGTAGAGTGTGTAATATCAGTTACTTCAGTAGTAACTTTCTCTTGAGAAACCTGTAATGAATCCATAGGGAGATTAACCATCCTAGAAGCCCTGTATTGAAGAAACTGATTCATTTCCTTAGGAGTTATTTGTTATTTATCATATCGGAACACCATGGAATAAGAATAAGTTTCTCAAATAAATCATCAAACTTATCAGGTTCATGCATAAACTATCTAATACTCTGCGTTGTTGTAATCATATTGACAACTTGATCAGGATCATATTGCCTATTTGGCATAGTAGAAAATTTCATAGCTTCGATAGCCTGAATCTCAACTAATGAATGTTTATAATTATCCAAAGCATAAATGCCCAAATGAGCCGGGAAAGAGGGCCACCTCTTCTTATTAGCTTCTCTGAGAACTTTTGAAATACCATTGCCAATAGTTTGGTAGGTAATCTCTCTACATAGCAGTTTATCTGAGACAAACAGTGGCATGACATGAGGTTTAGCCAAACTCCCATATACTTTGATGTAAGTGAAATATTATTCTCCAAAACATTTCCCTACTCGAACAAGATCATTTTTAGCCTCTTTGGATATCTGGGGTGCTCTGGTGTCAAATATTATTTGATATATTGGCAGCATAACCCTATGGAAAATTTTGTAGAAATGTTGGTTATATTTGGAATCCCACATAATATCATGGTAGACATGGATAGGATTTGGGTCCCGTAGAGTCCATTTTCATCCCATATATGAGAAATCCATAGTGAAACACATGTCATCCATAATATATGCACTCATACAAAAAGGAGGAAATATATTTTGATAAAAATTACGACCGCTTCTAAAAGCTAGGATGTGGGTGGCTAAAATATCAGAAAGGATTCCCCCCCAATAAAATATATACCCTTCAGAGGCCACATCAATTAAAGGTACACATTGGTCTGAGAAATTTTTTCCATTAGGAATAACATAAATTTTACACATCATTCCTGCAATTTGAGAGTAAGGCCCAACAAGGGACGCGACAACGTACTTACCGCTTTCTTCCCTTTTTATGATTATTCAAATATTTCCTCCAACCTTTATTCCCTCTGATGCATATGTTCCTTGAGGAATGTTGCAATGTAGAATTTATCATACTTCAATTGAGGCTTTGGTATATGATACATCCTCTGTAAATCTTCACTAGAAAATGACCCAATAACTGTGCCTTTGTTTGTGACAATTATCCTGTCATCAATATTCATATTATCAATGAGCATTAGACCATGTCAGTATAGGGAAAAATTTTGGGCTGCATTGCAATTCAGTGAAGGAAGGAATTAGATGCATCACTAAATGTAGCCTCCAAAACTAGAACATAGTAATCAACAGCCATTTTTATCTTCATAACTAGAGGATTTTTATCCTTAAAATATCAATACATTGTCTCCCATGATGAATTTCTGAAATCCCTTGAGCAGACTGTATTCAGAAAATATTCCATAAGTAATGGATTTGTATTCTTTTTTTTCAACAATGGGAGAAGCTTTTGCTGTGTAGGATTTTTCCTTTTCCCTTTTTCCGCCTTCGACATTTCTCTAGTATTGCGAGAATCAAAATTTCCCTGTAACGAAAACACAGATATGAGTGAGATGCTTTCCTTTTGCTGAGGCTGAGCACAAATAAACTTTACAATAGAAATATTTCCCTTTTAATCAAATCTTGCAAAATATAACGAATTAAATATGAACTTTTTCATTTTCTAGAAACATAACTCTTGTATCCCCAATCATTGAATGTACAAGCGTGCCACCACATGGCTAGTAATATCAACTTATCAAAAGGGAACAATATCGGAAGAGTTCAAGTTAATGTGTTACGATATTTCAAACCTCCGATGAGAAAATATTTGATATAATGGTTATAAGTGATTCACAAAGGCCCCAATAAAAGGTAGGAGAAGTATATTGGGGAAGAGTGGTATCGGGAGTTCTTAAGGAATGCCTCGATGAAATAACTTTGATATGAAGGAGTTCCGATATATTGATTAAAATATTTGTAAATGGTATCAGAGAAAAATGATTATCGGGGAAGAGTGGTATAGGAGGCATAGGCTATTGGAACAAATGATATCGGAAGTTCTAAATATTGCAACATACTTTGTAAGAAAGCTGTGATGAATGAAACTTTTGATATGACACGTGTTATCCTATAATGTTTGGGTCCGGCGAGATACTATAATAATGTTCCACGAAGAAATTTAATAGAAAACCTTTTGTGAATATTTATTTTAAGTGAAGTTCAAATCAGGGGAAAATCCCATTGGGATTATGTTTTATCATAAGTCACTCAAAATAAAATTTACGATATGAAAAGGTTTTTATGGTTATAAAGTTTCACTGTCATTTGTACTTTATGGGTAGGACCCATCATAGCCTTGTGCCTTTGTATTATGTTTCGTTTAAAACTCCAATATAAAAGCTCAAAAAAAATGGAAGTATAAAAGCTTAGGAAAATTATGATAAACAACTCTAATTTATTCATTATTTCCTAAAGTAAAAAGGAAATAAGCATAAAAAATTAAAAGGGTACCCATTTATTATTGAAAACTAGGTATAAAAAATGGGGGGTTGTTGAATGCTACAACAAAGTGGAGAGGGAAGCTGGCAGAAAAATAAAATAAAATCCGATGACTAGCCATAAGGGAACCAACGCTGCTGAGCATGACAAAGAGAGAGGGTCGTAACTGATTATGAGTGGTGGAGAATGTAGAAGAACATCACAAAGAGAGGATATAACTACATTCACCGAAGAAGGATGAAGGGAGTGCAACAGATGAAGGTTGAAGCCATGTGATGTTACAAGAGTGAAAAGACAAGAGAAATTATTTGGTTAAGCATTGATAAGTTGGAATAATATATCCTAGGTGAGGACAATAGTATTTGAATTAATTGTATGGATAGAGAGTGGAGATGGATTTCTCTATATTCCCTTGATAACTTGGGTGGAGGCTTGTTCCTTGGATTCCTGGTAAGGATATTTTTATAGCTTCCTTTTTTTTCTTTCTTTTTATAGTGAGTTATGGATTCCAAGGATCAAATGGCACTATTGTGCATAATTAATTTAATGGTGTAGGTTTCGAGCCTCTTGATTCCCTTGGTTTCTTGAGGGTGGAGGTGAGAGCCTTTAGACCCCCATGTTTTAAAGAGGGTGGATGTGAGAACCTTTGGATTCCTTTATTTGGCTAGTGGGTGGAGGTGGTTGAGCCTATGAATTTCTTTCTTAAACCTGATAAAGGTAGAGATATAGTTTTCATTGAGTAGCTGAAGTGTGGAGGTGGTGGAGCTCTGTATTCCTTGTGTTCAATGGAATGCATTAAGTAGTTGGCGGGTGGAGGTGGTTGGGCCTTTGGATTCCCTATTTTAGCTAGCATATCTAGTTTTCATCCTTCGATCAATCGTCCTCAAGATCTGGAATCTGGCTTAGGGGTGACAAATTTAAGAAATAATTAGATGTAGCCTGTCTAACGTTAGGTGGAGAGTTAAAGTCCCAGACTCAGTTTCCCAACTTATAATGTAAGATAATTTTCTTACTTGTATACTTGATGCATTGAAAAGATTAACATTGTGTCCATGTGATGCATTAATGTTTTAATATTGGTAATGTAGGAATATGTTATTCCAATATGTCTATGATGAGAATCCTTGTGTATATGTGTAATTATCATTATTATATGGGGCCAGGAGGACTTTGTGTTATGATGATACGTTCAAGAAGTGCAGGTTTGTCCATATGGTTCCATATGATTGCAAAGTGTGCAAGGGAAGTTTTAAGGATGGACATTTATCTTAAAGTTTAGAAACCTTGGCGAATCTTAGTAGTCCCCAATATGTAAATTGTAAAAATTTTTAAGTTATTTTTGTAAAAATATTTAGTTTTCTAATAATTTTATATTACTATATATAAATTTGTAGCGATTTTTAGGGTAAAATAATTTTATACTATAAAATTTGGGCGAATCAATTTTTTAAAAATGGAAATTGGAAAATATTTTTTTTGGAAAAAGTATGGAAAATTAGCCCACCTGCGAATATTAGCCCCTAAAATTTCCCCTGAGAGTGTGGTCGACTAAGCTATTATAATGTGTGCATGCCTTGATGGTTAATCTATTCAATGAGTAGGCTAGGTTGGCGATGGCCTCAAAGGGTGATTGATGCACTATCGAATGTTTAGTGGAAGCAATCTAATGCATGAGCTAGTGGTGAGGAATTTGACGTAGCTTCACACCGGGTCAACCTAAGGGAATTCAAATTCTACGATCAGTTGAGGCTTGAATTGAGTCAACATGTTATGTTTTGTGCATAATTGGAAACATGATAGGTTTCCATTTCAACACTTAGTAGCTAGTGTGGGGTCTATTGTGGGAAGACTCAAACTGTTGGTATGCTAGTAATTTAAGGTCATCGACACATTAGGTCATGACTTGGTTGTTACTTACATGAATAAAGTTGTTGGCATAGGAAAAAGGTCCTAAAGAGCATGGGACACATTTTTGGGCTGACTAAATGAAGGATTCAACTAGTCTTTTGTAGTCAAATGAGTCAACTAATCTTATCTAGTTGAGATAAGTAAATTGGCTTGAGTTGCTTCAATTGACCTTATTAGTTGAGATAAGTTGACTAGTGGGGTCATCTTCAACTTACCCTACTTAGTCGTGCTATGTTAAGAGATAAGTACATGGCATAAGTATAAGAGTTAGGTGAACCTTTAAAATTATTTCATTAAGTTGACATTGCTAGAATGAATTGTTTCTAACTCCATTGTGGTGATTTGAAGGGAATGGATATTTATGTTGTGTTTGGGAACTGGTTAGGTTTATATGAATTGGTGAGGTGAAATTAGTTGTACATCACTTTTTGTTTTATTGGTCTAGGTAACAACCCGAGTCTTTATTATTATCCCAACTAATTTTGGGAATAATATTTTGTGCACTTCAACATCTTGTAGTTGGTAGCATGAACACAACTATCTATGACTTTCATTGCCAAGGCACATTATAAAAGTATGCAATATCTCAGATTCCAATCCTTGATCTCGACAAAAGGATGTTCATTTGTCTAACATGTCAAAGTTAGTTGTTGGGACTTGCCAGGTTGGGAGTCATCAAGTGGCCCAAAATTTAAAGTCTTGGAAGGTGAAGTTGAGACCGACTTGATGAATCTATCCAAGTGGTAGGGATTGAGCCCAAATCAGGACAGTCGAAGGTTGGGGAAAGGTCAATGATTGGGAAATTCAACTAGGAAAAGGACACACGAATAGATTATTTGGCCCGAAGGCCCATGTATTGGTGAGAATATTATATTTTGGACTCAGGCCAAGTTGGGGTTGGAGTAGTCAGTGGTAGAAGAAATCCAACCCCATTATCTTAGTTAAGCAGAGAAATTGGTTGAGATTTTGACTAGGTTGGTGGTCAGGGCTCTAGGTAATCGTTACATCATGTTTAGCCTAATGGATTGACTACTGAATATATGTGAAGAGTAATTTTTCCACGTGGATTTCCCACAGTGGCAAGGTTTCGATGCAAGGTGCTACGTGGGTGACATGTGGGGACCACTGCTAATGTGGTAAGGATTTAAGGAACTATCTTAAAATGGTCATATATTTTGATCGATAACTTGGATTAAAATAAAATTTATATCATCAGAAAGGTATCAATGAGATCATTGTGATGTAATTTTTATTCTTGGTTTTGAGGAGTTTGAAAAATATAAAAATTTTAGGACCCCTTTTCCATAACTACACTTTGGATGTTGGGTCATCATAGTAACTACCTCCTTCTACCCTTAGATAGGTCTAGGGATAGTAGGGGACACATTATAGAGTGGTATCATAGCGAAGGTTCAACATTGGAACTTTGGAGAATAGATAAGGCCTTAGAATATATTATAGGTGTTAGAGCATGTTTGTTATGTGGAATGATTGCAGGTATTGTTGGTATGCTTACATTTTGATCTATGCAAGTAGCATAGTATTAATGATTTATTTGATTATGTTGTAGTAACGCACCAAGGATCTGACATGATTTCATTAGTATTGATTTGCTAACATGACATGTAATATTACAACTAGCCTTACATCATCCATAATTCCAATAATGAGCCAAGGTGATAATTTCTATTATACATTTCTATTTAATTAATCTAAAATTTTTGTGTGTGCATTTCCAACACATAAGAAGACACTAAAGGCCAATAATAATTAGGACATGAATGTTGTAGTATAGCTCCAACCAGTCACAACATGTGTTTATCAGTGGTTGTCATTGATGTCAACCCAAGCTGCACCACGGGCTACCCCGATCTTGCATGAGAATTTTGACCTACCAAATTACTATATTATAAGTCAAGGGTATTTTTGATGGTTTCTAATTGTCGAGACGTTTCCGTTGATATATGGCACGCCACGTAATTCTTCACGGTTTGAGAGATATTCATGTTTAAATTTAGTAACCTCAGTTAGTGGGCTAAAACCTCATGGGGTTGTGGCATGACACTAATCATTGGTTGTGGTCATTGAATAGTCAATAATTAATAATTTTTAAACTCCTAAAATCCCTCTCACGTTCACTTGTTGAAGACCCTCTCAACCTAAGAATTTATATAAATTGTGATCCTCATATCCTCCTCATGTAGGGATTTCACTACTTGAAATAGGTCATTGTGGAATTTTCGCTATAACGTTTTTTTTCTGCGAAGGTTCAGAAGCAGAAATTTTTATCACGTGAATCCAAAATACTGAGCAAGCTCGTGTAAAAATTTCAGATCATGGTTCGTAATATTTTCGGAGATAGGATCTGTGGAAGTTAGGGCTTTTGCAGGCTCCTGAATTTCATCTCAGAGAGGTGATATTAGGAAACTCGTCATAACTCTCTCTCTGAGCATCAGATTATAATTCTGTAAAAAGTGATGGATAACGCACATAATTTAGTTTTCTGTGTATCAATTTCAGAGCCGAAGGAGGAAAAAAATGACACATGGCACGCCGTACAAGTTCGCTCTACTGAACTCGTCCATAATTAGGTCATTGTGAGAGATTGGGAATAACTTTGTCTTAAAGAATCCAAATTGGGTCAGACCCATGGCATTGAAAATAAGACTCAGAGGGATACTAAAGGACTGAAAACCACATATTGGGGATCTAAAATAACAAAGATACATCAGATTAAATATCAAGCTCCTATAAGGAAAGAAAAATTTAGATCATGTGTTGTCAAGGGCTGCAAAGGACAAGAGTTTCTAGGGCAGAAAAGCAAAGCAAGGTGCAGAAGAGGTAAGCTCCAGGTAAGTATATTTTTTATATGCATGTTCATCTCTTAATTGCATTAGGTTCTTTGTATTCTAATTTGTTTTTTTTTGTTTGTTTAGCACTGACATATGCTCTACAGGATGAGGTAAGTTTTGCTATTATCATGTCATGGGTATTTCCTTGAAGAATTTTTGTAGGTATTATATATTCATCAAGATAAAACTCAATGCATGATCTAATGTTTTGAAGAGTGAGAAATGGCACATGATAATAGCAACAATCAAGGTGCAGAACAACAACAAGAAGTTCACCACATGAAGTCTTCAAGTGGGTAGCAATGCATACAGTCATTGTAACAATATCATTGTACTGAGTCATTGTAAAAGCATCATTGTAAAATTTGTACAAGTGTCTATCTGCCAAGAATTGAAGAGGCAGTGTCGGGAGGTCTAAGATCATCATTAGGTGGTTGTGTCATAGCTGGGGTAATGGTCTAGTGTGACTTATTCTTCTACATCATTCTATATCATTGTAAAGTGGACCATTTTCCCTGGTACGGGAGTCCATTCTTATTTTATTATTCTATAGGGTGGTAGGGTGGTGCTAGGCTAGTGCATGAAGTCAACAATAGGTTCAAGCCTGTGAAAAATTCAGGGTGGTAGGGTGGTGCTAGGGTGACTTGTATCTCATTGGGTGTTGGGGCATCCTTTCAGTTGACTCTTGAAGGATCTCGGGCGTTGGATCGTCCATCTAGTGGGAACTGGAGAAGAATGCTTTTATAGATTCTAGGAAGTTGGAGCTTTCTTTTCAATTGGAGTTGAATATTAAATAATTATTATAAGCATTCAGGTGGTTTTTTCCCCATAGAGGGTTTCCACCTTAAAAACTGTGTGCATTTGTGTTCCTTTTGTTTACTGTTATCATTGTACAAACATTGATAATAATTGAATATTAACTAATGCTCTGAAAGATTAATAATAATACTAATTGAAACGAATATTGATTCACCCCCCTCTCAGTATTTCCAAAAATTTGTATCAGAGCTTGGTTCCTTCAATATCAGTTTAACAACTGGAAGGAGGTCATGGAGCATACCAAGAATGTTGTACCTCTGTTCAATGAAAATAATTATGCACCCTGGAAAGGAAGAATGGAGTTCTATCTCTTGGCACAAGGTTACGGAGTATGGGACACTGTTCAAAATGATTTTACACCAACCTCAGATGAACAAGGTAAGAAGAATTTGGTAAATGATGCAAAATCAAAGAATATTATTATCAATGGACTTATTGAATTTGCTTATCATAAGGTGTTGGGTTGTAAAACCACCAAAAATTTATGGGATAAGCTTGATAATATATATGTAGGTGACTCAAATGTCAAAGAAGAAAAGCTTCAAATCTACAAAGCAAAATTTGAGCAACTCAGAATGAAAGAAGATAATAAAATTTCTACATACTTCCAACATGTTGATGAAATAACCAACACTCTGGAAGGATTGGGAGAGCCTCTTGACGAGAAGAATATTATACGAAAGATTCTTAGAACTTTACCAAGGAGATTCAACCCAAAGGTATCAGTCTTAGAGTAGAGTGCAAATCTGCACAAATTCAGCAAAGATGAATTACATGGAGTTCTCATAGGATATGAAATGAGACTTGATGAAGAAGAGGGTACTTCGCATCTAGAAACTAAGTTCACCAATCTAAGAAAAATAATAAGGACAAACAACCTTCAAAGGCAAAGACTTGCACCTGCAAGTGTGAAGAAAATGAAGATGATGAAGAAGGTCTTTCAAATGGAGAATATGCTTACTTTACAAGAAAACTAAAAATTGGTTAGGGAAAATTCAAAGGTAAACTTCCATTGATATGTTTCGGCTATGGTGAGGTTTGGCATTTTGCAGCAAAATGTTTGAACATAAGTGATGGCAACTCAAAAGGAAAAAAAGGATTTAAGAAATTCAAAAAGTAAAGCAAAAAGAAAGGATTCAAAAGTAACTTTCTCTCTAAGGAATACAGGCTATAGCTCATCATCTGATGAAAAAAGTGACAACAAAGAAGAAGCAAATGAGAGAGTAATGTTTATGGCCAAGCACAATAAAAAAGAGGTATCAAACAATGAAGAAGAAGGGTTGACCATAGATTAATTTTCTAAGGAGGCAATCAGGCTAATAAAAGAGCTCAAGGCTGAGAAGATCTGTTCCAATACTCTTGAAGAACAAGTTCAAGGTCTCAAAATTGAAGTTGAAGAACACAAATGTATTGAAGAGTCACTTAAAAATAAGTTGAAAGAAAGAAACCAAGAAAGGGAAGCATTAGAAGCCGAAGTAGTCTCGCTGCGTAAGGAAGTGAAGAAGGGAAAAAAAATGTCCAAAACTATGCCAAAAACTCAATGGCATTGGAAGAACTCATCAACAATCATCGATCTTACAACGACAGAATTGGCCTAAGTTACAAAGAAGAAGAAGTAGGACCTTATACAACAAAACACAATGAACTTATGAGGTCTGACATGCATGTAGACTTCATTGGACAAGATTCGCAAGAACAACCCTGGAAGACAATTCCCCGACGAAGATTTCCATCCAGGTACCGACATATTTTTCATGACTATTATTATTCATGTGGAAAATTTGGTCATAATTTTTTAGAATGTCTCACGTATCCTAGGAACCAATACAATTCCAGGAGACCTGTCAAATATGAACCTCCCAGGGCTCAAAAAAACATTAATATATTTGAATATTTAAGAAATAATATGGAATGTTACAAATGTCGAAACTTTGGACACAGAGCCAGAGACTACAGACTTGAAAATCCTCCATAAGAATCTTCGAAGCCACATAATGAACGAGCATGGAAGAAGAAGAAGATTGATAATTGTGCTCTCGCTCTCAAGGCTCAAGACAACAAAGATGTGTGGTATGTTGATAGCGGTTGCTCAATTCATATGACTGGAGATAGAAAGAATTTTGTATCTCTGAAAGAGATGAAGGATGGAACCATATCCTTTGGAAATGATGGATCTTCAAATGTTATAGTATCAGATACCGTCACTCTTAGAAGAAAATATGTTCTAGCCAAGAATGTTCTACTGATTGAAAACATGAATCAAAATCTTCTCAGTGTTGGACAAATGTGTGATCAAGGACACACAATGCTATTCAACTTCACAAAATGTGAAATTAGGAAAGGAAGGTATGGTAAAGTTGTGGCTACAACAAGTCGAGCTCCAAACGACATATATGTTCTGGATGAAGCAACTAAAGCATGTCTACTAGCTAAAGAAGATGAAATCTGGTTATCGCACAAATGAATGGGTCACATAAAATTTGACAATCTTGTTAGGATAAGCAAAAAGGAAGTAGTACGAGAAATGCCTAAAATCTCAAAACCTTCCAACACACTACGTGAGGCTTGTTAGCACTGCAAGCAGACAAAAGTTGAATTTAAAACAAAAGAACACTTTAGATAGGGTCCTCAATTAAGTAAGGCTATGGGACTACACCACTCTTAAGAGTAGTTGGACTAAAGCTTGAATAAGTATCACATTACATAAATTGATTCTTCTCACATCCATTGGAATTGATACATACTGATCTATGTGGTCCTGTGAGAACAAAAGGCTTAGATGGAGAATTATATTTCATGTTAATGATAGACAACTATACCAGGATGGCAACCATCAGTTTCCTAAAGAAAAAATCTGAAGCATTTGAGTTCCTTAATCTCTACAAGGAGTTGGTTGAAAATGAAACTTATTTGATAATAAAGTGTCTAAGATCAGATAATGGCAGAGAATTCACTTCCAAATTATTTCAACAATACTGTGACGAAAATGGAATAAAAATACAATTTCAATAACACGAACACCTCATCAAAATGGAGTTGCTGAAAGAAAGAACTTAACCGTATAGGAAATGGGTAGAACAATGTTGAAGGACTCAAAATTGGATGAAAAAATTGGGTTCAAGCAATTGATACGAAAGTCTTCATTATCAACCGAAGTCTTCTCATAAATAATTACTACAAGACCCCATATGAATTATGGAAAGGAAAACCGGCTAATGTAAAATATTTCAGAATCTTCAGAAGCAAATGTTATATCAAAAGAGAAGATAAAAAGTTGGGTAAGCTTGAATCATGTTTTGACGAAGGTATCTTTGTTGGTTATGCACACAAAAGAAAGGCCTATAAATTCTATAATCTAAGACGAAAACAGATAGTGGAGAGCATAAATGTTACATTTGATGAAGATGGTGTTCTAATGAATAATGATGAGGACCTAGAATCTTTGAAACTTGAGATGGAAGCTGAAAAAGACAGAGAAAATAATATAACAAGAAGCAACTATCAAGCAGGAAGAAGTAAATAATGATCATCAAGATATACAAGAACAACAAAAAGAATCTCCTCCAAAGAGAACAAAATAATGGATTCAAAAGAACCATCCATCAAATCAAATCATTGGTGACATAAATTAAAGTTGACAACTTCGTTCATTACAACAAGCTCACATTTCCTTTCTATCAACCTTTGAGCCTAGTAGTTTTGAGGAAGCCAACCATAATGAACATTGGGTAGCAGCTATGAATGAAGAATTGAAACAAATCGAGAAGAATAATGCCTGGGAATTAGTTCCATGACCAAAAGATAAAAATGTCATTGGGACTAAATGGGTGTTCAGGAAAAAATTGAATGAAGATGGACAGGTTACCATAAACAAATGAAGATTGGTTCACAAAGGCTATGCACAAGTGGAAGGAATATATTTCGACGAAACATTTCCACCAATTGCAAAGGGGGAGAGATTTATGTAGGAAGAGGTGTCATGATCGCAGGGGGAGTACCTATGTTGCCATCAATGCCAAAGGGGGAGATTGTTGATTAGTGGTTGTCATTGATGTCAACCCAAGTTGCACCAGGGGCTACCCCGATGTTGCATGGGAATTTTGACCTACCAAATTACTATATTCCAAGTCAAGGATATTTTCGATAGTTTCTACTTGTTCAGATGTCTCCGTTGATATATTGCATGCTACGTAATTCTTCACGGTTAAGAGACATTCATGTTTGAAGTTAGTAACCCAGTTAGTGGGATAAAACCCCATGGGGTTGTGGCATGAAACTAATCATTGGTTGTGGTCATTGAACAGTCAATAATTAATAATTTTTAAGCTCCTAAAATCCCTCCCACGTTCACTTGTTGAAGACCCTCTCAACCTAAGAATTCATATAAATTGTGATCCTCATATCCGCCTCTTGTAGGGATTTCGCTATTTGAAAAAGGTCATCGTCGAATGTTCGCTATAAATTTTTTTCTACGAAGGTTAAGAAGCTGGAATTTGTATCAGATGAAATCAGAAATCTTGAGCAAGCTCATGTAAAAATTTCAGATCATGGTTCGCAATATTTTCGGAGATATGATATGTGGAAGTTAGGGTTTTTGTAGGCTCCTGAACTTCATCTCAAAGAGGTGATATTGGGAAAATCGTCATAAATCTCTCTCTAAGCATCAGATTGGAATTATGTTAAAATTAGTAGATATTGCACGGACACTAGTTTTATGTGTATCAATTTTAGAGATGAAGGAGGAAACAATGATACGTGGCACACCGTACAAGTTCGCTCTACTGAACTAGTCCATAATTAGGTCATTGTGAGAGGTTGGGCATAAATTTGCCTTGAAGAATCCAAATTGGGTCAGACCTGTGGCATTGAAGTGAAGACTCAGAGAGCTACTATAGGACCGAAAATTACATATCGGGGATCTGAAATAACATAGATACATCAGATTTAATATCAAGCTCCTAGAAGGCAAGAAAAAGCTAGATCATGTGTTGTCAAGGGATGCTAAGGACCAGAATTTCTAGGGCAGCAAAGCAAAGAAAGGTGCAACAAAGATAAGCTCTAGGTAAGTATATTATGTATATGCATATTCATCTCTTAATTGAATTAGGTTCTTTGCATTCTAATTTTTTTTGTTTTTTTGTTTAGCACTGACATATGCTTTGCAGGATGAGGTAAGTTTTTCTATTATCATGTCATGGGTATTTCCTTGAAGAATTTTTGCAAGTATTATATATTCATCAAGATAAGACTCAATGCATGATCTAATGTTTTGAAGAGTGAGAAAGGGTAGCATGAAAAGAGCAGCAATCAAGGTGCAGAACAACAGCAAGAAGTTCACCACATGAAGTCTTCAAGTGGGCAATAATGCATACATTCATTGTAAATGTATCATTGTACTAAGTCATTATAAAAGAATCATTGTAAAATTTGTACAAGTGTCTATCTGCCAAGAACTGAAGACGTAGTGTCAGGAGGTCTGGGATCATCATTAGGTGGTTGTGTCATAGTTGGTGTTATTGTCTAGTGTGTCTTCTTCTTCTACATCATTCTATATCATTATAAAGTGGACCATTTTCCCTGGTAGGGAATCCATTCTTATTTTATTCTTCTATAGGGTGGTAGGGTGGTGCTAGGCTGGTGCATGAAGTCACCAACAGGTTCAATCCTGCGAAAAATTCAAGGTGGTAGGGTGGTGCTAGGGTGAGTTGTAGCTCATTGGGTGTTGGGGCATCCGTTCAGTTGACTACTAAAGAATATCGGGCGTTGGAGCGTCCATCCAGCGAGAGCTGGTGAGGAATGATTTTCTAGATTCTAGGAAGTTGGAGATTTCTTTTGAATTGGAGTTGAATTTTAAAGAATTATTAGAAAATAATTCAGGTGGTTTTTGTCCCGGAGGGGGTTTCCACCTTAAAAATTGTGTGCATTTGTGTTCCTTTTGTTTACTAATATCATTGTACAAACACTGATAATAATTAAAGATTAACTAATTCTCTAAAATATTAATAATAATACTAATTGAAAGGAATACTGATTCACCCCCCCTCTCAGTATTTCCAACAATTGGTATTAGAGCTTGGTTCCTTCAATAGCAGTTTAAGAGCTAGAGGGAGGCCATGGAGCATACCAAGAATGGTGTATCTCTGTTCAATGAAAATAATTGTGCACTATGGAAAGGAATAATTGAGGTCAATCTCTTGGTGCAAGGTTATGAAGTATGGGAAACTTTTCAAAATGGCTTTACACCAACCGCGGATGAACAAGGTAAGAAGAATTTGGTAAATGATGCAAAAGAAAAGAATATTATTATCAGTAGACTTATTGAATTTGCTTATCATAAGGTGTTGGGTTGTAAAGCCACTAAAAATGTATGGGAAAAGCTTGAGAATATATATGCAGGTGACTCAAATGTCAAAGAAGAAAAGATTCAAATCTACAGAGCAAAATTTAAGCAACTCAGAATGAAAGAAGATAACAACATTGCTACATACTTCCAACACGTTGATGAAATAACCAACACTCTGGAAGGATTGGGAGAGCCTATTGATGAGAATACTATTATACGAAATATTATTAGAACGTTACCAGGGAGATTCAACCCAAAGGTATCGGTCTTAGAATAAAGTGAAAATCTGGAAAAAATCAGGAAAGAGGAATTACATGCAGTTCTCATAGCATATGAAATGAGACTTGATGAAGAAGAGGGTACTTAGCATCTAGAAACTGCATTAGCTGCATATAAGAAAACCAATAAATACAAACAACCTTCAAAGGCAAAGACCTACACCTGCAAGTGTGAAGAAAAGGAAGATGATGAAGAAGGTCTTTCAGATGGAGAATATGCTTACTTTACAAGAAAACTAAAAATTGGTAAGGGAAAATTCAAAGGTAAACTTCCATTGGTATGTTTCAGCTGTAGTGAGGTTGGGCATTGTGCAAAAAAATGTCCGAACATAAGTGATGGAAACTCAAAAGGAAAGAAAGGCTTTAATAAATTCAACAAGCGAGGCAAAAAGAAAGGATTCAAAAGGAACTTTCCCTCTAAAGAAGATAGCTCATCATCCGATGGAGAAAATGACAGCGAAGAAGAAGCCAATGAGGGAGTAATGTTTATGGCCAAGCATAATAAACAATGAAGAATAAGGGTTGACCATAGAAGAATTTTCTAAGGAGGCAATCATGCTTATAAAAGAGCTCAAGGTTGAGAAGATCCATTCCGATACTCTTGAAGAACAAGTTTAAGTTCTCAAAATTGAAGTTGAAGAACACAAATCTATTGAATAGTCACTTAAAAAGAAGTTGGAATAAAGAAACCAAGAAAGGGAAGCATTAGAATTCGAAGTAGTCTCATTGCGTAAGGAAGTGAAGGAGGGAAAAACTGTCCAAAACCTATGCCAATAGCTCAAGGGCATTGGAAGAACTCATCAACAATCAACGATCTTACAATGACAGAACTGGCCTCGGTTACAAAGAAGAAGAAGCAAGAAATTCTACAACAAAATACAATGAACCTATCAGGTCTGACATACATGTAGACTTCATTGGACAATATTCACAAGAAAAGCCTTGGAGGACAATTCCCCGACGAATATTTCCATCCAGGTACCAACATATGTTTCATGGATATTGTTATTCATTAGGGGAATTTTGAGGTCTAAAATAGGCTTCCCAAGGAAATTATGTAATAATAGTGGAAATAATAATATAATATTTTATTACATCATCAAATTTTAGAGGGAAAAAATAAAAAAAATACTTTTTTCAACTCGTATTTTCAACTTATCTCCCAAATTTTTTACTCAAATTTCAAGCAAGAGTACTCGTTGGATGAAAAATTTAATTCCTCATCTAAGGAGTACCCATGTTGCATACTTTCGATGGATTATACTACATAAAAAATGAGAAATACATGAAAAACATGATTGCAATCACGTTTTTTCATGTATTTCTCGTTTTTCCTGTAGCAAGGTCCATCAAAAGTATGCAACATGGGTACTCCTTGCATAAGGAATTAAATTTTGTATCCAATGAGTACTCCCACTCGAAATTTTAGTAAAAACATTTGAGATAAGTTGAAAATATGATTTGAAAAGGTAGTTTTATTATTTTATTATTTTTTAATATTTTTACCCTTTTAGTTAAAAAATGGTGAATCATCCCCCATGGTTGACATCATCATCTTGAATCCTATTGGTTCTTATAAAGTTTATTTTTGTTGTGCTTTTTTCTTAGGAGGCCCATTTTAGACCTCAAAATTCCCCTAAAGCATGTGGAAAATTTGGTCATAAAGTTGTAGAATGTTGCACGTACCCTAGGAGCCAATACAATTCCAGGAGATTTATCAGATATGAACCTCCCAGGGCTCAACGAAACAAAAATAGATTTGAACATTTAATAGATAATATGGAATGTTACAAATGTCGAAACTTTGGACACATAGCCACAGAATCCAGACTTGAAAATCCTCCAGAAGAATCTTCGAAGCCACAAAACAAATAAACATGGAAGAAGAAGAACACTGATAATTGTGCTCTTGCTCTCAAAACTCAAAACAACAAAGATGTGTGGTATGTTGATAGTGGTTTCTTAACACATATGACTGGAGATAGAAATAAATTTGTATCTCTGAAAGAGAAGAAGGATGGAACCGTATCATTTGGAAATGATGGATCTTCAAATGTTATAGGATTAGGTACCATCACTCTCGGAAGCAAAGATGTTCTAGCCAAGAATGTTCCATTGGTTGAAAACATGAATCAAAATCTGTTCAGTTTTGGAAAAATGTGTGATCAAGGACACACAATGCTATTCAACTCCACAAAATGTGAAATCAGGAAAGGTAGGTATGGTAAAATTGTGGCTATAACAATTCGAGCTCCAAACAAAATATATGTTCTTGATGAAGCAATTAAAGCATGTCTACTAGATAAATAAGATGGAAGCTAGTTATGGCACAAATGAATGGTTCACATAAAATTTGAAAATCTTGTTAGGATAAGCAAAAAGGAAGCAGTACTAGAAATGCCGAAAATCTCAAAACCTTCCAACACAGTATGTGAGGCCTGTTAGCACAACAAGCAGAAAAAGTCAAATTTAAAACAAAATAACACTTTGAATCACATCCATTGGAATTGATACATACTGATATATGTGGTCCTGTGAGAACAAAAGGATTATATGGAGAATTATATTTCATGTTAATGATAGATGACTATACCAAGATGAAAGCCATCGGTTTCCTAAAGAAAAAATCTGAAGCATTTGAGTGCTTTAAATCTACAAGGAGTTTGTCGAAAATGAAACTCATTTGAAAACAAAGTGTCTAAGATCAGATAATGGCGGAGAATTATTTTAGAAATACTGTGACGAAAATGGAATAAAAAGACAATTTCAACAACACGAACACCTTAGCAAATTGGAATTGCTGAAAGAAAGAACATAAACATACAGAAAATGGGTAGAACAATGTTGAAGGACTCAAAATTGGATGAAAAATTCTGGGATCAAGCAATTGATATACAATCTTCATTATCAACCAAAGTCTTCTCATAAATAATTGCAACAAGACCCCATATGAATTATGAAAAGGAAAACCGACTAATGTAAAATTTTTCATAATATTTGGAAGAAAATGTTATATCCAAAGAGAAGATGAAAAGTTGGGTAAGTTTGAATCACGTGTTGATGAAGGTATCTTTGTTGGTTACTCATGCAAAAGAAAGGCCTATAAATTCTATAATCTAAGATGAAAACAGATAATGGAGAGCATAAATGTTACATTTGACAAAGATGGGTGTTCTAACGAATAATGATGAGGACCTAGAATATTTGAAACTTGAGACAGAGGCTGAAAAAGACACAGAGAAAATTTTAGAACAAGAAGAAACTGTCAACCAGGAAGAAGTAAATAATAATCATCAATATATACAAGAACAAAAAAAAGAATCTCATCCAAAGAGAACAAAAGAATAGATTCAAAATAACCATCCATCAAATCAAATCATTGGTGACATAAATGAAAGTTGACAGCTTTGCTCATCACAACAAGCTCACATTTATTTTCTAGCAACCTTTGAGCCTAGTAGTTTTGAGGAAGTCAAACAGAATGAGCATTGGGTAGCAGCTATGAATGAATCATTGGATCAAATCGTGAAGAATAACGCCAGGGAATTAGTTCCACAACCAAAAGATAAAAATGTCATTGGGACTAAATGGGTGTTTAGGAACAAATTGAATGAATATGGATAGGTTACTAGAAACAAAGCAAGATTGGTTTGCAAAGGCTATGCACAAGTGGAAGAAATTTATTTCGATGAAACATTTGCACCAGTTGTTAGAATGGAAGCCATCTGGATGTTTCTCGCCTATGCATATTCAACAAAAATTAAAGTCTACCAAATGGATGTTAAGTCAGCATTCCTAAATGGTGAATTAGAAGAAGAAGTTTACATCAAACAACTTGAAGGTTTTCTACTATCAGAAAAAGAAGACTATGTTTATAGGTTAAATAAGGCTCTATATGGTCTCAAGTAGGCTCCCAGAGCATGGTATGCTCGTCTTGATGGATATCTACGTTAGCAAGGGTTCAAGAAAGGTACTACTGATAGCAATATTTATGTACGAATAGAAAAAGTTGATTTAACAATCGTTGAGGTATATGTGGATGATGTACTCTTTGGTAGCAATGATGATCGACTAAGTAATAACTTTGCTACAATGATGCAAAGTGAGTTCGAGATGTCTTTACTTGGTGAGATGACATACTTCTTAGTGCTTCAAATATCTCAGTAAGAGAAAAGAATATTTATATGTCAAGACAAGTATATCAAGGAAATGCTCAAGATATTCAAAATATAATATTGCAAACCCATCCTTACTTTGATGGTAATAGGTTGCAATGAGCATAGACGAATCATCTAAGGATGTGGATCAGAGGTTGTACAGATCTATGATTGGTAGTATTCTATATGTAATAGCCTCTCGACCAGATGCTATGCAAGCAGTTGGAGAAGTAGCAAGATTCCAAGCAACACCAAAAGAATCACATATTATTTCCGTCAAAGTAATACTTCGATATCTAAAAGGAACAATAGAATATGTCTTGTGGTATCCCAAGGGTAAAAATCTCATTATTCAAGCCTTTATAGACGCAGAATGGGCAATAAGCATTGATGATCGTAAGAGTACTAGTGGAGAAGCATTCTGTCTAGGTGGTTGTCTCATATCATGTTTGAGAAAAAAGAAAACCTCAAACTCGTTATCGACAGTGGAAGAAGAATACATTGCAGCGGAAACTTGTTGTACTCAATTCCTTTGGATGAAAAAAACTTTGCAAGATATTCAAGTACAATTTAGTGAGCCTATTCGCATCTTCTGTCATAACACTAGTGCCATAATCATCTCCAAGAATCATGTCATGCATTTAAAAACAAAACCATTCCGATAAAATATCATTTTTTTAGAGAACAATTCGCTGAGAAGAATATCAAACTTGAATATGTTGGTATAAAAGAACAAATTGCTGATATCTTCACTAAACCTTTACCTTATGAAGCATTTGAATATATTTTCTAGAAGCTTGGGATTCTCCCAAGTTCTCATTAGATTTTCTTTATTCATAAAATAAAGGGGGAGTGGAAATGTGTACAGGTCCGTAGGATGGTTGTGTGTCAGGGGGAGTTACCCTTTGCCATTGATGTCAAAGGGGGAAAGATTGTTGTAGGAAGAGGTGTCACGATCGTAGGGGGAGTACTTATGTTGCAATCAGTTCCAAAGGGGGAGATTGTTGATCAGTGGTTGTCATTGATGTCAACACAAGCGGCACCAGAGGCTACCCCGATCTTGCATGGGAATTTTTACCTACCAAATTACTATATTCTGAGTCAAGGATGTTTTTGATGGTTTCTACTTGTCGAGATGTTTTTGTTGATATATGGCATGCCACGTAATTCTTCACGGTTTGAGAGACATTCATGTTTGAATTTAGTAACCCTAGTTAGTGAGCTAAAACCCCATGGAGTTGTGGAATGACACTAATCATTGGTTGTGGTCATTGAATAGTCAATAATTAATAATTTTTAAGCTCCTAAAATCCCTCCCACATTCACTTGTTGAAGACATTCTCAACCTAAGCATTTATATAAATTGTGATCCTCATATCCTCCTCATGTAGGGATTTCACCACTTGAAACAGGTCATCATGGAATTTTCACTATAAATTTGTTTCTATGAAGGTTCATAAGCTGCAATTTTTATCCCGCGAAGCCAAAATCCTGAGGAAGCTCATGTAAAAATTTCAGATCATGGTTCGCAATATTTTTGGAGATATGATCTGTGGAAGTTAGGGTTTTTGCAGGCTCTTGAACTTCATCTCAAAGAGGTGATCTTGGGAAAATCATCATAATTGTTTCTCTGAGTATTAGATTGGAATTATGTAAAATGTGGCGGATAGTGCACGAACAAGTTCTCTCTACTGAACTAGTTCATAATTAGGCCATTGTGAGAGATTGTGCATAACTTTGTATTGAAGAATCCAAATTGGGCCAGAACTATGGAATTGAAAATAAGACTCACAAGGCTAATACAAGATAGAAAATCACATATTGGGGATATAAAATAACAGATATACAACAGATTCAATATCGAGCTCCTATAAGGCAAGAAAAAGCTAGATCATGTGCTGTCAAGGGTTGCAAAAGAGCAGAGTTTCTAGGGCAGAAAAACAAAGCAAGGTGCAACAGAGGTAAGCTCTAGGTAAGTATATACTCTATATGCATGTTCATCTCTTAATTGAATTAGGTTCTTTGTATTCTAATTTGTTTTTTTTTGTTTAGCACTGACATATGCTTTGCAGGATGAGGTAAGTTTTTCTATTATCATGTCATGGGTATTTCCTTGAAGAATTTTTGTAGGTATTATATATTCATCAAGATAAGACTCAATGCATGATATAATTTTCTGAAGAGTGAGAAAGGGTACATGACAAGAGCAGCAATCAAGGTGGAGAACAATAGCAAGAATTTCACCACATGAAGTCTTCAAGTGGGCAGCAATGTATACAGTAATTATAAAGGTATCATTGTACTGAGTCATTGTAAAAGCATCATTGTAAAATTTGTACAAGTGTCTATTTGCCAAGAATTGAAGAGGTAGTGTTTGTAGGTTTAGGATCATCATTAGGTGGTTGTGTCATAGTTTGGGTTATGGTCTAGTGTGTCTTCTTATTCTACATCATTCTATATCATTGATCCGAATGGAAAATGGCATCAACTCATGTTATTCATCTACCCATATTATCCATCTACCCATGGAATTTACCCATGGTATTGTAAATGGCATCGACTCATGGTATTCATCCACCCATGATATTTATTCACCCATGGTATTATAAGTGACCCATGGTATGCATCCACCCATGGTATTCATCCACACATGGGATTTACCCATGGTATTGTAAGTGGTATCTACACATGGTATTGGCCCATGGTATCCACCCATGGTATTGTATCTCAAAAAAGGCTATAAATAACAAGCCTCACTTTGTAAAAGGATAGATTTTCTGCCACAATGTAGCTTCTACAGTTATTCTCTGTTTTAATAAAACAAGTTTCTTTGTGGTTTTATTTTCTTTGTGTTCTCTCTTTTTTTCTGGCATTATAATTTTGCAGATCTTGTCAGATATATTTCAACTTTTTAGATCTTGGGGGCCTCCTCCCAAAGATCCGGATCAGTGGTATCAGATTCAGGTTACGCCTCCATGGGAATGAGGGTTTGAAACATATTTCAGCTTCAATGTTTTGTAGCAATCTTCAGCAAAATCCATGAATGTTTTTGGGCGGCGAGTTTTCAGATCAGATCTGAAAATTTTGGTAAAACATTTGCAAAAAAAAGACCAGATCTGGATTCCTTGCGAAAAAATACTCAAATTCAAAAAAAAAATCGGCCAAATTGGAGTTCGGATGAGGGAGATATTGCTAATTCAAAATCAGCAATGTTGAAGCAATTTTTCTGACGACAATTCATGGACGGCGGCTCTCATGTAATTTTTCGCCATTTTTAGCACAAAATTTCAAATAAATGGAGATATATCTGAGCTCCTCTTGAAAAATCACCCAAGTTCAAAAAAAAAATCGGTTGAATCGGAGTCCGGATGTGGGAGTTATCGTTGATTTAACATCAACTATTTTTTCAGAAATTTTGTGACGGCGTGCCAGTTCCAGCGCAAATCTGAGAGTCTAGAGTCTCCAGATAGTGGTTTCAAACACATGAAATGATGCAGAATGATCATTCCATTTCAAAAAACAGGTTATAATAAATATTCTGAGTTATATTGACCGAGTTATGCTCATTTTAAATCTGGAGCAGCATTCGGAGCGGGTTCCCTTTGGAGACGTGCCCTCCCACCTCGCTTTAGTAGGCACCTGCTTCACATTCATCAGTTTGATCATAGCAGCGTTCGGCTTGGGTTATTTGGAGACGTGCCCTCCCACCCCAAGCTATGTAGGCACCTGCTACTTCATCAAAAATCAGCATCACAGTTATGGGTCAACTACACAAAATCATTTTCATCGAAGTCCATTTGCTAGGCCGCACACTGTTAGTCACACAGTTGGTCACAAGCATTACAGGGTATCTCTATCCTCAGATCTTCGTTTGTCATGATTTTGGTTCATCCACAAACCCACACTTCATCGAAGTCCATTTGCTAGGCCACACACTGTCAATATCACAGTTGGTCACAAGCATTACAGGGTATCTCTATCCTAGGGTCTTCGTTCATCACGGTTATGGGTTAACTACACAAAACCCTTCTCTTCAGTGGTTCTTCATATTCAACAAAGGATTCTCAGGAGGGAACTTCACGCAATGGAGACCATTGCTTCTTAAGGAGGGAGGAATGATCCGAATGGAAAATGGCATCTACTCATGTTATTCATCTACCCATATTCTCCATCTACCCATGGAATTTACCCATGGTATTGTAAATGGCATCGACTCATGGTATTCATCCACCCATAATATTTATTCACCCATGGTATTATAAGTGACCCATGGTATGTATCCACCCATGGTATTCATCCACACATGGGATTTACCCATGGTATTGTAAGTGGTATCTACCCATGGTATTGGCCCATGGTATCCACCTATGGTATTGTATCTCAAAAAGGCTATAAATAACAAGCCTCACTTTGTAAAAGGACAGATTGTCTGCCACAATGTAGCTTCTACAGTTATTCTCTGTTTTAATAAAACAAGTTTCTTTGTGGTTTTATTTTCTTTGTGTTCTCTCTTTTTTTCTGGCATTATAATTTTGCAGATCTTGTCAGATATATTTCAACTTTTTAGATCTTGGGGGCCTCCTCCCAAAGATCCGGATCAATCATTGTAAAGTGGGCCATTTTCCCTGGTACGTGAGTCCAGTCTTCTTTTATTCTTCTATAGGGTGGTAGGGTGGTGCTAGGCTGGTTCATGAAGTCACCAATAGGTTCAAGCCTATGAAAACTTGAAGGTGGTAGGGTGGTGCTAGGGTGAGTTGTAGCTAATTGGGTGTTAGGGCATTCGTTAGTTGATTAATGAAGAATCTCAGGCGTTGGAGCATCCATCCAGTGAGAGATGGAGAATAATGCTTTTCTAGATTCTAGGAAGTTGGAGCTTTCTTTTCAATTGGAGTTGAATATTAAAGAATTATTAGAAAAGAAATCAGTTGGTTTTTTTCCCTGAGGGGGTTTCTACCTTAAAAACTGTGTGCATTTGTGTTCCTTTTTTTACTACTATTATTGTAAAAACACTGATAATAATTTAAGATTAACTATTGCTTTGAAATATTAATAATAATAATTGAAAGGAATACTGATTCACTCCCCCTCTCAGTATTTCCAACGACATGAATATGAAGTGGAAATGTCATTTGGAGAGGAGAGAAAAAATGAGTAACGAGGAGAGGTAGGATCTCCTGATTGGATGGATATACTAAGGATATTGGGGGATGAAATAAAGCAATGTAAGGATGACAAGCTGGGATTTTAAAAGCATAGGAAAGATAAGAATAAGTGAATATTTTCATATTGCATAGCCTTTCAAACTTGAAACGACAAGGACAACATGAGATGGGAGCTAGTCAAAGAGATAGACAAGGCCCCAGGGAACAAGAATAAAGAAAAATGGAGTAGATTAGAGAAGATACAGAAAGAGGCACACGTTGTCAAGTGAATACGTTGTGAAAGGAGGAATTTTGTTGGATGCTCCTAAAAATAAGGAAAGCACCTATGAACAACAATATGAAAACACTCATAGAAGGCCACATCATCATCACCACGAACAAAGGAGGGGAAGAGAATGTGTAATAAAGGAGTTTAAGAAGGTGAAACATCCCTTATTTGATGGTGAGATGAGGAAATCATAGGATGCAATATACTTATACTGGGAATGAGAAAGTTCTTCAAAATTCATGACTACTCAGAGAACATTAAAGCTAAGGTAGCTACTTTCAGCCTAAAGGGAAAGGTTGATATTTGGTGAGAAGATACAAAAATGTAAAAGGAATAAGAGAAGATTAGTTTCATTGGAGTGAATTTGAAGGAATCTTCAAGGATAAATACATATCAAAGAGGTATTTTGACAAAAAGTCTAAGGAATTTTATGAGCTCAGAATGGGAAAGATGCTAGATGAGGAGTACACCACCAAGTTTTTAGAGATTTTGAGGTACGCACCTTACCACAACGAGGGAAAATAAACTATTTATTAGTATGTTAGTAGGTTGAAACAATACTTCAAGCATCGAATTGAATTTTATGAACCTAAGACACTAGAATATGAAATGAGGAAACTGAAGCATTATTATGAACAATTGAGATGCAAGCTAAAATTAGAGAAAGATTAGAAGCCAAACATTAGAGAACTTTTGAGGTCTAAAATGGGCGTCCTAAGAAAAATGTAAAACCAAAATAAACTTTATAAGAACCAATAGGATTCAAGATGATGATGTCAACTATGGGAGATGATTCACCATTTTTGGGGTAAAAAAGTAAAAAGATTAAAAAATAATATAATAATAAAACTACTTTTTCAACTCGTATTTTCAACTCATCTCATTATGGTTTTACTCAAATTTCAAGCGGGGGTACTCTTTGGATGCAAAATTTAATTCCTTATCCCAGGAGTACCCATGTTGCATACTTTTGATGGACCCTACTACACGAAAAATGAGAAATACATGAAAAAACTTGATTGCAATGAAAGGGTGCTCTAGTTGTTATGAAGACATAGAAGACCAAAAACCTTTACGGAATTAAAGGATGTACTCAGGTCAATGAGGAAATGACTATATATGAGAAGGGAGGAGAATATACTCACCTATGGAATCAAAAACTGGGTCACATGAGTGAGAAGGGCCTTTAGGTACTAATGAATTGTAAAGTTACTTCCTAATTTGAAATCATTGAGTTTAGATTTTTGTAAACATTGTGTATATGGAAAACAAGGTAGACAAAAAATTAAAGTTGGTATTCATAATAGTAATGGAATTTTATATTATATTCATTATGATCTTTTGGGACCATATCCTATAGTATCTTATGGAGGTGCATCTTACTTCGTAACATTTATTAATGATTATTCTAGGAAATTTTGGGTCTATATGTTGAAAATAAATGCCGATGTATTTAATGTTTTTTAACAGTTTAAATCAAGGGATTGTTAAACATAGAAATGTTGTCTATACTCAGCAAAACAATGTTTTTGAATGTATGAATATGACTCTTATGGAAAAAGATAGGAGCATGATCAACAATGCTAATATGCAAAAGGAGTTGTGGATAGAAGTAGTATCCACTGCTTTTTATTTGGTAAACATATCACCTTCAATTTCTATTAATTGTAAAATTCCTAAAGAAGTTTGGTGGGGTCAGTCTTGTGATTATTCATATATAATAATTTTTTTTTGTAATGCATATGCTCTTATTTAAGAGAATCAACGTTCTAAGTTAGACCCAAAAGACAATTTTTATGTCTTTGTTGGATATGACAATGTTGTGAAAGGATATAGGTTTTGGGATCCTTCTTCGCATAAGATAGTCTTTAGTAGAGATGTAACATTTGATGAATCTTTTCTTCTAAAATTAGATGTTGAAAAAGGTGAAGAGAAAAAAGTATTGCCAAATAAACAAATTCAGTTGGAAACTCAAAATTTTAAAAAAATTATAAATGAAGAAGAAAATTCTGAAGGAAAAGGTGAAGAAGATCTAAGGGAAACTATAGAAGTTCAATAACCAGTTCCCTAACTAGTGAACTTGGGATCTTGTAGAAGTTCCTAAAGGGAGAAGTGTTGTTAGATTTAAATGGGTCTTCAAATTGAAGTGAAATGCCGATGTAAGTATTGAAAGATATAAGGCAAGGTTGTTACCAAAAGGGCACTCTTAGGTAGAAGGTATTTACTTTCATGAGTTTTTTTCACCATTTGTGAAACTTTTTTTATTCATGCTATGTTAGCACTAACTCCATTACTTGACCTTGATTTAGAATAGTTAGATATTAAAAAAAAATTTATTCATGGAGACTTGGATGAAGATATCTATATGGAACAACCATAAGGTTTTGTACAAGGTCACATCTAAAAATCAAGAAATCATTGTATGGCCCGAGGCGGTCTCCCAAGAAATGGTACTAGAAGTTTGACTCCTTCATGGAAAACTAGAACTTCACTAGAATTGAATATGATCATTGTGTGTACTTTAAAAGTTTCAAAGGAATATTCATTATCTTTTTTATGTATTTCGACAATATGCTTATTGCAAGAAAAAGCATGGAAGAGATCAACAAGTTAAATGCACAACTTTCTAGGTTATTTTATATGAAGGATCTTGGAGCTGCAAAGTAGATCTTGGGCATGGAGATACACAGGGACAAGAAAAATGGAAAGCTCTAGTTATCACAACTGAAGTATGTGAGGAAAATAATTGAAAAGTTTGGTATGAACAATGTGAAACCTATTAATGTTTATTTATCTTCCCATCTGAAGTTTTCTTTAGGTTTGAGTCCTATAAGTGATGAAGAAAAAAATAATATCTCTTGTGTACCATATGAAAATGCAGTAGGAAAATTAATGTATGAGACGGTATCTACAAGACCTGACATTTCACATGCATTTTGAGTTGTCCGCGGGTTCATGGAAAATCCATGAGAAGAACATTGAAAAGAAATGAAATGGGTGCTTCAGTATTTGAGAGACACAAGTGACCATTATATCATCTGTAATGGTTGTGGAGACTCTATTGTTGATGTTGATTATGCTACTAACATGGACAATAGGAGATCTAATACAAGATATGTCTTTACTCTTGTAGGTAGAGAAATTATTTGAATGTCAAAGCTTCAGGAAAAAATTACTTTTTACACTATTGAAGTAGAGTATATAGCTACTTCAGATACCTATAAAGTGGCAATTTGGTTGAAAGTTCCAGTTGATGATATTGGAAGGATGCAGGAGAAAGTGAATGTATTTTGTGATAGCTGCAGGGCCATTCATTTGGCTAATCATCATGCTTATCACAACAGGACTAAACATATTGATGTAATATACCATTTTGTAAGATGTGTAATCAATGGTGGAAAAGTAGCTCTTAATACGGTCCACACATAGGAGAATTGTGAAGACATGTTCATGAAACTAATTTTGGTAGAGAAGTTGTGGTAATGTTTAAATTCTCTTGGCCTGAAGGAAGGATGATGAATGGGCATGGGCAAGGGATTAGAAAATTTGTTGTAAAGGCGGATATTTTTAAGAATGAAAATAATTAAAGTAATTTAAAGATATAATTATCTCAGTAGTTTTGGCTTTACCGTTCAGACAGTTGTGTAACCACATGAAGTTATGTAAAAAAGTATTCATATTAAAATGATGTCGCCTGAGAGGCTTGATGTATTGCTGGAGATCATTATTTGACCTTGGGTAATAAGAATTCCAATCCTTTACCTCGTGGAGGTTTCCTTGACACACTATCATGGTTTTACCATGTAAAATTCCTATTGTGTTTATTTGTGTGATTCACTTTCCTATTTATTGTATTTTTTTCTCTCTTATTTAAATTAATTTTATAGACCCTAAATACCAACATCATTGAAGTCTTGTGGAAGTATTTTTCGAACTTAATATAAATATAGAGTGACAGTGTCAAATTTGATCCAATGATGCACCCTCGAGCACCTGGATCAATGAGAACTTTGTGGACGCTTAAGATTCACCCTTTCCTTTCATACGACATTCCACCTAATATATTTTCGATATACCTTAAGCAAGCGCTCCACCCACTATTTTTTGAATTGACATTAATTGAAGGCTCATGGAAAGGGTAGGAATTTAAAATCAATTCTATCTGTAAAATTTGACATTTAGAATCAAATACAGATACACTGAATTTTTTGTTGTATTTTGACTACTAAATTTCCTCTTGATGAGCAATTCACACGTAAAATTCCAACCTTGTTCGAGGAAATTCCTTTGGAATCTATCTTAAATATGAAATAAAGCTAGCGTAAAATAATTTTAAGAGAAAAATCCTATCACATATGAGTAAATTTTTGAAGCAAAGCTTTAGAGAAAAAGTTGATTTCATAAGAAATTTTCAAAGTAAAGCAAAATCCAGTGCTACAATGGTGAACAAATATTCCCCAAAATACACCTAGATATTAAGTCAAGAATTATCAAAGATATTGAAGGGGGAAAAATAGAAGCATTTCTTCTCGAGACATTTTCTTATAATGTTTTCCTTCCCAAGATCCAGTGAAGGAAATTTCATCCTTTAGATATTCAATGGATTTATCTGCAATAATTTAAGCAATAGAGTAGATGTGCTACTCATATTATACCTTATTCAAATAGTTCAACTGATATATATGTCGAATCTAAAATCACCCAAAAATGATCAAAACCTGACCTATGAGCGATTCATGAGCATCCTTATGCATGGTGTTGAATTGGTGAAAATTTGTGATAAAATAAATCGTTATAACATTTATCAGAACCTCATATATGCTTCTCAAATCAACCAACTGGAGAAGGAGATATGTGACTTCATTCAATACTAGATTATTATATAATCATTCGCTGATATTAAGAATATCATAACTAAGTTGAAGAGTCTTCGACATCTATACAGATCATGTCCAGTGGATGAGAGAATGGTGAATGAAACAATCATTCCCAAGCTCACCAATTATCCCCCTGAGAATGCTACAATGCTTCAACAAATGGGTCTAGATAGTATTTTTATGGAACTTTTGATGAATGTCCTCCTTGTAGATACATTGGTCCTATAAAGACTGATTTTGTGGTGTGTTGGAGATAACTATGTGGAATTTGAAGAAGATTCTGCTCCAAAGAGAGGTGTCCATTGTTGGAGTGGATGGTATGGATGGTGCTGGAAAAACAATTATGGAATTGGCCCTCTATAATGATCGAGACATTGAAGGTGATTTGGATTTCATTTATTCAAACTATTTTATCTTTTAAGGTTGTTAGTATAAAATTTCTTGGAAGGTGTACTCAAAATATCTCACTTAATTCATGAGTGACTAGTGACCCTAACAAAAATTTTGGTTGCTTATACTTTAGATTTGCAACAAATATGTGAGAAAAAACCACAAAAAGATAGATGTATGCAAATCTATGATCCAGATTTATGCAGGAACGCAACATAATACACATATAACCATAAATATAAAAATGCAACGGAAATAACACTTCATTTCATTTATATCAAAGAACTGAAATTTGTTTACAGACATAATGGAGATAAAATATCTAGGGTGTTGGTAGCTTATCTCTGAGAAGAGATGTGGTGGCTATAGGCCTCTGAAATCTCTATAACAATGAGGCTTGAAGGCCTATATATTATTGAGAAACAATGGAAAATTTTAAACATCTAAAAACCTAACTCTAGGAGATGAAATGCTAGAATATGGGCCCTGTCGGGGTAAATTGGTACATTAATATCTCGGGGTCGTAACTTTGGCATACTATCTCCATTTGATGCACATGATACATAGTTAGAAATATCTATCCGATGAATACAACTACTGAAAATGTATGTAAAGTCTAGAATGAACATATTTTCCAATAAGCAATGCCCAAAAAACGTCGTTTAGGGCCTCAAAACGGCTCCGGAAGTTCAGGAGCCGAAAAACTGCTAAAAATAATAAACTATTCTATAATTAAGGAAACTGAAAAAATGAAAGAAATAATGGTGGGGCCCCAAGTGGAATAGGTTGGTGGACACTAATATTGACCTGGATCATTCATCGCCCCTTAGGAAGCGATGGTCCCCATTACGTTCAGTTCCTCCATGAGATTAGGAAACTTCTGCTGAACTTGGTCCCTGGTGAACCACTTGCCTTGGTTTAGGAGTTGGCCAACTTTGACAACCCGATACAGTTTGATCTTCTACTAGCGAGTGTTCTTGATTTGCATGTCCATGATACAATCTGTGGTGGCCTGTTCCATGCAGTCTAGATTTAACTCTGTTGTTGAGAGTTGTTCTGCAATGTTAGAGGTGTCCAGTAGAGGTGGGAAATAGGCCCAAAGGCAGTCCACATTGAATACTGGGTGTAGACGAAAGAATGGTGGAATACTGAGCTCGAAGGCATTGTTCCCTACAACCTTGGTGATGGTGTACGACCCATATCGGAGAGGGCGAAGCTTGTGCTGGGGTCCAGTGAGGCGCTCCTTCTACAAATGTAGCCACACTTTGTCTCCCACCTAGAAGTGGTGTGGCACCCGATGTTTATCATGTCATTGCTTGTACTTAGCATTGGCTCTGTCCAATATGTCATGAACCTACTAGTGGATGTGCTGAATGTGCTCAGTGAAGTTGTTCGCTTTGTCAGCTTCAGACTGGACATGAGCCGAATCGACCTGAGTAGCCACAAATAGCATGCCTATGTCAATGGGACATAGTGGTTGGAACCCCAGGCCCACGTGAAAGGGGTTGTGGCCAGTTGAGTTGTGGATAGCCCGGTTATAACTGTGTTATACATAGGGAAGGATCTCATCCCATGTGCGTGGATGTTTTGAATTATATATGCACATAATGTGTACAATCATCCTGTTGACGACCTTTGTTTGGCCATCAGTTTGCAGATGAAATATTGTGACTTGGTGAGCTTGGTGTACAACATTGACCAAAGGATGGACTAAAATGTGCTAAGAAACCTACTGTACCAATCTAAGATGATAGACTGTAGGATCCCAAAGAATATTTTAGCAGTGGCTTCTGCTTCGGATATTCTTCTTGTAGGCCGACATAATGGCCGTCTTCAAGAATCTATCGATGATCACGAAAACACAGTCATTTCCATGCTTAGTAGCAGGAAATCCCGACATGTAATCCATGGAGATGGATTCACAAGGTCAACTAGGGGTAGGTAGCGGAGTATAGAGGCCTTGACTCTTTATGGCCGGTTTGGAAATGGAGCAAGTAGTACATGATCTGATTTACTTCCAAACATCATGTCGAAGGCTTCGCCAATAGAAATACTTCTATAGTACTGCCTTTGTTTTCTCGACCCTGAAATTCCTAGCGAATCGACTGTAGTGTTCTTCCCAAATAATCTTCACACGCTCACTTGAAGGAACACAAAGGTGTCCTAGATGACATAGAAATGCATCCTGGAGGTGAAAATTTGGAACTTGCGTACCCTCCAAGAGTGTCTTGTATGTGTGACCGAATTCCGGATCACTCTTGTAGAGAATCATCCAATCAGAAGTCTCGTGCCCACAAGAGTTGAGAATGGTGGTTAGTGCCACAATTGATGGTCGGCTGAGGTAGTCTGCAACATTATTGGTGTTTCACTTCTTATACTTGATGTTCAAATGAAATTGTTGTAGATATGTGGACCACTCTAATGGCGATCGTTCTGCAACTTCCCTTATGTCTGTATGAACTGTAGGGGTTGGTGGTTTGTGTGGATGACCGTTTCCTTCCCAAAAATGTAATGCTTCCATTGGCGGCATGCCTGTACAGTGGATTACATCTCTTTTTCATAATTGGGATACTTTCAGACTGTGTTAGACAATGTCTCATTGTGATATGCCACTGGATGCCCCTGTTGAGTAAGAACTTCCCCAATAGGATAGTCAGAGGCATCTGTCTCGATCTCAAATGGTTTTTTCAAGTCTGGTAATGTGAGCACTGGGGTAGAGCAAAGGTGATGTTTCCGACCAAAATAATTTTTATTTCACTCCTCCCTTGGAGACTTGACTCAAGGGCCAAGTGATATGAGAGAATCCCAACACGAACCTCTGGCAGAAATTAGCAAGACCCAGAAATATGTGAAGCTCTGTTAGAGTGGTTGGGGCTGACCAATCCTAAATTACTTGGATCTTGGTTGGATCCACATGCACTTCTACCAAATACTGAATCTGGGTCATGCCAAATGTGCACTTCTCCAAATTGGCACACAACTTGTGTTTCCGCAGTGTTTGGAGGACCTATCGGATGTTGTGGAGGTGTTCTTCCAAGTATGGCTGAAGATCAGAATGTCATCCAAGTACACTACTAAAAATGAGTTGGTAAATGGCCGCAATATGTCATCCATCAGCCTCATGAAGGTTGTGGGAGCATTCGTCAACCCGAAAGGCATGACCAGCCATTCGAAAAGGCCCTCCTTGGCTTTGAAGGCAGTCTTCCACACATCGAAGGATTCGATTGGTACCTGGTGATACCCAAAGTTCAAGTCGATATTGCTGAAATATTTCGCCCTTTTGAGTTGATCCAGAAGGTCATCAATCCATGGGATCGGGTACCTATTCCAGATAGTGATCTTGTTTAGCGCCCGATAGTCAATACATAATCTCTAAGTACCATCCTTCTTTTGCACTAACATGATCGGGCTCCCACAGGGCGATGAACTCAGCCGGATGTGACCTTTCTACAACAGCTCCTGAATCTGCCTCTTGATTTCATCGTTATCCAAAATAGAGTGCCGACAAATCGGTCCATTGGGCAGTGATGCACCTGGGGTTAGATTAATGGGGTGCTTGACCTGACAGTGCAGAGGCACCCTTGTGGGTGAGGTGAAGATGTCCCCGTACTCCTCCACGACCTTGTCCATTTTTTATTGTCGTGCAAAGGAGCCCTGGCTGGAGGTTGTGACCACAATCTTCTTCTCTCCCTGGGGTGGATCACTAGGAAAACAAATTTCTCTGTTTTGGAAATGAGCTTACTGCATTGTTTTGTAGTAACCAAAGATATAGCCGCAGACGGTGGTACCTCTAGTATCTTGTACAACTTATTTCCCAAAGTAACAATAACAACGTGAGGCTAGGACTCATACATAGCATGTCACTTCCACAAGTATGGTTGGCCTAATAATACATCATAAAAATTAAGAGGTGCATTGTCACATAATACCTCATTTGTGAAAGGCTTGATGCTGTAGGGAAGGCGACACTACTAGCTGACGCGGAGATCCCATCCATGGTGAAGCCACCCTATGGTGTATGGTTGTGGGTGTGTTGTGGTCGGAAACCCCAAATGCTTCACGACCTCGGCTGAAATGAGGTTCTTTTGTCTCCCACTGCCAACAATGAACTGTAGTGGGGAACCCTTTACCCACATATGATAGTGGAAGAGATGCTCCTCCTCTGGATCTTCTGATAACTCCTTCTGGATCTTTGCAGTGGCCATGGTGGTGTTGGGATCTGCATCAATAATATACTTCCCTTTGTAATTCCCCATGTTGGGTTCTAATTCAAATTTGGAGCATGCATCTGATTCATAAACCCTCATCTCAGGCACAAGTGACTGCTTGGCCTGAAAATCACTTGTGTTGTGAGTGGAGCTCTTATGGAACTCACCATTTTCCCGTGTCCTTCTTTGGCTTCATGGTGCTGTTCTTTGCTTGCGGTTTTGGTAGGTTATATTGGGCCACCATGCCTTGGCTTTGTCCTTTGTGCTGCGGTTTTGGGGCACCTTTCCCTTTATTTTTATTCGTAGAGCCAAAGTCTCACTTCTTCTCTTTTAATTTCTTCTCAATCCTGGCAGCATACCGGTATGCTGTACCAAGCGAGGTATGTTGTACCAAGCGAGGAGATGTAGAGGAACTCCATTTCCTCATGAATGTATCTATGCATACAAATGTGGTACTTCAGCACCAGATGTTTCTCCGAATATTTGATACTCAACTCTGTGCGCAGGGTATGGAACATATTCATCATCTCATGTACATCTTGATCCCTTTGTTGTCGCAGTGTAGTCCATTGTATGCACATGTCCTCATAGCTCCCCACGGGATAATATTGGTCCTTGATGGAATCCCAGAAATAATTCCAAGTGGGTGTGACCGAGAACAAAGAGGGTTCCCCCATGTCCTTTTTCTCACAGTAGGTTTCCCACCAGTCCTTGACATGGGGGGTAGCTTTGAGGAGTGCAAAAATAATCTTCTCCCGGTCGGAAAAGTCATGAATTGAGAAATATCATTCTATCTATGGCATATGCATCTATTTTTCCCTCAAATGCAGGAATGTAAAAGTTTACTTGTACCTTAAAAGGATTTGCGCCTCCAGAGTGTTTGCTAGATGCAGATGTGCCGCTAGTGGGCAGTCGTTGAAGGATATGGGCAAAGTTATCCATCACCACGTTCCTTTGTTTTTTAAGGGCCTCCTTGAGAAATATTTTAATAGCATCTCATGCTCCCTCATATTTCTTTTCTTCCCCCATGGGCGGATGCCAGGGTTTGCGAGGATGATCTTGCAAAGGTTCAACTAGATCGATCCCTAACTCCTTATACCCCAACCTCGTTGGGGACATGCAAGGAAGGATTGAGAAAGAGAAGATCACTTTGATACCACTGATCTGGATTTATGTAGGAACACAACATAATACACATATATCCATAAATATAAAAATGCAACATAAAATAACACTTCATTTCATTATTATCAAAGAACTGAAATTTGTTTACAGACGAAATGGAAATAAACTAGCTAGGGCGCTCATAGCTTATCTCTTAGAAGAGATGTGGTGGCTACATGCCTCTAAAATATCTGTTATAATGAGGCTCGAAGGCCTATATATTATTGAGAAACAATGGAAAACCCTAAACATCCAAAAACCTAACTCTAGGTGATGAAACTCCAGAATATGGGCCTCGTCGTAGTAAATTGGTTCATCAATTTCCCGTGATCGTGACTTTGGCATACTATCTCCATTTGACACACATGATACATCATTAGAAATATCTATCCGAGGACTACAACTGCTAACATTGGATATCAAGTCTAGAATGGACATATTTTCCAGAGAAGTGATGCCCAAAAAACATCGTTTAGGGCCTCAAAATGGCCCCGGAAGTTCAAGACCCAAAAAACTGCTAAAAATAGTAAACTATGCTATAATTAAGGAAACTAAAAAACAAAAAGAAACAATGGTGGGGCCCAAAGTGGAATAGGTGGGTGGCCACTAATATCCACCTGGATCAATCTAAAAGAACAAACAAAATAAATAAATCCGATTTAATAACCCAATCTTGGAAAATATTTGAAAGGAAAATATTTTATTAATGACATCTGGAAAATGATATTTACAAAGGGTCGTAAGTCCCCCTCAATGGGATGGGTCCTTTGATTTCCTCGTCGCTTCAGGATTCAGATCTTCCTCTCTCAAATGTGTGCAAAAGCAAACAATGTAGAACTAAAAAGTGGGAGCTCCAATGACATGTGACGATAATGGCGACGATGATAATGATGATGGTGAGAGATGAATGAAAACCCCTCTTATTTATAGCAAAGTATTGGGTTGATCTAAAAAATAGAGAACAATACAATATTATTGACCAAAATCTAGATCTAACCACTTGGAATACCTTATTATCTATTTGGAGAGGGAATAGATATTTAAAATGGTCAAATATCTTTAATTAGAAATAATTAACAAATAAAATGATTTATTAAATATTTCGCGAATAATAAGAAAAGTGTGAAATTAAATAATTTTTAAAAGCTGATTTAAGAGTTATTCCAAGGATGGAATTAAGGAAAAAGAAATAAATTATGATTTATTTAATGATTCATAGGTGATTTAGTCAAATGTGACAAGGAATAATTATAAAATAATGATTTGATAATTATTCCTAGAGAAAATTAAATAAATAATGGTTTATTTAATTATTCTCATGGTTTTTAATTGAAAACAACTTAATAAAAGTGGTTTATTAAATTATTTCTTATAGTGAAAGTGATTTTATTATGGTAAAATTAAAATCATATGGTATATTTCGATCCACCTAGTTAGAAATGGCTAGGTGATCATTTTTTGGTGATAACAAAGGTAGTTTGTTTGATCTATGTTTTAAGGGTGGGTTGCTCAAAGACCAATATCTAGATCATTTTTGTTTTATGTTTTCTTTTAAATATAAAAATTAATTTTCTAACATAAAGTATTTTAGGGGCTCCAACCCTAAATGAAGACAACAATCTCCAATTCACAAGGCTCCAACCTGTACTTTTCCACACTCCAACTTGGACTTCACAAGGCTCCAACATTTGGGGATCTAACCCTCTCCACTAACAAAGGCTCCAACTTGATATCCTTAAGGACTCCTATCATCTAGGGCTCCAACCCTCTCCACTAACATACGCTCCAACCTGATATTCTTGAGGACTCCTATCCTCTAGGGCTCCAACCCTTTTTTGTAACTCTTAAGTATAATGGTTCTTCAAATTCCTCAATGCCTTCTACAACAAGCCCTGATAATATATTCTCCAAAGTATCTTCAACAGTATAATAGTTCATCAATGAAATTTTTATGTTTTACAAAAGGTATCTCCATAACTCTTCATATTTTCATAAACAAGCTTCTTTAAACACTACTTCATTATGGTTTCAACAATGCTCCTTCAAGGGTTCTTCAATGGATTCTCCAATGGGAAGGGAAAGTTTTAAGGATGGAAGTTTATCTTAAAGTTTAGAAACCTTGGTGAATCTTACTAGTCCTTAATATCCAAATTTTAAAATGTTTGACAATCATTATTTTAAAATGTTTAGATTTATAATTATTTCATATTAGATAATATATAATATTGCAAATTTTTAAGGTAAAATAATTTTGTACTATAAAATTTGGGTGAATTCATTTTTAGAAAAATGGTAATTAACGAAACTTTTTTTGCGAAAAAACATGGAATATTAGCCCACCTACAAATATTAGCCCCTAAAATTTTCCCTGCCAATGGGATGCTCAATAAGGTCTTCAAGATACTCTCCAAACAAGTCTTCAAACTCTTCAAAGTAACTTTAGAGAGTGCCTCAACTTGGCCCTATTCTGGTCACAAGATGAGATTCCATCAATTTTCGTCTATCCAAGCCTAACAAGGCTGCCCAACTTGCACAATAAATATGCCCAATCAAGTATGTATTTAGATAATCAATAACTTCCTACAATGGTTCTTCAATAGCTTGCTTCAAGGTTAATTTACAAAACCAACAATTAATGAGATGCAACATTGTACATGCCTTGATGGATTTTAGATCTAGCCTCAGATTAGTTTTTAGTGTCGAATTTCGGTCATAGGAATATCCAACTTTGGTCTAGATTTCCTTCTACAAGTTCGTTTTCATATCCTTTAGGGCTGGTCAAATTTAACCAATCCACATTCGAACTTAGTGCTATACCAACCGAAATCCACTGCCATCGATCCACATATATTATGATATTTATACACAATTCACAAAATTATATCTATGTGTAACTACCTTCAAATGCTCAGAAGCAATTGTCCTTGCTAAATATTTCCTGAGGTAATAGGCGAATGCATTCACTCGAGATCATCATTGAGGAATTCTGCGGTTTTGAAAATTTTCTAAAAAATAAAAAAAATTACTTTGCTATTTCCTTGTTCCTCTCTGTGATTTCTTTAACCAAGATGGATCGATGAACTGAATGAGCTCATGCCATGTATATATATACACATTTGCAAGTTTGAAGAATCACGTCCAAATTGGTGGAGCCAACCAATTCTCAGCGTAAGATATTGAAGCTGACATGTGTGAATGAGCATGCAACGCCCAACGTTAAACATCTTTTAGCCGACATGTATGAATAAGGATGTCATGTGAGCATCCAACGCCCATCAAGTGTTCACTTTCAAGTTCATAATACATTTAAATTTATGTAATGGAGCAATAAAGATGTAGGCTTGTTGACTTAATTATAAAATACACAAGAGGTATTCGTAATAATAATTTATTATATATAAAATGTATAAGTGATGATAAAATGTTACAATGAGGCCCTGCTTATATACCTACGCATGTGGCCTTTCATGACTGGGCATGTATTTTAGACATGCCCTTTAACTAACTTAATGAATACTCACATAATCATTATTTGACTATTTATAATTATATTTATTCTATTTATACTATTTTTTATGAATTATATTCATAACATTTCCCTTTCCTTCAAAATATTTGTCCTCAAAGATATATTAATAATGATTTATTCATCTACGCTTATAAGTTGACGTATATTACTAATGATTTCTTCATATTCGCTTATAAGTTGGCATCACTGGTACTTCGTCTTGTATAATTATTTTGCAATTGATATTGTAGTGTTATCACGCTTTTGGCTGGAATTGTGTCCCTCCGAGACGATGGACTTGTAGACCCGTAATAACACCAAACGGCATAATAAAACCAAACATCGGACGAATGCGATAGTGTGAATTTATGTTTCTAGAATTATTTTCTTGACAATAGTAGCATACCAGGGCAGGGAGCAAACCCGCTCATGATACTCCATAATGAAGAGGATGCAGACATGCATCAACGGATTTGAGTTATAATTATCCACTAATTCGTTATTTTCATAGAGAATTCCAAGGGCAAAGCCGATGCCATACTCGATAATTTGGGCGATGAAAACAAAAGTTACATTAGCCACCGTCTTTATAGAGACTCCTGCAGAGGAGACCGTGATATGATACCCTGTGTTATAACATGGAAAAAGACCGAATATGTGTTGTATGGCGACACTTAAAATCCTGACGATGTGTACATCGTGATGCAATGATGTCCTAGACGATGCGCTCCAACAAGTCGGTGCAATCTCCGAACACGCATCGTGCAGTACGACGGTTCTCAACAACTTGACACTACTCGTCTTTATCAACTGATAAGGCATGCCTGTCGCTGTCCATATAATGTCTTTGAAGAGGCGACCCACAGAGCTCACAAGCATATAGTCGTGTTGAACCTCGGATGAAAATAAGAGATCCATGATTAGCTGCAACTCTCCCTCACGGAAAATGGCATATGTGGTGTTGGATCTTGGGAATGGTATTAATTTGTCAAGGGCATAGAGTGCATTCCATCGTTCAATCAGAGACTCGAGCATCTGAATGAGAGGTCTTATGGCCCCTATTTCCAGGAAATGGTGTGTAAATTCTGGTGCATCATCAGCAAAATATTCCACCAAATTTTCTCCTAACGTCCTGCACAAGGAATCATCACTGTGTAGCATGCCCACTATGGGAAATATGATTCCCTCTGAAAAAAATGTATCGCAGGTCATTACAATGTACCCTGAGCATGCCCAAGATGGTACGTGTATCACCTCTCTGGACCTTGACATGCTTTGAAGAGAGTTGGGCCATGAGCTGACAAACGAGGGACTCATCGCCAATTGCATCCCTATAATAGTCATTGCATGATGCCAAAACCCTAATAACTTCAGTAGCCGAAAGCTGAGCTTGAGGACAGGGTGACAACAACGCTAAGTTGAAATCCATTCCGTTGTCGTCCAACTCGAAGAGAGCGTCCACCATTTCCCTCGGTGAAGACAGTGACAGTGCTTGGAAAACTTTCAGACCTGCGAATTGGATGCCAAGAATCAACTTATTGTCGGCGTGAAGATGTTGTTGTCTTATCAGGAGAAGCAGATGGGCGATCACTTCTTTGTCTATGAGGGTTCTTCGAGCCGAATTGTTGTGTTTCGTAAGAGATTTCAAGAGACTCAAAGTAGATGCGTCCATAATCTCGACATCCACTGGAAGGGTTTCAGAAGTGAAGATATTTTAAGATGTTGAATTATAACAGAAACATCTCCCTCTTCAACCATTATTTCCGCGTGCTGCTTCTTGTTATTACCAAGAATTTCCTTGAGTGCTCGAATGGCTTCCACAGCCTTATCTAGTGCAGAACTACTTTCAACATAATTTCTGATAGCCTTGACAAGTTTCTTGATGTTTTCTTTGAGTTCAGTGTTTTCTTCTGGTGCAACATCAGGAGAAGAATTTTTTGAAATAGTCAATATTTCGAGTTTTCTTTGGATGGTATTAATTACAGGATCATAAGAAGCATAAGCCAATGCTTCCGGGATATCCACTTCTTTCTCTTTGTACTCATTTTCACGGTCGTCTTCCATGATTGACATTTGGGCTAAATACCTGAAACACAAAACATTAAACCATGCATTGCAACATGGTGGATATCCAGGGGCTTCTGAGGTTGCTGCTGGTGGGCACTCTTTCACCTTAATTTCACCAACTGCACCAAAAACGTTTTTTAAATCTTCTTCATAGGATTATTTACCATCCTTTAACGGTGCAGGCATGTCATTAATTTTACATTCATCATTTTAAAAAAATTTCATATTCATATCAGTTTCCTCATCAAAAGAATTTTCTTATTTTTCTTCATATTCCCAACTGGGTTCAGAGTTTGAGTGGTCTTCTTCTTTAGTTTTCATATACCCACTTTGATTGTCATTCATGTCACAACAGTTGTTGAGATTATGTTTGTCTATATCATTCTCATCAAGATATTATGAATTCCTTGAATCAGCTGAATTGTTTTGTTGACTATGTCCAATATCCGGGAATCTTGGTTCTTGTGTCAGATTTATCTTGTCGCAAATGGATTTTATCTTATGCATTGCTTTTTTATGATTGTTTGTGGACTCGCTATGGTTTTTCCAAATTTGTCTTTCTATCTGATTTATCATGTCTTGAATTTTTTTTGATGTCTTCGGACTGCCTTGTAACCTTATACTCAAGGTCGATCAATATTTTAGTGAATTCATTGGAATTATTGATCTTACTCTCAAGATCGATCAACCTTTTGTTGAAATCGGCCATCGACATTGATGAATACATCGAGCGGCAGCGATTTCGAGGCACCGCATGTAACAGTTGAAAGCAGCCAGCAGTAGCAAAAGGCGGTCACAACACGAACTCGATCTGATACCAAATGGAGCAACAACGCTGTAGGCTTGTTGACTTAATTGTAAAATACACAAGAGGTATTCGTAATAATAATTTATTATATATAAAGTGTATAAGTGATGATAACATGTTACAATGAGGCCCTACTTATATACCTACGCAGGTGGCCTTTCATGACTAGATATGTCTTTTAGACATGCCCTATCACTAACTTAGTGAATACTTACATAATCCTTATTTGACTATTAATAATTATATTTATTCTATTTATACTATTTTTTATGAATTATATTCATAACATGTAATCCATCAACATTTTTTGTGTGGACAAGGATTTTAAATAGCAAGGTTGTGTTAATACATAATATGTTCATGTACATTTTTGTCTAGGATTAGAGTTATAACATTAAGTGATTAGGGTATCATTAGGATTAGGGTTTTTCCTAGGGTTTAAAAAAAATAAGGGTTAGGGTTTTACCAAGGTGAAAACACTATTAGGGGTAGGGTTTCTATAGGGTTATGGTTTCATCATTTAGGATTTCATTATCTAGGATATCATCATCTTTATGCTCCTAGGGAAGTGATAAATATTTGGAATATGCATTTGGGACTTAGGGCGGCAAGGTTTCAATAAAGCTAGGTTCATTATTGTCATGGACTTATTAGGATTAGGGCTTCAATTATTCATGATAGGAATTTAGGGTTTTATCATATAGCTTTAGGATATAGGGTTTTCCAACCTAGGGTTTTCACAATATATAAGGTTATGGTTTTCTTCAACAATTCAACTATGATGCCCTCAATGAAAAATTTATTCAACAATCTCCCCCTTTGTCATTGATGGAAGTACTCTTTCCCTTTCATGTTGAGATTCCACAAGATGATGAGCTTAGTGAAAATCAAACACCTTCACTAAGTGGGCCCACAGGCTATTTTTAGGTGTAAGTCTATTTGTAGACATGGTGATCATATTTCAGAAGTTGCAGGATGCTAATTGTGGATGGGTGGTCAAGTTTGAAAAATAGATGAAATCCTGTTTTTAGAATATTGGGCGAAGTCTATTTATAGATCGTCGATCTAAAAAGGGAAGTGTCGATTATTATTAGCTCTTAATAATAATCTGACAATAAACATCAACTTATTCTCTTCGAGCACTTAATTTCAGTGTATAGATTTGGAAAATCAGTGGGCTAAAGGAATTACAAAATTCCTAGGGTTTACTGGTGGTTCATGCATGGAGGACTCAGTTAGAACTGAAGTGGCAAAGTTATGACAGAGTTGGAAGAGTAGTTCATGGAGTTGTTATTCAGTTTAACTTAGTTAATGGAGTTAAACTCAGTTGAGATAGTTATATCTAGTCTAACTGAATGATACACTAGTGAGAGTGGAGTGAATTAATTAGTTAATTAATTCACAAATAATAACTCATTAATCAACTGAACAAATACAACAGTTAACTACAGTGCATGTTAGTTCTAGTGGAGACCCAGTGGAGAGATAGGTGAAAGGACAAGATGGACCATCTGTTGTGACTATAGTGATGCATTGATTGCATCACACACACAATGGAGTTGCCAATGAGGATTGCGTAGTGCAATCAAGGTAGATTCGAATTCATTCAGGGGTCTTCTTCAACAGGGATTGCGCAGTGGAGGCAGGCTATCAGGTGGCAAGAAATCAATGCATGGATTTGTAGATTTCTTCTGATTAGTGTGTGACGATTGATTTTACTGAGAGCTTGATGTACTAAGCTTTGTATGAGATTGTTACATGATCTCAATGATACATAATATATGATAGTTGGGGTTTTCAGCTTCAGGCTTTCCCGTTAAACAACTATGTTATGTGCGATTGTTTTTATTGCTTCACGTGTTTGCAATTGAGTTTAAATTTCTACAAAAGATTAATAGTGGAAGGATTATGTATTTATCAAGAAGATAAATATTGTTAGATCAGGAGAATATGGATATATACATGCATCTTGTATATAATTTCTACATGGTATCATAGCAGTGTTAATTCTTGAATATTGCAATTGTGAAGAATTGTTGAGTTTGTGCTGGTGGACAATTTGAATTTGCTGCAGAAATTTCTTGGTGCGACAGTTGAGTATACATTGAAATGTATTTCAATGAGTTGTGATTGGAGTATGCCCTTGATGGCAGCTTGAATTACATAGCCTGGAAGGATAGGATGGAGGCGGTGCAAGAAGATAATGGACTGAAGGAGTTCATCGATAGCGATGTTCCTAAGCCGGGATCTAGCGATGATGCATTACTTGACGCATGGAAAAAGAAGGTAGAAAAGACAAGAATAATTCTGTTGGAAGGTGTGAAGGACCATATTGTGTCTAGCCTTCACAGATTTCTTCCAAATCAGTAGCGACGAGAGGAATTTGGTGCTAAAAGATAAGCTCAGAAAAATAAAAATGGAGAAGGGAGACAATATTCCAAAATATCTCATGAAGTTTTTCCACTGTAGGGATGAAATGAGAAGTGTGGGAATTACTGTTGATGGTGAAGACTTGGTGAGCTTGGCTCTCCTTTGGCTTTCGAAGAGTTGGCATAGCTACGAAGACTCTGTCAATGGACGGGAGAAACTGCCGGGATGGGAGCGACTTTGGTCGGATCTTGTACAGGAGGAGATAAGGCGAAGTACCAAGGATGGATCTTCATCAAAGAATGAAGATGAAGAGAATTGTGCTTTGGCTGCAAAAGCAAGGAAAGGGAAGGGGAAAAAATTTCCTTCAAAATCTGAAGCTAAAGGCAAGAAGCAAGATTTGTCCAAGGTGAAGTGTTTTCACTGTCACAAACATGGGCATTTCACCACTAACTGCCCACAGAAGAAGAAGAACAAGAAGGTTGCTGGAGCTACAGCTGGAGAGGCCTTAGCCTCACAATTTGAACTTGATTTCTCTTTGATCGCATGCTTGGTTTCAAGCTCTATGGGATCGATGTGGTATCTTGATAGTGGTGCGTCTTTCCATATGATGGGAGACAAGGAGTTATTTAGTGACTTGGAGGAGAAGGACCTTCAAATTCATATAGAGATCGGCGAAGATGGTCGATATAGTGTGACTGATATTTGGACCATTACCTTTGAGAGGGAGTCAGGTAATCCATTTCTGTTGAAAGATGTTATGCATGTTCCAGGTCTGAAGAAGAACTTGGTCTTGGTCGCAATGTTGGAAGACAAAGGTTATGACGTTGTTTTTAGCGATGGAAAAGCTTTCTTACGAAATAAAACCATGGGTCAAACCAAGAGGATAGGGATTCTAGTTAAGAATCTCTACAAGCTAGAGGTAGATGGCTGCACTGCAATGATGGGCAAATCAGAAGAAGTAGTGAGACGGGATGAGGGCGAATTATGGCATAGGAGATTGCGCCATATTCACCATGGCTCTTTGAAGAATTTGCAGTAGATTTCTACTGGACTTCCCAAGGGTACTCTTGCGCAGTCAAATCAGTGCAAGGGATGCACTATGGGTAAGTTTGTGAAGACCACATTTCATGATAAGGAGAACCGTGCTTCGATAATCTTTGAGAGAATTAATACAGATGCTTGTGGACCTTTCTCGGTTGCTTCAACAACAAAACACATGTATTATGTTATTTTTGTTGATGACTATTCTCGTAGATGCTGGATCTTGTTCATGCAGAAGAAGAGAGAAACATTCTCAAAGTTCTGTGAGTTTAAAGCATTGGTGGAGAAGGAGTCGGGGAAGCAACTGAAGGCTCTATGAAGCAATAATGGTGGTGAATATATCTTGAACGAATTCAAATACTTCTGTAGAAAAGAAGGAATTCGAAGAGAACTCATAGCGCCTCATAACCCACAGCAGAATGGGGTCGCGAAGAGGAAGAACAAAACGATTATGGGTGTTGCACGAGCTATGCTTGAGAGGGAGCTAGAATTTCATGCAGATGAGGAACTGCCTATTCCGAAAGATGAACCTTTGGATGTGGATAAGCCACGGGAGGAAGTTCATGGAGTGGAGGAGTCCACTCATGCAGAACCAAACATCAAAACTAGAAGAAAGCATACCACAAAAGCTGAGAGACTAATGCTTTATGTGGCACAGAATGTAGGAGTACCTACATCACAGCGTAGAAAGAGACAGTCACCTGACCGATTTACTGGATACATGGCTCTCATGAGAAAGTATATCATGACATAGCCATGTTCTTTTGAAGAAGCAGTGTAGGAGCCCACATGGGTAGATGCCATCATGGAGGATTATGACTCCATTGTCAGAAACAGTGCTTGGGAGATTTCTCCAAGGACGGTGGGTAAATCAGTTGTAGGATCAAGATGGATCTACAAGGTAAAGCAAGTTGCTGATGGGACTGTCGAGAAGTATAAGGCAAGATTTGTTTCCCGGGGCTTCTCACAGATCGAGGGGATTGATTATGAAGAAACCTTTGCACCTATCGCACGATATTCTTCCATAAGGACGATCCTTTCTCTCTCAGCGCAGATGGGTTGGCACATTCATCATATGGATGTGAAGAATATGTTCCTTAAAGGGATCATTGAGGAAGAGTGTACATTGAGAAGCCTGAAGGATTTTAGATCTTCAACAGTGAGTCGCATGGGTGTAGACTCAAAATAGTATTGTATGGGCTGAAGCAAGCACCACGTGCTTGGTACACATAGATCGACATCTGTTTAACTGGACTTGGCTTCACCAAGAGTGAGGCGGATGCAAACCTATACCAAATTGTGGTGGAGGGTAATATTTTAATCATTGTTCTTTATGTTGATGATTTAATACTAACGGGTGATGAGTAGTTGATACACTCATGCAAGGAAGATCTTTCAAAAGAGTTTGAGATGAAGGATTTGGGTCTCCTTCATTATTTCCTTGGATTGGAAATATGGCAGCGGGAAGGTGAACTGTTTGTGTCTCAAGGAAAGTATGCTCGGGAGATACTGGAGAAGTTTCACATGCAAGGCTGCAAGCCTATCGACACTCCTCTTCCAGGAAATTGGAGGAAAGAGGATGCTACATCGGCAGAGGTACTGGATGCCACTATTTATCGACAGTTGGTGGGTTTGCTCATGTATTTAGTTAATAAAAGATTAGACATATGCTATGCGGTGAACCAGCTTTCAAAAGTGATGGTTAAGCCTACCAAGCTCTTTTGGAAGGCAGGCAAGCATGTCCTGAGGTATCTCAGGGGCACATCTGAGTATGGCTTATGGTATAGATAGACGGATGAGGTGAAGTTGCATGGCTTCACAGATGCAGATTGGGAAGGAAGCCCAACAGACATAAAGAGCACATCAGGAGGAGTTTTCAGTATCAGATCTACAACAGTTTCTTGGTATAGCAGGAAAAAAAGATCCATGGCACTCAGCTCAGTGGAAACATAATACATGGTAGCAAGTCAAGCTGCATGTGAGGCTATCTGGATGAGGAAGATCCTGGTTGGTTTTTTCAGTTCACATTTAGATCCTACAGTGATACATTGTGATAATTAGAGTTGCATTAAACTCTCGATTAACCCTATATTTCATGATAGATCTAAACATATTGATATCCGGTATCATCATATCAGAGATTCTGTGCAGTGAAAGATCATGTTGCTTTAGTACATTCCTATGAAATATCAGGATGCAGATATTCTGACGAAGGCACTCACCAGGAGCAAATCCAAATACCATAGAGGCAAGATCAAGGTGAAGGATAATCCCTATCTTGTTGAGAGGGAGTGTTGAGATTCAAAAAGACGATGAGCTTAGTGAAAATCAGTCATCTTCACTAAGTGGGCCCACCAGCTATTTTTAGGTGTAAGTCTATTTTTAGACTATGTGATCATATTTCAGAAGTTGCAGGATGCTAATTGTGGATGGTAGGTCAAGTTGGAAAAATAGATGAGATTCTATTTTTAGAATATTGGGCGAAGTCTATTTATAGATCGTCGATCTAAAAATATAACTTTCGATTATTATTAGCTCTTAATAATAATCTGACAATAAACATCAACTTATTCTCTTGGAGCACTTAATTTCAGTGTACATATTTGACAATTAAGTGGGCTAAAGGAATTACGCAATTCTTAGGGTTTACTGGTGGTTCATGCATAGAGGACTCAGTTAGAACTGAAGTGGAAAAGTTATGACAAAGTTAGAAGAGTAGTTCATGGAGTTGTTATTCAGTTTAACTCAGTTAATGGAGTTAAACTCAGTCGAGCTAGTTGTATCTAGTCTAATTGAATGATACACTAGTGAGAGTGGAGTGAATTAATTAGTTAATTAATTCACAAATAATAACTCATTAATCAACTGAACAAATACAACAGTTAACTATAGTGCATGTTAGTTCCAGTGGAGACCCAGTGGAGAGATAGGTGAAAGGGCAAGATGGACTATCTGTTGTGACTATAGTGATGCATTGATTGCATCGCACACACATTGGAGTTGCCAATGAGGATTGTGCAGTGCAAGAAAGGTAGATTCGAATTCATTCAGGGGTCTTATTCAATAGGGATTGCGCAGTGGAGGAAGGCTATCACGTGGCAAGAAATCAGTGCATGGATTTGCATATTTCTTCTGATTAGTGTGTGACAATTGATTTTACTGAGAGCTTGATCTACTAAGCTTTGTATGATATTGTTACAGGATCTACATGATACATAATATATGATAGTTTGGGTTTTCAGCTTTAGGGTTTCTCGTTAAAAAACTGTGTTATGTGTGATTGTTTTTATTGCTTCATGTGTTTACAATTGATTTTAAATTTCCATAGAAGATTAACAGTGGAAGGATTTTGTATTTAGCAAGAAGATAAATATTGTTAGATCAGGAAATTTGGATATATACATTCATCTTGTATATAATTTCTACATTTCAAAATTATCTCCCCCTTTGACATCAATGGCAAATGGGATGTCCTGAAAATGACACTTCCATAAATTTCTCCTCCTACCATGCTTCCTTTTGTCATGCTTCTCCCCCTGTCATCATGCTTTCCTTCTTTTGACAATGTAGCATAATAGAAATGTCTATAGTTTGCATAAACCAACTCCCCTTTCATGCAAAAACTCCTTTTGATCTCCTTTTTTCTTATGGAACCCATGAAAATAAATATTGTTACCATGTGATCAATTGAAAGGCTTCTCCAACAATGGTCCATCGGACGTGTAGAGGGGAAAAATAATCATGTTATTAAATGAATTTTATCTCCCTAAGTATTTTCATGCTATCATGGAAATTAATTAAGTAGATGATGTCATTATGAAAATTTGTCAAACAATATTTCTTGCACAATTTCTGAGAGACAATCCATCAAGATATATATGTGTGTGTGTATGTTTTTCCATATATGACTTTTCAAGAGTTTCCAAAGGCTTATCAATGATGCATTTTGTAAGAATGGTAAAACAATCACAAGATCCCTCTAACTGTATGCACGGTGTCCTTTTGGGCATAATCTCTTCATTAAAAACTTCAGAATATCATATCTGCAAAATATGTACTCATCATATCAACAACATGAGTTGATGCCTTGAGTGTTCAAGATACTTTCCACATGGTCTCTTTGTGATTCAGTTTTCTTCCTTCTCCAAACTTGTGCATCTCTCTTTTCATTCTTGGTAGTCATGGTTTTAGCTTGTTTAGGAACCCAAGTCAAGTTAATATCATGAATGGCATATGTCCAAAGTTATGGAATTTGAAGCATTCCATCTTGTTCATCAATGGGTAAGCATGGATTCTTCTTGTAAAACTGCTTCTGTAAGATTGATGGGGACCATTTGTCATTGTGGTATGCCCCAAAATATTTTTCCATGTACCCAAAATTTGTACAAGAATTGCAATAGCAAAAAAATATACTTTGGTACCTGGAGGATGGAGGTTTCCTTGATGAACTTCTAAAGGCATGATGCCTTGGGATACTTTTATGATATCCATTTCCTTTTGCATCCTTGATACCTTTTGCATACTTTCTTGGAGTAGGGTTTCCTCCAATGTCATATTGATTCTTCTCCTTGATTTTGTTGGAACTGGGGGCATCAATATTTCTTCCAAGCTTCTCCACATCCTTGTTGTTTGAAGAATTAGGGTTTGCATCATTTTTGTTTGAGGGCTAACTTGCATAGCCAAAACCTTATTTATCAAGGGGGGATATATGATGACTTAGGATTCCATCTAGGGTTTGAGATATCTTTAGAATCTTATTCAACAAGTCAAATTCTTTCCTTAGGAGATAAATTTATTCTTTCATCGTTTTTAATTCTTCGTCCTTTTTTTCTAGATGGTTCTCCTATTCTTCATTCTTCCCCGTTGCTTCACATATTTGGGCCTTGAGAGAGGAGACATATTATTTCAATATTAAGATTTCTTCATAATTTTATTCTATTTGGAATGCTATAGCATTTATGTCCCTTTTTTCTTCATCTTCTTGTCCTTCTAGGAGGGCCAAATCTTCCATCACCTTTTCAGATCCTTGTGATTGATTCTTTACTTCTCCCAACTAATATTTAAGGGAGGAGACCATTTCCTTGTATTGAAATTTTTTTGCTTCAAGTTTGTTCAAGTCCTCATGTCTTTCTTCAAGTTGACTTGACAAAATTTCTTCCCTTTTCTTTGCTCTATCTAACTTATTTTCCATGTATATGACTTCTTCATTATTTCTTTTCTTGTTTTGATGCAATTCCTCCTTTAGCTTGGTGATCTCCTCATCTCTTTCTTGTACTTGAAGCTTGAAGAGATTAATTTCCTTCCTTGTCTTGTCAGAGTCATAGCCACCATTTTTTAGTTTCTTCTTGAGCTCCTCATTTTCCATATTCAATATGCTTATTTATACTAGTGAAACTTCAAGTTTTTACTTGAGATCTTCTGTGAGGTCTTCTTCATTTTCTTCATCATCTAGGTCTTCCTTAGTCTTGATGTCTTCACTCTTGTTTTTAGCTTCCTTTATGGGTTCTAGATTTCCTTATTTCTTTTCATCATTTTCTTGATTAGAGGTTGTGGTCAAAGCTCCTTTTGAGTGAAGATCTTGAATTTTTTCCCACATATTCTTCGCTGATGAATATTTTTTCACTTTGGTCTTTATAGGATCTGGGAGCCCACTCAAGATTTCCTTTATTGCTCTTGCATTATATTCCTTGGATTTTTCTTCCACCATGCTTTCAATAATCATTGATTCCTAGACTTAAAAACCTTAAGCCATTAAGAAATGATTCATTCATGCCTTCCATATTTCAAATTTTTTATTTAACAAAAAATCATTCTCAATTTGATTATCCATTGTTACACTAAAAACTGTAATCCTGACATTTTGCTATGAGTATGAGCTCATTATTACTCATACTTCCTCCTTTTGCAAGTCTAACATATCAGCTCCTCATTTCAAGCTTTCAAAATAAGAGAAAAGTTCCTAAAAATCCCCTAAACATTGGTATCGCACTTTCTCTATTCATTGCCTGCGGAACCATACCGCACGTTCTTTGTGTTATGGGTGCGGACCTCTGTAAAACTCAAAAAGGCGAGAAAGTAAAGATAAAAAGTTGATTTCAGATGAATTCTAGAAGATTCTAGATGGGAATTTTCGGGAATGGATACACTTTGAGAAGGTTCATGCATCCCTCACTTGATGGAGCTAACCCCTTGATGTAAGGAGCTAATCCCTTTGAAGGAGGATTCTATCCCTTCATATTTGAAACAGAAAACCTCCTCTTTTCAACTATAAAAAGAGGCCTTGGGTAGCCTCAAAGGGAGTTCAAGCTTAAGAGATTTGAAGTTAAATGCTGTTGAGATTCAAACTTAGTTAACTAAGACTTTCTGTGAGGTTAAATCACTCACCTCTATTGGTCTTGGTTCAAAGAGTGCAATGCTTGTCAAATTAGAAGAGATTCCTACTTCGGACCCCAGGAGGACCTGCACGACATCAAGGCACAGGTTGTAAAGGTTTTCTTTATTTGAAGTTAATACAAATATACTCATTTCTCTCATTAAATTGTCTATTCATGGTTTATTTCATAAATTCCTTGATCATTATGATGAGTATGGTTTATAATAATGTCTATACAGGTGCTATGTAATCTTTTTGCTTGTTTGTGACTGCAGATTCACGAGGAACGTTCTTTCAAGTGCACGGGAAGGACTTCAACGAGATCAAACAAGCGTTGGACATAAGGTAGGCCTTACACCTATATAGCATTTTTATGAATCTTATATACTTAGAGAGAGATTAGTATAATTGGCTGTTTGTTGCTAGTTACTTTTAGTACTAGAGAGATCGGTCTTGTCCGCAAGACGGATTAATCTACACAACAAAATGGCGACTCCACTGGGGAAGAACTTGTTGTTTTTGGTTCTCTTTTATTTTTTATTTGAGGAAACATTTTTTCCTGGTTTTTGATTGATACATATCTGTCTGGGTAATTTAGATTTTCCCTGTTTTTGAAAATTTAGAAATATTTTAAGTTTTTCTATAATTTTTCCTAGGACCGCACTCTGGCTTATTTTGATAGTGCGGGCAGGTTCGCACTTTCTGTAAAGAATACAGTGCGGGACCGCATCTGTCAATACTGGTTGCCTGCGGACCCTGTAAAATTTTTAGAACACCTCTAGATTTATTTCTCTAGTTTATTTTTATTTGGATTTAGATTTTTGGTTTCTGCCCAGACTGATTATTGTTTCTGTCAAGAATTTTTTTTGAATGAACTCCAACATTTTTGATGTTTTGATGATTTTCTAGAAGATTTTGCATCTTGGATTGTTTTTCCACTTGGTCTTTGTAGAGATTCGAAGCTTTGAAAATTTGAAGTATCTCAGATTACATTGATCTCTTTTTGTCTTTTTGAATCCGACCTGATTGTGTGAACATCCTTTATTGAGAAATAGAGCTTTTTGTTTCTTTGCGAATCTTCGAAAAAACTTGGTTGAAAGTTTTGAATTTCATTTTTATAAAACATATTTTGAGTGTTTTTGATCTGTTTGTTATTCTAAACAAATAGACTCTTAGTTTTCTGAACAACTAAGGAAAACATTCTTTAAAAAAAAAATCTTAAAGCTTTTACTCAATTTAGATTGTTTAAAATCATAGTTCTCAAGATTAGGATTTGTAGTTTTGAGTAGTTTTATTTTTATAGCTTTCTTTCGAAGGAAAATTGTTTTGTAGTTTCGAGTTTGGAAAGAAAAAGGATTTTGTTATGAGCTTGATTTATATCATCGTTGAAAAGACAAAATATTTTCTTTCAATCATTCTTCATGTTTAAAGAAGGAATTGTTTATTAAAAGAATTGCATTCTCCAACTCTTTCTTAAATAGAAGTTCATTGAAAGAAAAAGAATTGATTATCATTCTAGGTGCATTTTAGTGTTTTTTGGAAGTCTAGTCTTCACATCATCAAAGTTTCATTTCCGCACCCATTGTCTTAAGAAACAGCTCATAAAAGTAACGCTTAATTAAAATTCATCCAGTAATATTTTTATTTATAGGGCTCTTACCACCAACATAGCTTAGGCTAGTATCTTGGAGTAGGGAGTAATTAACTCTCCAAGATAGCTAAAACAAACAAGTAGACAAATCTTGCGGTAGGAAGAAATTCCAATTGTTGCATTTATGCTCTGGGAAGCTCCTCCTAAAGGAGTCAAGCACGAGATCATATCTGAACCAGTGGGGTAATCAATCCTTCCTCATTTGGAACGATAGAAGGTATACACGTATTAACAACGGTAAATCTCGGATAGACCATTGTCGAGGAGCCTGGGGTCACTTGTCGGTAAACCTTGGATTATTTCAAGGAGCCTTCAAGGGGATTGAGCTTTGTTACTCTGCCCTTGCGTGTGTGTCGGATCGTAGACTGTTCCCCCAGGTATATTTGTTTCAGTTGGTAACCTTAGTGGCCATAAGCTTTAGGATTCTTTCCTAAGGTGACGGTGGAGGGAAGATCCCACTGTACCTGGAACAGACGTCGGCTAGACTCACTTGGACTTTCCGGAGGGTTATCTTCACTCGAGATGGTATAGTGGAGAAACTTGCACCGGTCTGTTTCATTAAGCAGGTTGTCGGGGTAACTGTTCCAACCGCCCTTTTCGTGTTAAAATTCTACTAAGTTGGATTTCATCACCAACTAGTGTTTTTAGTACGGAAAGTTACTGTTTGTGTGTGGTTTGAACTCTTAGATTTTTTAAGCGAATGATTCAATTGTTTGTTTCTTAGAGACTTTAGGTGTTTTCATTGAAATTTTTCTTTGTTTGCGTGTGATTAGATAATTTTTAATTGTGGCGGAATTGCCGAGACAATCCCGGAGAATACAAGGGAAACCCCCTGAATATTCACCAAGTCAACTTGAAGGGCTTCGTGCTCTGGTAGCATCCAGTAGTAGTAGAATTAGATCAACAGAAATTGGAAGTTCATCTATAGTTATACATCCTGATCATCAAATACCTACAACAGAATACATTCAAGAACTGATTTCAGTTTCTGAAGTTACTGAAAGTATTTCTCTTTTTGGTGAATTATCTGACGAACCTGAAATCTCTGAACCTGAAACTGAATCTTCTGTTTTGGAAACATCCTCAGGATTTATTACACCAACTTCTAGCGATCCAGGTTCACCTAGGGTAAGAAATATCATTACAGACAATCTTCCCTCTGGACTTATTTCTATTGAAGAACTTACTAATCCAGACGAAGACATATCTCTTCCCGACTCCCCTCAATCATTAAATCTTAGGGAGCGTGAATCTATTTTCTACAGCCCCATTCGAACTAATCCTTGGTATCTCTCTTTAACGAAAATTTTAGAGAATCCGGGTCTTGCTTTTTATCCACCTCGAATTCCATTTCATCCTACACCCAGAGGTTATTATCCGTCATCTTTTATGGCCGGAGAGTCATCCATGTTTTCTCAAACGCCGGAATCATTTTTACATGGTGGTCCTTCTGTTCCTTCGGAATATCAGTCTTTGTCTGGTACTTTATCGGGAGCAACTCCTCAACCCATCGAAAACGTGTTATCATCTGGTCTTGATGGACTTAAAATTGAAACGTCGAACGCAGAGCAAATTTTTATGATGTCTGGTAATATTCCAAATCCTCAAATTCAAGGCAGTCAGTTTCCTTCTGGGGGGCAACTTCAGGGAACTCAGTTATCGCCTGGGGGGCAACCTCAGGGTAGTCGGTTACCGCCTGGGGGGCAACCTCAAGGTAGTCAGTTACCACCCGGGGCACAACCTCAAGGTAGCTTTTTCCCAGGACAAACTGTGGAATCATATTATTTTGGGGGGCAACCCCAAGGACAGTACATTCCTCAAGGTCAACCCCAAGCACAATATGCTCCTCAGAGTCCTTATCAACCCCAACCTCAGTACGCGCCTCAGGGTTATCAACCTCAAGGTCAGTACCCAATTCAAGGTTTCCAACAGCCTTCTGGTCAACCATCTTTTCAAGGAGCTGGAAATTTACCACTTACTAATCAACCCTACGTTCAACCAGGTTTTGGTCCTTTCGTTCAACCTTCTATGGGACAATACCCCGGAACTATGGTGTGGGATCCATCTCAATATCAACAACCTTTGTAGCCTAATGTGAAGTTGCCTTATCAACCTGGACAACCTTTGGTTTCTGGTCCAACCCAGCAACCTGTTCAGCCAGCTATTCAAAATCCTGCACCTAGTTCAGTTCAGCAGTCTGGGCCTAGTGCACCCCAGACTCTGCCTCAAACTGCTGTAACTGCTGCAACGTCTGTTCAACCTGTCACACCTGTTTCTGGAGTATCTGTAGCACCGAATTCTTCTATCCCTGTATCCGTGCAAATCCCTCAAGTCTCTGTACCTCAGTCAGGACCTTCCATTCAGACTACAGTTCAGATGCCTGCAGGACAAGCTGGTACAAGTACAATTGTTACAAGTCAACCTCAATTTACGTATCAACCGTACCAGGGACAGCCGCAATTCAGTCCCTATGTACAAAACCCAAGCTATCAGTATCAACCATACCCTGGTTATACTTATCAACAACCTCAGTATGGTCCAGTTCATCCTGGTTTTCCAGGAGGTTATACAATACCTAATGCAAATCCGATTCCTAGTTATCCTGGGTATCCACCTCCTGGATCTGCTTTGGCTTCTCAAGGTTTTCGTGACCCTAACCGTCAAATACCATTTATCGCAACTTTGGACCTACCTGATTTGACACGCCTTACGAATGATCCCATTTTTTATTATCAAAACTGGCCGCTAATGCCTCATAAGTTGCCCAGTGATATACCAAAATTCGAAGGTAAGTCAGGAGAGGATCCATCGAATCATGTTATGACTTATCACCTTTGGTGTGCATCTAATTCAATTATTGATGATTCGATTCGTTTACGTCTTTTTCAAAGAACTCTCATAGGTCTTGCAGCCAAATGGTACATTGAGTTGCCACGAGGCTCGTTTCATAATTTCAGTCAGTTAGCAACTGCTTTCTTGACTCATTTTCAGTTGCCTGTCAGATACGACAATGGCACGGAATTATTAACTTCGCTAAAACAATCTACGTCCACGTATATTTCTGATCATATTCATGAATGGCGACGTAGGAGGCGTTTGGTGAAAGTTTATATTCCGGATCAAATTTTGGCAGAATGGTTTGTTAAATAATTGTTACCCAAGATCACTAAAGATGTAGCTAAGGCTGGTGTTGTTACTGAAGAGCAAGTAATTGCCCAAGCTCAGTACCTTGACCTTGTCTATACACAGTCAGGTACTTTACATGAGAAAATCCCCGATCTTCCAAAGCAAGGTCAAATAGCTGCTGCTCCTTCAGGGTCTCATGCCGCTGACGGTATGATTGGTACAGTCAATTCTAAAAGTAAGAAGAAATCTTCAAAGAATTCTTCTCCTATTATAACTTTACCTGATTCCCCGAAAGGAGAATCTTCCCCTGAAGTTTCTGCCGATATTCACGTCGTAGAGACATCTACGACCAAATCTAAATCTGGTGGTAAAAAGAAAGGGAAGAATAAAAACAAAAAGAATTCGAAAGAGAAAATTGATAAAGATGAATCCAATGACGAAAAACGTAAACCTCGCTATCCTTGTTTCATTTGTGAACAAGATCATTTCACGAAAGAATGTCCATATCGAGATGAAGTTACGAAATTCGTTAAAGGATCGCAACAACCTGCTGTCTTGAAGGATCCTTTTCCAATTCAAGATAGTAAGATGATTGGTTCTTCCTTGACTACTTTAGAAGAGCCTATTATGATGATGTATCATGTAAGGGTTGCGACGCGATTGCAAGATTACGGTTCTAAGAATCCTGTTGATGGTAAGGAAGCAGAATCTTCTAATGCAAACACATCCACTACACCTCCTCCTGTTTCTGGTCCGCTACAGATCGAGAAACAAAATCCAGACTTAATAATCAAACCGCCTGCTAAAGGTGTTCTTCGTAAATCAGCTTTCAATCCACATGCGAGAGCTGCTCAGAATTACAACATTGTTGAAGACTTAGCTATTTCTCCTTCAGCAATGTCGGCTTTGGAAGTGCTGCAATCGTGTCCAGCATAGCGTAAATTATTATTGTCTGCCATAGGAGCTGCCGATCTTCAGGATTCTAACCTTATAATCTTCGATTTAGAAAATAGTACACCTCGCCTACCTCATCAAATGGCTTTTCAGATTCCAGTGTTAGTAAAAAACAGACCAATATTTCAGAATGTGATTGATGAGGGAGCTTCAACGTGTATTATGTCGATTCAGTGTTGGAAATCGCTTGGTTCTCCTACACTTAACCAATCTCCGACAATTCTAAAGGCTTTTGATGGTCGAGGTTTTCAACCTTTTGGTATTTTGTAGGATTTACCCATAGGGGTCGAAGGTAAAATCGTTAATCTAGATGTGGAAGTGGTTGATGCCCCTCTAGATTACAACCTTCTTCTGGGTCGTAGTTGGTCCTATGCTATGACTGCTGTTGTTTTTTCGGTCTTTTGACTCATAAAATTTCCATATCAAGGAAAGATCATGACAATAGATCAGTTAACTTATTTCTCGTCCGACCCAGCCTCTACAGAAACAATCCAGCATGTTGGTAAAATGGCTATCCCTTATAAGGATGTTGGAGTGGGTTTGATTAAAGATTCTGGTTTACTAGGAACTTTTTCCTTTCCTCCTCCTAACGTATCGCATTCTACTGCGAATATTCACATGATTTCGTCAGACAGTGTTATGTTTGATGATCCTTGGATCGTACCTTCCGAATCCGAGATTGATTCATTTGATGGCATGATGCCTTTGAGTCCATTTGAAATTGCGTACCAGGCTGTACAATCATTTTCCGACCCCTCTTCAACCGAAACTGATCCAATGAATGGGATCCATGAGGAATCACTTTCTATATCTAGTTCAGTTACAACGAAATTTCCTGAACTTGTTCATACAGATGAGCAAATTCGTGAGTTTTTGTCTGTTGATGATTTACCATGGGAAGATCTACATCACCGGTCTTCATTTTTACCTGAATTAGATCATTTTGAAGATGATTTCGCTTCAATTTTTACTGCTGAATATGCCAAGGAACCTCAGAATCCATTGCAAAATCCTGATTCTGAGTTAAATTTGGAAAATATATCTAGAATGGTTCCAATTGACATTTCAGTAAAACCAGGAATAATTGAAAACATTCATATAGGTGCTTGTTGTACAAATGAAGAAATTCAGACTTATAAAGCCCTATTTCAAGAATTCCGTGACGTGTTTGCCTGGTCTTATGAAGAAATTCCAGGAATTGATCCATCGATCGTTGTTCATGAAATTAAGACTTACCCGGATGCTAAACCTGTTCGTCAACGATTACGTCAAATTCATCCTAGAAAAGCTGCTGCTATAAAAACTGAAGTTGAAAAATTACTTCGAGCAGGATTCATTTATTCAATTCCCTTAACGGATTGGGTATCGAATATTGTTCCTGTGACTAAAAAACAAGGAACGATAAGAGTATGTATCGATTATAGGGATATTAATCGAGCGTGTCCAAAAGATAATTATCCAACTCCCTATATTGATCAAATAATAGATGATTGTGCTGGCAGTGAATTGTTTTCCTTCATGGATGGCTTTTCCGGCTACAATCAAATAAACATACTCCCTGCTGATCAACCCAAAACATCTTTTATTTGTCCATGGGGAACGTTTGCTTATTGTAAACTACCTTTTGGATTAAAGAACGCTGGAGCAACTTTTCAACGGGCTATGTCTTATGCATTTCATGACATTAAGCACATTTTCCAGCCATATCTCGATGATGTACCTGCTCATTCATTATGTAGGGCCGACCATCCCACTCATTTACGAGCAATTTTTATGAGATGTAGGCATTATCGGATAAGGCTGAATCCGCATAAATGTGTTTTCTGCGTAGAATCGGGTCGATTACTGGGATTTGTTGTCTCGAAAGCAGGCATTCATGTTGATCCATCGAAGGTCGAAGCCATTGTTAAATTGCCTCCTCCTTCGACTTTACACCAACTCCAAAGTTTGCAGGGGAAAGCAAACTTTTTACGTAGATTTATTCCTAACTATGCTGAGCTTACGAAGGGTTTTACCCGGTTGTTGAAACAGAACATTCCTTTTTATTGGGACGAGATCGCTGATCGGTCTTTTGATGCACTTAAACACGCGTTGACCCATGCACCGTTATTGCATCCTCTCAACTACAACCAAGATTACATTTTGTACCTCGCTGCTTCTCATTCCACCATTGGGATGGTAGTAGTTCAGGAAGATGAATCTCACAATGAACATGTGATTTATTATCTTAGTCAGAATCTGCATCCGACTGAAATCAAATACACACATGTGGAGAAATTGGCCTTGGCAGCTGTTCAAGCTGTTCAACGTTTTAGACATTACATCTTGTTACGTAAAACCACGGTAATTTCTGATTGCAACCCTATGATGTATATTTTGACCAAACAATTGCTAGGGGGAAAATATTCCAAATGGATAGTTATCCTGCAGGAATTTGACTTGGAATTTGAAAAATCCAAGGCAAAGAAATCTTTGGTATTTGCGAAACTGATATGCGATTTCCCCTCTACTGATACTGAAACAGTGGCAGAAGAGTCCATTACGGATGAATCTTTGTTTCTTATCAGTACACTTGATCCATGGTATGGAGATATTATCGTTTATCTCCAAACCCAATCTTTTTGGCCTGACATCTCATGAACTCAGTGACGGAAAATACGCTTCCAATCCCAACAGTATAATATCATTGGTGATACACTTTATCATCGTGGGGCGGATTCTGTTTTCCGACGTTGTCTAAGTCATGAAGAAGCTGAAAAGGTCTTAAATGACTGTCATTCTGGAGCATGTGGCGGTCATATGTCTGGGTATGCCACAACCCAAAAGATATTGCGTGCAGGTTATTTCTGGCCAACATTGTTCAAAGATTGTATTTATGCGGTTCGGAAATGTCACAACTGTCAAATTTTTGATCGAAAAATGCGCGTGCCACCCGCTCCTCTTCACCCTATAATTGCTATTGGTCCTTTCGCGAAATGTGGTATCGATTTTATTACATGTAACCCTCACTCAGCCGGGGGGCATGCCTATATTATCTTAGCAGTAGATTATTTTACAAAATGGGCCGAGGCGATGCCTACATTTTCAGCTGATGGCAAGACTGCTGCAACTTTCGTATTTAATCACATAATTGCTAGGTTCGGTGTTCCTCAAGCTATTATTACAGATCATGGAAGTCATTTTCGGAATGTCATGATGACTGAACTGACAGACCAACTTGGCTTGCGCCACGATAGTTCCACTCCATATTATCTGCAAGCTAATGGTCTGGTTGAAGCCATTAACAAAGTTTTAGTCACCATGATCAAACGAATCATTGGTATTCACAAGACGAATTGGCATTCCATGTTATTTTCAGCACTTTGGGCATATCGAACCTCAGTCAAAACATCAACGGGTTTCACTCCTTTTCAACTGGTTTACGGTTTAGAAGCTGTGTTGCCGATTGAATGCGAAATACCGTCACTAAAATTAGCCATAGAATTATTTCCAGCTACATCTGAAGAGGAGAAACGTTTCTTGTACTTAGCCCAATTTGATGAGAATTGACGAAATGCTGCAATAGCAAACGAAGCTCATGTTAAAAGGATAAAATCTCAGTATGATAGAAGTGTGACCCCTCGAAATTTTTCAGAAGGAGACCTAGTTTTACTTTATGATCAAGCTAACGACAAGCTAGGAGCTAGGAAATTCGTGCCTATGTGGCATGGTCCTTACATTGTTAAACTAAAGTTAGCAAAAGGGGCCTACGAGTTGATAGATTTTGACGGTGTCCCTTTGGATAAACCTAGAAATGGGCTCTATCTAAAGTGATATTATGCTTAATGTGGTGTGGAGATTTTGTTAGTTTAGATTTCTTTACTGCTAGTGTGTTTTAGATTAGAAAAGTGTGCCTAGTTTAGAGAGTGTTTTTATCACTATCCCTGCTTATCTGAGTTTTACTCTTGATATTGCAGATGTCGACGTCTCTTCAAACCTACATTGGTTTTGCTGATGGTGCTTATCGTAGTACACGGAACATTTCTTCCGCAGCTTGGGTTATCTATTCACCCTCTGACGAGTTAGTATCCATGCATGGGGTAAGCCTTGGTCAAACAACAAATAACATTGCCGAGTATAGTGCAGTGATTGAGTTATTATCTGAATCCATATCATTTGGAATTCAGAGTTTGATTGTAAGGTTGGATTCTGAACTTGTTGTATTACAGCTTAACAGGGTTTATACCATTAGAAATCCAGTGTTATTACGGTTATTTTTAAGAGTTCGTCTTTTAGAACGTGAATTTGATTACATTGAATATCAGCATATTCCAAGACATTTAAATACATTAGCAGATTCAATTGCTTCTAGTATGATAAATAGAAATTTGCAATAATAAAAACAGTAAATCAAACGCATTCATATATGTACACAGATAGCCGACAAATAGTGATATATCATAGTATAGGAGTGTTTTAAAAAAAAATATACATCGTCTTCGATCATAGGTTGGAAACACCTTATGATCGGCAAAATGATAATACAAAAGTAAAAAATATGAGTCTACACGATCATCCCATCACTGATGATGATCACGATAAGAAACCACTGCTCGGGTTACCCTGCATAGGAACCTCCTAAAAGGTCCTGGAACTCCAATCACATATCTCTGCAACCTGAGAGGAATGTCATCTATGCTCGTCTCTGGAATATCTAGAGTCAAACGCTCTAGATGATGCTCTAAATCAGTCAAAATCTCTGCTGATTGGCCTACTGGGGCTGGTGCGGCCGCAACTGGTTGTCTTCTCTCGTAAGGTTGGAGATGGGCTGGTCTTTGTGGACCCACATCTGTATTCAAAAAATTTTGGTTATTAGTTTTCAAAGACGATAAAAAATAAATAAAAAATTAGAATTTAGAAAACGTTGAAAAATGATTGTACCTGACTCATCCCACTGTTCCCCTGCCGGGAGAGCCATCTCTCGGTCGCCGCGGAAATCTATCCCGGCGTATGGAAAATCCTCTATCACAAAAAGTTGGCGATCCAGCCAACGAAAATATGAAGGAGGAAATCGGACAATCTCAGTACCATCGATAGCATGACGAGCCATCAATGCGGACCAACGAACCATCCTTGGTTCTCGAAGTCGACCGGCATCAACAGCAATACTCTGTGGAGCTAACATGGGGATCCTCTCTAGAGCAAAAGAAACAACAATGGATCCATATCCAAAGTTATTCATTTTCCCATTTTTTTCTCTGGTTAGTTGGCCTTTTACATTAGCCAACACAGCTTCACACCAGTTAAAGATGGTGCCGCGAAAATAGTCCACGGCAATACGCATTTGGGAACCAGTAGCTACATGAAGCGCAACACTCCCACACAGTTTGGTAACAGTAAAAGCAATAACTTTCAAATCAGGACGGATGATGTGTTTTATGTCAATCCGTTTGTCCCGAGGATTTGCCTGATCATTGCAGAATTCTAGTTGGAGACTAGCAACAGTCTGGCCACCTGACCTAGTCCCAAACAAAGAAACTTGTTCTCCCCTCTTGGACAAACCAGTCAAGAAATATATATCCTCCAGCTCAATTTCGAGCCGGTGACCACCAATAAAGAAGCACTAGTCCTGCACATTCCATCTGTTCACCAACCATGTCAAGAGTTCTACTTGAGCCCTCATGCCTGAGATGGCCCAAAATTTGTACAGGTCACATGCTCTTAATGCCTGTTGTGTGGGAAAATGGAGTATGGTGGCTTCATCCACTTCCTCGTGCTCACGTTCTCACCAGATCAACATCTTGTCAATCCTACAATGAATAAAACGGCAAATTAGAACAATCTTATTTGAAATTTTTTGGCAAACAAATAAGAAATTTATGTTTTAAAATCAACTGCGCAGGTACTGCACCTACGCTTTGTACACAGTGCGTAGATCCGCACGCGTGATGTGTGTCGGGTGTGGAACCCACGACTTTTTCCTTATAAGAAAAAGTCGGGGTCCGCAGGTAACGTGTGTCCCACTTGCGGACCTCGCGGGCGAATTTTTAACCCATTTTTTGCCTCAAAAATGCAAACTAAGGCCTAAAAACAAATTTGAAATGAATGAAAAACAAGATAAGGAGGTCGTGGATTACCTGGGACCGACGATTTTCGATTCCAACGAACGATTTTTCCAGAATCTTCACAGGAACTTTCTTACCCAAAAGCTTTTTACTTTTCACTCTGAAATTGAACGGTAAAAATGAAATAGAAAACGTCCTTTTTATAAGTTTTTTCGAATAGATGAATTTTAAATTTGTTTATTTTTCACTTTAAAAAGGGTATTTTTAAAAGCATTTTTATTTATCTTAAACAGGTATGTGTAATGTTTCAAGTTTTTGTGCAAAAATTGGATTTTTCAGGAGAACTGATCATTTTTCAACAAAGAGCAAACTTTTATCCCTTTTTTGGACTCTTTCAAAAAATTTACGAAAAAGCGAAACCCTGGAGTCCTCTTTTAAGCCCTTTTCAGACTCTCTAAATATGAAAAGATTGCCGAGTACTTGATTATTCGAACTCGTTAAAGTAAATGAATAATCGTCCCTTTAGTATAAGTTTACCCCTTTTCCGGACTGAAATGGACTATTTACGAAAAAGGTATACGTTGACTAAATACGGTCGATAGAGTTCTCTCCCGCATTAATTTATCCTTTTTCGGGCTCGAGAGACTAAATTTACGAAAAAGTACACCCATTGAGTTTTCTTAAGTTTTTCTTCTGACTCCCTAAAACTGAAAAACACCGAGTTTCTCCTATACTGGACTCGTTAAAACTTAACAGTAAAGGACCTGTTTAATTTTCAACAGGAACGAACCACTCCTTCTTAGGTTTCGAATCTTAAACTAAGTTGGACTCATCCGAAGGATGAGCTTATAATCAAGCAAATGTTATCCTCCTCAAGCTTGTCAAAAATAAAGAGGTACTTGCCAGAAATGGTGGGGGAAAAAAGAGAGAAATGGGCGTGTTTGTTATATTTTAAATTTTTCGAAAATTCATTCAACCAACTCTTGAACACGACACTTTCATTCACCTGGGTTGGGAAATCTTTGCCTAACAGTTAATCAAACCACATTGAAAGTCTTCAGCCGGTTTTTGGGTATTAGCTTTGGGTCATCTGTCACCAAGCCATCTGCAGTGTCGTTACGTGTTCAAGAGGACAGTTCAAATAAACCATTCATCTGCAAAATATCTGTCTTCCATTATTGACCATCCCTGAGTCAGTCCTTGCCAATATATTTTCAAAACTTGATCTATGATTTCGTGTTGTGGGCCTGCCTACGACAGATCACTTTCTATCGACATCAGCACATTATCTAGGAAGTTGATCCAGAAATTGTCAGTACCTTGAAATCTGCATGCCTCAATGGCAAGTTTCTCGCCTTCGACGACAGGTTGCATCATTGACCTTCGATCAAATGATTCCGTGGCATGTTCGACTTCAGCTCATTCATTCAAATTTCATGGATTGTACTGGGTACTTTGAGAGCCATTGACATTACTGGTGGTTTCTCTCACACTTGTTAACATTTTACATCAATGACTGGTAATCAAGCGGTTTCTACCATGTTCAACTTCAACACATTTATTCACATGGATAGAATCGTACTAGTTCAAGATGTGGAAATCAAGACCCTGGATCTAGTTTCCACCATCCAGGCTACGAGGAATTTTGTTATTATACAGTAGACTATTCATTACAGATGGCTGCGCCCATGCTGTGTCTACGCTATTGATGTAATATTAAAATCATTCCTATATCAGAACGATTTGAGTTAGTTTCTAGTTAGTTTTAATCTGAGTATGGGAATGCCTACCTCAGTGATGACATATATATGTATATATTTTGCATTGAATGTTTTTACAGGTTCCGACTGGGGTGTCCACAGGATGATCTTTGAAATGATAAAGTACTGCACTCTTCATATATGACAGACTACAGCTTCATCTATTCTAGACTTTGCACTTTAGGGGGAAATTTGTTACACTAAAAACTGTCATCCTGAAATTTTGCTATGAGTATGAGCTCATTATTACTCATACTTCCTCCTTTTGCAAGTCTAACATATTAGCTCCTCATGTCAAGCTTTCAAAATCAGAGAAAAGTTCCTAAAAATCCCCTAAACATTGGTATCGCACTTTCTCTATTCATTGCCTACGGTCCCGCACCTAAAGTTCAGCTTGCCTGCGGAACCATACCGCACGTTCTTTGTGTTATGGGTGCGGACCTCTGTAAAACTCAAAAAGGCGAGAAATTAAAGATAAAAAGTTGATTTCAGATGAATTCTAGAAGATTCTAGATGGGAATTTTCGGGAATGGATACGCTTTGAGAAGGTTCATGCATCCCTCACTTGATGGAGCTAACCCCTTGATGTAAGGAGCTAATCCATTTGAAGGAGGATTCTATCCCTTCATATTTGAAACAGAGAACCTCCTCTTTTCAACTATAAAAAGAGGCCTCGGGTAGCCTCAAAGGGAGTTCAAGCTTAAGAGATTTGAAGTTAAATGTTGTTGAGATTCAGACTTAGTTAACTAAGACTTTCTGTGAGGTTAAATCACTCACCTCTATTGGTCTTGGTTCAAAAAGTGCAATGCTTGTCAAATTAGAAGAGATTCCTGCTTCGGACCCCAGGAGGACCTGCACGACATCAAGGCACAGGTTGTAAAGGTTTTCTTTATTTGAAGTTAATACAAATATACTCATTTCTCTCATTAAACTGTTTATTCATGGTTTATTTCATAAATTCCTTGATCATTATGATGAGTATGGTTTATAATAATGTCTATACAGGTGCTATGTAATCTTTTTGCTTGTTTGTGACTGCAGATTCACGAGGAACGTTCTTTCAAGTGCACGGGAAGGACTTCAACGAGATCAAGCAAGCATTGGACATAAGGTAGGCTTTACACCTATATAGCATTTTTATGAATCTTATATGCTTAGAGAGAGATTAGTATAGTTGGCTGTTTGTTGCTAGTTACTTTTAGTACTAGAGAGATCGGTCTTGTCCGCAAGACGGATTAATCTACACAACATCCATTGAAGACGTGACACCTTTGAATGGTTTGCAAGCTTTCTTCCTTGACTTTTCCATCTGTGTTCTAAGGATATACCTTCCAGTTGTAAAGCTGAGACTGAAGGTACTAGCTCTTATACCAATTATTGGAAACACTAAGAGGAGGGGGGGGGGAATCAATATATATCTTATAGTTTTTATTTTACGAGTTAAGATCACTTATACTTATAACAAATAATGAATAATGATAGAATAATAATTTTATTAATCAGAAATATTGAGGACTCCAATCCTCATTTTACAATAAAAAAAATGCAATAGTGTTCATGGCTCCAATGCTAGATGAAGACACCAATCCCCAATTCACCAAGCTTCAACATGTACTTTCCAAAGCTCCAACTTGGAATTCATGAGGCTTAAACCTGTAGGGCTCCAATCCTCTGCTATAACTCTTAAGTACAATGGTTCTTCAAGGCTTCCTCAATGCCTTCTGCAACAAGCCTTGATAATATTTTCTCCAAAGTAACTTCAACAATATACTAGTTCATAAATGACAACTTTATGTTCTACAAAATGTATCTCCACAACTCTTCATATTTGCACAAGAAAGATTCTTCAAAGACTACTTAATTATGGTTTCAACAATATTGTTTCAAGGGTTCTTCAATGACTACTCCAATGGGTTGCTCAGAAAGGTATTCAAGATACTCTCCAAACAAGTCTTATAACTCTTCAAAGTAACTTTAGAGAGTTCCTCAAATTGGCCCTATTTTGTTGACAAGAGGAGACTCTAGAAATTTCTATCTATCCAAGCCTAAAAAAGCCTCCCAACTTGCGCAATAAATCTGTTACATCGAGGTGTTCCATCAAATAATATTATTGGAATAACACCTTGAGCATAATTAATTAATTCAGGCTCCATAATGATGCTAATTTTGAAAGTTGTTGGAATGCGGTAGAATGAAAGAAAAAATGTGTTGATGATGAAATATGCCAAATGAATGCCATCAGATCTCGTAAAAGCTCCTCAAAACTTCCTTAGAACTCCTGATAACCTAAACTTTCTTTAATGGTGTGGCCATCCCCTATCTTGGAAATCCACCCTTACTGTACTATGGAGAAAAAAAAATGGAACATTACAAATCCTCTGTCCCAATATTGCTTGCCCTTAATCAATCCAAATATGTGGACCATATTATTGGCCCGATGCAATTGAGCCTCAATGTGCGGAGCCCATACAAACCACTAGGTGTTGCTATGCTCCTGTGTCAAGTAGTTGGAAACATACCCCTCAATGCCTATATCCCAAAATGATCTCTCAGTGTACCTATCATCGACCAATCCTCCCACATCCCAATGCAACCATTGCCAATCATCGCCTAAGTCCCATGGCTCGGACTGCGCTCTCTCTTTGGCTATATTTTTTGCTCCATGAAGCGAGCACCAAATCAACATCTCTCTCCAATCCAATCTCTAGCTTAGGCTGAGGTCAATCCTACTCTGCTGATGTTGGGCTAGTGCTACTATAGTACTGACGAACTGTCAATATACTATCCACGACCCACTGAAACATACGATAACTACCTCATCTAAGGGCCCCTGCTGAGATGTGCCCCAAATTAAGTATGATACCCTATCAATAGGATACCAACTCATGATCTCCCACCAATCGATCTTAGGAAAAGAATCAAATGCAGGGAATTCCATATATGGCATAAGTCTACTGTGCTGCCATTGGTCCATGATCAACTCATGCTGCTCCATCTCGTCTATCAACGAGCTCAGCTAGAAGAAGAAGGCCCATATCTCTATAATAGGCCAAAGTGGGAAAGATATGTTGCAAGCCTTATCGATGTACTCCTGGAATGTGCTGCTCCCTAAAAGTACCGCAACTCGGCTAATTTCCTATGCCTCTACCTGCACCTCATCAGTGGGTCGGCCCAAAGATGGATGCACCACTATCTCCAATAACTCCTCTCTCTCCTAATCAGGAGTGCCATGCTCCTATTGTCTACTAACCTCTCACAAAACTTCCCTATCATTCTCCAAAACCTCCTGAACATAAGCTTCTACAACTACTGTTACCCTGCTAGATGTCCGTACATCTCTCTCCTCCTCATCAATGCCTAGCCCCACAGGTGGCTGCTCATCCTCCTCCCTCACGAGCTTGATGTGAACCTCAGACTGGCTCTCTGCGAAAGGATCATCATGCATACTATGCATGTCCTCCTCCTTTGTTGTCTCATGCTCCACCATATGTTGCTCATGATGAATCATCACAGATAACTTATCATCTTGAACATATCCTATAGGGTCCACTAACTGATCTCCATACATGCTGGAATAAAAATTTGGCCCACTATCCACAACTCTGCATGACATCTCATGTTCCCGATAAGCATCCTCATATGACCCCATGGACTCACCTGAGGAAGAGTCCTCATCCTGAGATATAGAAGTAATGTCCTCCTGCTCTACCTCTGCTACCCCATTTGCATCTCTCAAACACGAGTGATCAAGACCCCAAGGTTCTTTGCAGATGAAGCAAAGACCCTTCCTCCTCAGCTCATTTTTACTGCCTGATCCACTAAACTAGAACAACTCCTCCCTAGTCAACTATCTCCTGAATAACCCAATGTTTTTCTCAACCAGCCTTTCGGCTAGCTCATAAGAAGTAGGTGAGATCAATTTCTCTCTCCTCCAAATTCTCAACAATCTAGTCTGCAAATCCTGACAAATGGCATCATGACCACTCACACATGATGACAAAATGGACTATATGTGCACTATGACTATGTCAGGATGAAGTTTCCTAATGATGAAGACGCATTGGAACATCTGCAGGATCAAGTCAACACACTCCATCTTGAACATGAAGTTATAAAATCTAACCATGGCCATGACTTCTAAAATATCAAGCCTCTTCCAAAAGGTAGGGCCCTCACTATTATCCAAATCCTGCAAGGTCTCCACTATCAGCCTGAAGACTCTCCTCATAATGTTATCAATGTAAGGAGGTATAGGTGCGGTTAGCACCATGATACTACTAAGACATGAGGCAACTGGAAGTTTGAATCCCATACAAGGGTGCTCCAAATACTTGGGTTGTGCTAAGGCAAGCATGGTTGGTTTTAGAACCCAAATCAAGCTTCTTCCATCTTACTGATCCACTTCAAAAAGGAGTGAAGAAAGTTCCTCTAGTTTTATAAGGGATTTTGTTGTAACCCCCATACATCTCAAATCTGTCCCAAGTTTGAAGATTTTTTGTCCCAATTCATGCTCTTCGTGTGGCGATCCTTGCTGAAACTTAGAAAGTATTCCCTTAGAAAGGGTCCTGTCAATTGTTGTTGCTGTTTTATAAAGAAAATTTATGAAAGTTTGGTCCATGTTTTACAAAATAATGGAAAGTACATCAACTGAATCATACAGGACTATGAAAAATAGTGACATGACCAGTAGACTCCAAACATTCATATCCAACTAAAAAATATGCTCATCATACCCAACACACAAGCAAGCAATTCAACCATAGCAACTCACCACTCAACATTGCCCAAATAGATAAACTCTCACTCACCAATGTCAAGGCTCACGAACCTCCTATCCAACCCTTGACGGATAAATCTATAGCCAATACAACTTATTACAAGGCTTTTAATAAATTCTTCTAGTCATCACAATAAATACAAGGAAAGTGTAATATCCCAAATAGAAAAATGATAGAATACAAGCAATAATAGAGTAAAATTATAGCAATATGGAAAACACATTAAAAACACCAGAAAATAGCCAAAAACTGTTGAGCCATTTTATTAAATCTGGAGGTGAAAAAAAATACAACAATGCCAAAAATATATAACACGCTAACCGACAAAATTTGGCTAAAATGACCCTCAGGTTCGCACACTAAAACAATGCTCTACTACTTGTTGCTGGACCCTTCCTCTACGCTGCCCTGTTGGAAATGTTGTAGCTAGCCAACTTGAGACAACTAGTTGGGCTGCTTCCACTGCGTATAAAATTCTAGGAATTTTGGAAGGTGATCCCTACCCAAAACCCAGAAAAACCCAGAAATGTTTTTCTCTAATTCCAACTTTCAAAATCTGCCCTTTTTGCCTAGCTCCTATAGCTGCTAGCTGAGTAGGGACTACGTAAATGAGCTGATCTTCCACTCAAAAAATACAGAGATTTTAACCACAGAATCTACTCAAAAAACCCAGAAAAACCAAAAATGGTTTTCTATAATTCCAACTTTCAAAATATGCCATTTTTTCTTATCTCTTATAACTGTTGGCTGAGTAGGGACTGCGTAAATGGGTTGATGTGTTTCTCAAAAAAATGTTGCGATTTTAACCACGGACTCTACTAAGAAAACCCAGGAAAACCCAAAAAAGCTCTGAAACATTTCCCCCAAATTCCAATCTTAAAAATTTAGCCTTTCTATGCTTGGATCTCTTCTAATTTCAAATTTTGCTGGGAATGCAGAGCTATGGGCTAAAATGAAAGAGAAAATGTCTGAAACTACTCCCCAAAGCTCAACTATTGAAGGGTTGACCCCTTCACTTGCTTCCAAGCTGAAGTGCCTTGGAATTTCACCCTCTCATGAATGCCTCTGTTGCTGGACTGTGTGACTCACTAAGTGTCTGCGCTACTAAAGAGGGGCTGCAAGTGGCCTGATGCCAGATAATAATATCAACTCACGATGGATAGTAGGAATCCTCTCTTGAAGCTCCATTAAACTCCTGAATGAAGTCTCCTCATAAAATCCTCTCCCGAGCGGGCACTCGAAGTCCCCTGAGGATGAGGTTGTAATCTCTGCTTGGAGGCACTCGTGTGCTAAACGACACTGTAAACTCAGCTAAACAACTCAAGTGTGCTCAAGTCGTAAAGACCATAGAATCATAATAATTAAGAATGATTTCTATGGTTGGCATTGCCCCCTTCTTATTCTTGTGAAACCCCAACAACCTTAGGTCCACTTATTAACTGCGTTATCACATGGCCCCTTGGCAGTCACACATACTGCGTTGCTTTCTTGGCCTCTTGGCCCCACAAGATGTTTTGTTGTTCACAATAGCTTTAGAAAAGAGGTTGTATTCAAACTGCTGGGTTTATGGGTCCTTCACCCTTTTGTTCACCTACTAAACATAAGAAAACAAATAGGGAAAATTTAATATTCTTAATTAGCTATCAGCGAATTAGGAATATTATAGTTCTCCACGCCAAAAATTGCTTTTCCTCAAGAAATTCCTGAACAAGCATCCTACCTGGCTGACACCCCCCAACGGTCACTGTAAAATTTGCCAGGGTCCCAGATGCACCACTGTATCATCCTTGGTATCTGCATCACCCTGATATGAAGAGATATCTCAATACCAAGATCCCAAGACATCCTAATCAATGTGAAGCACACCTTGCTCCACTCGCTATCCAACCGGATACAGGTACCAAAAGCCTTCTGCATACCACCAGTAAATAGAGCATCATAATCATATAAAGTACTATCTATCTCAACGTGCAACTGCTCTACTAAGTCATACATCTCATGTACACCAAGTGTGGGAACCTGAAGATAACATTTGATTCCTATGGAAATTAATCATTCCCTGCACGAGCTTCCCTTGAACTCCCCTTGTTGATCATCACTCCATGCCGCTGAAGTCCCCCATGCCAACAAAGAATCACTAAAACCCACTGGAAAATCTAAATCTGTAGAAAATAGATCACCCCTAAGGGTAGCTGAACCGTGAAATCTAGTGATACCCGGATCCCATGCCAGTCTCATAAGGGTGCCACCATGCTGACGCTGCATCACTTTGACTATGACATACTACCTATCATGCAAAGATTGTATCCTCCTTTCCGGAACTTGATGACGAAAAATATATGAAGGCCAAGCTCATCTTGCCCTAACATCTCCATGATATAAATGTTTGTTCATCTACTGTCAACATTGGTCCAAAGTAGCAACAAGGAAAATTGGCCTTGCCATGTGACATAGGCCTTAATGCTCCTCCATATGTCAAACCAAGAGTGATATGAGTCACTCTTTGTCCTGATCCCACTCATCACAATCCACGGTGTCCCATCGACCAACTATCTCATACCATCTTCCTAGGTCCTTTTGATCGTGATGTGAGCATCAAGATATGATATCCAAGTCCCCCGTGTCAGTGTGCAATGCTAGAGAGTGATAAATAGAAGCTCACAATTGGCGTTGTGGTCAAATTGCTCTCCAAATATGAGTGTTCCAAACCCAATAGTGTGCATGACCTCCTCTTCTGGGGATCTCTCTACGAGAAACACTGCAACCACCTGTCGTGCATCATCATCCTCTGCTGCACTCAAATACATACCCCTACACTCCTTTGCATAGCACTAAACTCCGTGGCACAACTCCATGCACCATTGGATGCCAATGCCACCATGTACCATAGGGCATCCCATATGTGCCCATGCATCCAGCACTCTACTAGTGCATCTACCACGGTGATCTACACATCCTCATCTTCTCGGGTACACCTAAGTGGCCCAAATCCTCACATGCAATTAAAAATAATGCTACCATGTCTAACCTCAGTAGCTCCAAGGCCCAACACATCAATGAGAGAGCATTTCCTCCATATAATGCTCTATCCATAAGCACCCTTGGAGACAACGCTTCAGGAGCCCAATGTGTCGCACCATATGCCACTGCATACCACCAAGTTTCCCTATACTCAACGAAATGTCATTGTTCCCTGTGGCCTATCCCTATACACCACGGGATACCTTGTGCCACTGCTGGACCATCCTGTATCGTCTTGTATCCTACCTATGTCACTGTACCTGGCACTCCCTGCATGTACTCAATGCTATGGGAGTCTCTCCTACTGCTCCAAAATGCACCCCAACATGCTACAACAAACAACCATGCATCTTTGTGCTCCTCTATAGGCCACTGCTCATTATTGTATGCTCCTACCCATCCCGGGATGTGATGGCCAAAAGCTAAGACCATATGCGTTAGTCTGCACCTGAATTTCATCGTCACCTCTACCTTCGCATCATCATACCCTCTGATGAATGGATATCCCCTCCAAATCCTCCTCGAGGGACCCAAGAAGTCAATATCCCTAGGTACTAGTAGCGATTCCACCACTTCTATGCTCCTCCATGTCCTCTATGCCCCACATAACTGTGGAGAATCCAAAACCCCACACAACGCATTGTTTTGTAGCTGACCAATGCCACCTCCTCCAATAATATCTTGCCAAAGTGTGTTGATTATCTCGTGACTCCATGAATACACAACATAAACTGATGACACATGGAGTTCCCTTTCAAACTGACTAGCCATTGATGTTGACTGAAACCTCCCTAGAAAATGTGTGCGCTTGACCGATGGGTCAACGATACCACCAATGCCATAGTCAATCTGCGTATACGAAAAATGGTAGGTAGTCCCAAATAGATCCCAATGTCGGCCTGGGGCCCCTATATCCTCTATGCCTGAGCATGCTTGCTGACTCTCACTCTGGCCTATAACCAAATCCATCAGCCTAGCTCACTCCAATGGGTACCAGCTCAGAAACTACTGTAATCCAATCCCGAGAGAGAGATCAAATGCACAAACAAGCATACGAAAAACATGTCCTCCATCCCATGATTTTTTTTCCCTATGCAACTCGTGTCACCTCATCTCACCATCCTGGTCAACATATGAGATCTGACTAGGTGGCTCAGTCTCTCTCTTTCCAATTGGAAGAGGTGACCCAATAGTGCTGCTAGCCCTGTCTATGTATGTCTGAAGTGGGCTACTCTGACACTCTCCTATGCTCTCTAGTTATACCATTAAGGAATCCAACCATTCCCCAATGTGGGCCAAATTGGCCGATGACTCAACACAAACTGATCTCATGCCCTCTAGTTCTTAGTTTTGCAAAAAAATAGCCTCTCATACTGATGTGGCCTTTCCTTTCAAAGCTATAAGGTTAGCCTGAAGTTGATGGCACTGCTGTGTGCGACCATCTTCCAATACCTCTGTATCTCCTAGTGCCTCCTCAAGGGCTAGCCCAAAGGATGGTTGCACACCCTCCTCCATAGACACTCCAACACACAAGACATCCTCACTAGTCCGCTGCATGTGATTGTCATCTGAAAATTTTGTCATAGACCTGGAGGCCTCTGTATCTATCAGCTCCTCAACAACGGTGGAGTTGTCTCTTGACACTTCATCAACCTGTGATGTATTTCTATCATCAGAGAACTCGGTCACAACCCCCGACACCCCATTAATGGATACCTCAACAATGGGTGGTTTCTCACCAGCGAGTGTATGCTCATTTGTCTCCTTTCCAACTATGGCCCCTTCAACTACTCTTTCATCTTCTTCCTTAATCTGTCTCAGCATCCCTGTATAATTCCACTAAATCCCCCCTGATATGTGTCTGTCTCTTAGTTCATGGTACTCCTAAAAAGAGAGGGTCGCTTTAATATCATGTCCCAATGATTGATATGCCCACCAATTTGCTGCCAATGACTCCACATCAGCTGAAATAATGTTTCAATCCACAAGTGTTGCATGAATCAGTTTCTTCCCCAAATTAATGATAATTTGTTGAATCCTAATCACCTTTTTCAAGGTTACTGCCATGACATCTGAGCTTAACCTCTATTCTGGTCTTGTCATAGAATGTGGGTTTCCCACAAGCTGAGCCAAGTTTATGCTCTGATACCACTGTAATATCCGAAATGGAAAAATGATAGTAATACAAGAAATAATAGACTAAAATTAAAACAATATGGAAAACAAATTAAAAATGCTAGAAAAGAACCAAAAACTGCTGAGACATTTTATTAAATCTAGAGGTGAAAAACAAATACAACAATGCCAAAAATAGATAGCACTCTAACCGGATAAAGTTGGTTGAAATGACCCTCAGATTTGCACACTAAAATACTCCTCTACTGCTGTTGCTGCTAGACTCTTCCTCTGTGCTGGCATGTTGGAAATGCTACAGCTGGCCAACTTTGGACTGCTGGTTGGGCTGCTTCCATTGCTCAAAAAATTCTAGGAATTTGGGAAGGTGATCCTTGTGCAAAACCTAGAAAAACCAAAAAAGTGGTTTTCTCTAATTCCAACTTTCAAAATTTGCCCTTTTTGCCTAGCTCCTATAGTTGTTGGTTGGGTAGGGACTGCATAAATGGGCTGATATGTTACTTAAAAAATACTAGGATTTTAACCACACAATCTACCCAAAAAACCCAGAAAAACCCAGAAATGGTTTTCTCTAATTCCAACTTTCAAAATCTGCCCTTTTTGCCTAGCTCCTATAACTGCTAGCTGAGTAGAGACTGTGTAAATGGGCTGATATGCTACTTAGAAAATGTTGGGATTTTAACCAGTGACTCTAATTAAAACCCTAGAAAACCCAGAAAGCTTTCCCCCAAACTCCAATCTTCAAAATTTGGCCTTTCTATGGTTGGCCCTCTTCTAATTTCAAATTCTGCTGGGAATGCAGAGCTATGGGCTGAACTGAAAGAGAAAATATCTACAACTACTCCCCAAAGCTCAATTATTGAAGGAATGACCCCTTCACTTGATTCCAAGTTGAAGTTCCTTGGAATTTCACCCTCTCCTGAATGCCTCTGCTGCTGGACTGCATGAGTCACTGAGTGACTGCATTGCTATAGAGGGGTTGCAAGTGGCCTAATGTGAGATAATAATATCATCTCACAACGGATAGTAGGAATTCTCTCCTAAAGCTCCGTGAAACTCTTGAATGAAGTCTCATAAAAAATTCCTCTCCTGAGCGAGCACTCAAAGTCCCTCGAGGATGAGGTTGGGATCTCTGCTCAGAGACACCCATGTGCTAAACAACACTGTAGACTCAGCTAAACAGCTCAAGCGTGCTCAAGTCGTAAAGACCAAAAAATCAGAATAATCAATAATGGTTTACATGGCTGCCCTCAGCCCCTTCTTATTCTTGTGAAACCTCAAAAGCCTTGGTTCCACTGATTAACTATGCTATCATTTAGCCCCTTGGAATTCACACATGCTGCGTTTATTTCTTTGCCTCTTAGCCCCACAAGATGCTGCAATGTTCACAGTGGCTCTATAAAAGAGGTTTTATTCAAACTATTGGGTTTATGGGTCCCTTCACCCTTTTATTCACCTACTAAAATTAAGAAAACAAAATTTGCAAAATTTAATATTCTTAATTAACTATCAACTAATTAGGAATATTAATTAAAGCTACTTGTCTCAAGTGAGCAATAACAAATGATACAACTGCTGCAACAAACTTCTCCTATAAATACCGCGTTGTCTCTAAGTTTCTGCAACTGCTGATTGAAGAAGAATTGGAGGTTCTACCCTCAAAACTACTCAAATTTTTTTGAAAATTTAATTCGGAGCTCCTCACACCAAACATGTAAAAACCTATAAATGGTTTGACTTAAATCCAAGCCAAGATCAAGCTGACCAAGTGGTGTGAATTACCCAGCTCATTAATAAAACACACGGCTGAAGGAATGTTTATTTCCAGCTTGAATACTACCTAGAAAATTTTGAAATTTTAACCATGGACTCCTCTCACAAAACCCAGAAAAACCCAGAAAAATATTAGGGAAATTCTAGCTGATCTTGAAAATCCCCAATTTAGTGTGAGTTTCCCAACGTGCCCAACTATGTACATTGCTCCACATAAGATAAATTAATACCATAATGTTACAACTCTACAATCCTGCAAATTCACTCAAGATCACTAGCTCAAATGAGAGAAATATCCTACAAAAAAACTCTAGTAAATAATATAGGTTATAGTAAATAAATTGAGCCTAACAAATAAAATTAGCCCCAATAGATGGATCTGGCTCTAGAAAATGAACTAGGCTCACGCAAATAAATTAGGCTTCAAAAAATAAACTTAGACCAACAAATTATTTCAGCCCATAAATAAATTCCCCACATAAGAATAATTTTGGCCTAGCAAAATGCTCTTCGGCAGCAATTCTACACTAGATGTTGCAATGGATTGGCCAAAACACCCACATTTGGTGCTTGGAAAATTCTCAAAAATTAGTCTTGGAGTCCTGAAGCCAATCCGACCAAAACCTAGAAATGGTTTGCCAAATTACGATCCTCCAAAATTGACCCCAATAATCCCTACACTCTCCTAGTAGTTGTTGAATACTTTGTCTACAAAATTATCAGTGAAATACTCAACAACCCTCCAAATGTGAAACAATTAATCCCTCCTACACTTCCTCTATCTCCCTCAGCAGAAAAAATATCAAATGGTTGAGACCTTCCTCCACAACTAGACTCAACTCTCCTCCTCTGCATTGGCCCAGAGACTGCCACACTACTCCAAAAATAGAATGTGAATCTAAGCCCTTGGAGGTTTTCCTATAGATGAAAAGCTAATGACCTAGGTTCGCGTATAGCTCTCATAAGCTAATGAACGTTGCAATCAACAACAAACACAAGAAACCAACTGCGTCCTCCATAAATATGCATTGCTGGGGCAACCAAATGAAAAAGCTGCAGATTTCATGGTGAAGCTCTCTCAGATGAAATGGAAACCCAAACTAGGGTGGCACTCAAAGTCCCCCGAATAATGGGTGATTTCTCCACTCGGAAAACTCTTACTAAACAACATGTGATCCAGCTGAACAACTTGAGAAACTAAGATCAAAATCAATAATCCAATCATGCCTCAAAATAATAAATCATCGATCTTCCTCTGAAATTGCTCCGTATAACCCTTGAACTTGGTTTTTCCAGTAATATGCCAAGTAAACCCCCAGTCTTTCAAGATCACCATCTCTGATACCACTGTAATATCTCTTTCGGAAGTATTTTGCAGTTTTTTTCTAGAAATTGATTCAACTATAAAATCACCAGAATATTTCCATGTAAAACACCTTCAGAAATTGAGGCAAATAGCTCTCGTGGTTGAGGGAACTCATGCACAACAAGTGTGTATGATCCTTACCTCACGATAAGTGTGTATCTTCCATATTGTCATCTCAAGGTTTGTATGATCCTTACCTCACGGTAAATGTGTATCTCCCCCTGCTGAGTATACCCCAATATCCTTCCTACTCACAAGTTGGGCTTATTGGGGTTTTTCCTCCCCATATGGCCAATGGGTTGAGAAGATGACTTGGGCATGTATGATGCTTACCTTGCAGGATAAGTGTGTATCTCCCCCAAGTGTTTTAGGTTGTGTTTGGTCCTTACCTTGTAGAGTAAGTGTGTATCTCCTCCCAAGGTAGTGGATGTAGGTGTTATACCACTTGAATATTTAGGGTCTTGATGGGAAGATTAGAAGATGATAGGATAATTGTGATCCTTACCTCATAGTAAGTTATATCTTGCATATTTTCCATGGATATTGGGTTGAGTTGGGATCCCCTATGATGTGGGTTGAATTGGAACTCCCTCATGACATTTATTGGATAGATGTCGATATCTTGAGCTCCTGTATGATGTCAAATTATTCTTCTTTTAGATTCTCGAGTGTTCAGCAGATGAGTAGAGATGAGCAGAGATGACATTTGATTTAATATTTGAGATGGGACACATGTTATAGTTAGTAATTTCTGCCTCGCTGAGAGGGAGTGTTAATTTGGTAATGTAGGGACAAATTGCCTCCTTTGGAAAACTGCCCTCATCAAGAAAAACCCCTCCTAACCCTTGGAATTATTTAATTTGGTTAAGGAAAATGTATTTTTAATATGGAAACCCACATGTGCACAAAAGTATAGGTCAAATTTAAAGAGAAATTGGGCACCCCTGGAAGCATATAAATACAAGTAAATTTAGCCTCATTTGGACATCATCATCAAGCATGTTCTTCTCTCTCTTCTTTGGATTGGTTCGTATAGGTCTAAGATTGGTTCACGAAATTGGTTCATACAGGTTTGAAATTGCAGGGTCTGAGCTTGCACATGTTAAAAATAAAAATAAAAGTTTTGTTTTGGAGTTGCAAGCTCAGTTCATGGAAATCTCGGCTATAGTCACACACTTGATAGGGTTCTCCTTGTGAATAGAGAGCTACAACCACACACATATTCACTTGCTCCTTGTAGCTGTGACCTAAGATATTTTGAAAGTTGACTACATATCTTGACCATTGATTGCAGGCTTGGGAACTTTGATTTTGATTAGTCTTGTTTATTGGGAACATCTATTGGATATTGTTTGGTTGGTTTTGTTGGATAGAATTGTGATTGGTGAATTGGAACATTGTACTCTCTTTTTCTCTCAGAACATCTTATGAAAATCTCATAAGAAGAATAATTTGAAAGAGTTTTCCTTATTATGTGTTTTTCCCATAGCCTTTTGACCAAATACTTGTGTCTCTTGTCATTTCTCTTGATTTTCTACTCTATATTACATTTATTGTTCTAACTACAATTAGATTTATCATTAGAAGATTAGATTGTTTTGAAATATTGCTAATTAAAGAAAAGAATTGGGATAAAGTAATTGTAACATCATAGAACTATAGAATATTAATAATACCATCCCCACAACAACGTCTACCCAGGTTTATGAATTTCCATTGATAGATGATGTTGATGCTCTGTCCATTTTCTTCTTTTGGGATTTTGGATAAGGATTTGTACCAAGTAATGATGATGAACATGTAGTCAAGCAGGTATACCTCATAGAGTACTAGAATGCTTTTCATATGAAATATATTATTGTAATAAGCTTGGTGTGCATTTGGTTCACTTTAGTGATTTCACTATTAACTATCACTCTAAATGTCCCAAAGCACAAGTTATTTTACCAATTGAATTTTGTTTCACATTAATGTTTCCTCTATTTTTAACAACAAAGTTAGTGTTTCAATAAAAGAGATTCTAGACACATAATGTTACCAAAACTGAACTGGTCATTGAACTAGTCAACCCACCAACAAGAATGGTCAACTATATATATATATATATATATATATATATATATATATATATATATCAAAAACACACACAAGATCGTCAAATATGATACAATTATCCTCCGAGATTTCTATCCAAAGTACATCTTTGATTACTTCAGAATAGATTCACATAGGGGTTTGATTTCATTTGGAGGAAAAGTTTTATGTGTGAATCTGAATTTTTTTTTTTTAATTTACCAAAACAAGGCTTCATTGTTTCCATTGCATTGGTAATATGTAGTATCTGAAGATAATATCTATTATGCTTTCGTGAGGTATCGGTGCAATGCTTTAAGTGCTAAAAGGGTAACCAACCACTGCAGGTATAAAACTTTCATTTGATTTTCTATTATTAGATGCCTATGGTTAAAATAGCAATGTAAACTAGAATGGTTTTTTTTACCACGTTTAAATAAGCGCGGATTAAAAAAATTCTAAAGTTACAACATTTGTCATGGAAAATTCAATATTTGGAAAATAGAAATATTTTTGGGAGCCTATACTTAGTGAGGCCTTGTATCAAACCTGATATATATTGAAGTAAGATAACAAGACTATATTTGTGGTTTGTAACATTTTCACAGTGTGTATTGAGCATATATAATTCCTTGGATGGGTTATTAAAAGTTCATTTACCATTTTGAATATGCATTATGGATTGCTGGAGTATTGTCATACCATGGGGATTTCGATAGTTTGGAAATTATGCTTAATTCCTATCCATTCAAACATTATTACCTCTATAACTTGATGACATGCATATTGAATATTATGATGCATTCCAAGCCTATTGACCTCACTCTCTGGCTACTTGTTGTCTTTGTGCTACTCTTGAAAAAAATTATAGATCAAGTAAATAAGTGTAGGAAAATTTCATCTTGCCAATCAACATGCCAAAAACCATATAATTCATGTATAGAAAAAAGAAGTGACATGCTACCATGTGGCTCTTGTTGAATTAGAAAACATTGTTGGAACATTAATTTTGGTACTTGATTGCTAAGTTGAGTTTAATAAATGTTATATATATATATAAGTTTTTGATAAAAAAGTACTTTAATATTCACAAAAGGAGCTTGCCACAACAAAAAATATTATGTCGTAATACTCAAGGGCATTTATCAAATTCATAACAAACTTTATTTAATGATCCATTGTAATAATTAGTCATTTAAACTATTAAACAAAAAAATTATAAATTGCACCATCTATTACGCATAAACATAACTATAATTACTTCCAAAACATAAATTCACATAACAATATGCAACATTCATCATCTTATGACAAAGACTTAACAGGCAAACCTTAAGGTAAAAAACCAGTCTTACTTGGTGCACAATCTCTCTTTCTCGTTCATTCAATTTTTGTAGAAATATTTGCAATGGCATCTCCGTCAAATAACATGATTCATTGCGTTTTCAAGATTGAAGGGCACAACAACCTCAACTATTTTCCTTTATTTCTTTTTCTTGAGTATTACATTTCTCCTCTTATAAACATTGTATTTATATCATCATTTTTTTACCCAACCTCATCAAATCTTAGCACGTGTTCAACTTTAGTTCCTTTTACTATTCACAATGATTATCATCTTGTAAATTTTCACTTTATTTATGTTGATTTTGAAATTTGTGACTTCTTTCAAGATCTCAACTCTTTGACCTTTTCAACTAGCAGGGTGATTATGTTTCTTTTGGTGTTTATTCATCTTCTCTTCTTCACTAACACATTATTCTATATGCACATACCCAAATGCATAGTGATATATTGAGTAGGAAACCTACCTTAAATAAAATTCATGTCAATGATCATAATACATATCAATAACTTAAGCATGTATGCTAATTTTCATGAAAATTGCACTCATTTTAATATCTCATTGGCATATCTATCCTATACATGTGACTACCATCAAGAATGCACACCATTTTTTTTCTACTATAGGTCTTTGATGATATTGTTAAAATTAGAGTGATTCCTATGCATCAAGCTCCTCCCTATAAACACTATCATGATTTCATGTTTCAATGCTATTTACAATTTCCTTGTCATAGTCACTACATTGAAATTTTTATCATCTCTCTTACTACTCTAATTCCCACAAACATAATTCAACATAATAGAATGGAAATTAAATATTTGCACCAATCTAAGAATACATTCTTACATTATTATTATTCAATTTTCAACACCTATACAACTTGAGATGTGCATACATTTGTATATTCACTGCTATAGACCTATGTATTACTATATATTTTCTTCTTCTTTCCCATATTTAATGCCACCTTGAACCTCTAGTCACCATGCAGACAACATTGCAATGTATGCCATTACAATGCAACCTATTTTTGTCCCTAAAACTATATGATCAAAGTTTTAATTAATGAGATATTCTATCTACATTCCTCCTTCGGATTATTCAATATGGTCAAGGAGCTAATTCACTACACAACACCAATAACCTCTTCTTCTCTAATGTTAAACCTTCAAAAGGGTGTCCTTCATGTGACTAGCATTCAAGCTCAGTGCTCACACTCCAAACCTTAGTTTTTTTTTACACTGTTCATATCCAAATGTCTCACCATTTGTCATTTTTCTCATTAATTTAATGTGAATATATCCTCTATTTAGATAACAATCAAACCATCAATTAACTTCTATAATCAACAATACCAATTTGACATAGATGACCTATCTTTCCAAAGACAATTTTCTATATTTACATTCCCTTTATGTATCATTATCTATCTTTTATTCAACAACCATTTCACTTTCTTCAATGTATTGTTCTAAAGTTCTCTTTTGTGAAAACTTCTCTTCTCTAAAGTAAACACTCCCCCATGCCATGCTCCAAATAATCAACTAAATAGGTGGTTAATCCCAAAAATAACCCTCATGGTATTCATGCTCAAATCTTAACAAAACCTCTAAAATTTGAATAGTAATTCAAATCTTCATCATATAGTGGAAATTTACACTCCATGTTTTTTATATTCATTCCTTCATTTGTATGGTACGATCTTATTTTTTTTTCATTAACCCTCTTTCTTTTATTATATTTATTGTTGTTTCATTGTCTCTTTCTTTCTCTAATAAGCTTAATTTTATAATATTTATAGCATATCTCACATCCTATAGTATGTACCAACTTTGGTACTATTATAAAAAAATCTAACAACCTAGTGCAAAGGCTCACTATGTGACATAGTCAATGTGCAAAACATGGGAGTGTTAACATGGTCACCTCAAAAACCACTCCATATATTTAGTTAAGGGCATAATCCAACACAAGGGAGGCCTCCATGGTAGGGATTATGGATCAAGTAACTGAAATATCTTAAGCTAAGTTCCCCTTAAGGATCCTAGAATGTAAATCCATCATATTGAGGTATAAATAATTAGGGTTTGAGGTGGAAGGAGGAGTAAATTAAATATTTGGGTTCAAGGAAGCTATAGGTCAATACAAATTATATGATCAATCTAAAAAGTCTCAAAGAGGTTTCTAGAACACACCAAATAAATAAAATAATAAATGCTACTCTAAACTAGGGTTTTAGACCAACAAATTGCAACAAAATATTTTTTTGTAATAACAACAAGTTTAGCCACCAAAATAGTAATTAAACTATGGGAATTAAATACTAAAGTAGATAATTAACTAAGGAAATGATACAAGAAATTTTCATGGTTAATATTGCATATAAAAAAAAAACCTTGAAAAAACCATAGAAATTGGCTATAAAAACCATGAAAAACTTCAAATTTTCTTCTCTAATGCACTTCTAAATGATATATAACCCTATTGCATACTTTAAAAAGTTATTAAATGCTAAAAATATAATAATTTTCTATAATTTACCCTAATTCACCATAAAATAAAAATAAAAATGAAATTTATATTTCAAAGGATTGTCATAAGTGAGGTAGACTAGTGTGTTCTCAATATGACATATGGAGTCTAGGATACAAGGAATTATAGGGTTTCTTTTGAATGATACTAGATCCAAAAAAGTTAGGGAAAATAAAATAACTTTTCCGAGGGTTTGATATTTAGGTTCTCAAATTTTTGGACTATAAACGGAAATAAAAGCCCATCTCTATTCCCCAAATACATGTAGAAAGGTTAAGCTCAACAAGGGACACTAAAGAAAATACCAAATAAACTAACTTAGCATAAGAACATTAATCTCATGGAATATAATGCCAAAATAAAGCAAAACAATTAGCACATGTCACCATGCAACATCCAACATCCACCATAAACATACATAAAAAGAGATAACATCACATCACAAATCCACCCACGAGAAAGTTTCTCAACTAGGTCATCATAGAACAAAATAAAGACAAATCGCTAATCAAGAGAATTTATGATCCAAATGTGAAAATAAATGTGCTAGAGAAAAAATTTACATTATTATGACCATAATAATAATTGGGAACATTTTCACAAACCTAGAGATGGCGAGCGAAGCGAGGGTTTGGTGTTCTGCGTTCTTCAGCGGCACTGGGACAATTGTTCTCATGTTCTCTAGACAATGGCGGCTCCTCGCCAGCCTGAAGATCCTAGGCCCTAACTTCTGAATGCATTTTTTCGACAAATCTCCATTTTTTCGCAGTATTCGTTGCCCTCAACTTTTTGCAGACTCAAGCTCATTGAGCACCTACTCTTGCCTAAAGCTTCGTTTGGCCTATGCAACTTATGCATTCAGCACGGTCATCAAAGACAGAGCTTTTAGCTACTTCATAACAGTTCTGAAAGCTGACCATCGCTCATTCAAGCTCTTGGATGCAATCCTAAGTCTGCAAGGATGCTCGTTCCGGTATTGGCTTCTCCTCAGCGTAGATGCGGACGAGGTTGGTGAGATTCCATTCTTTGCAAATACTTCTGAAGGCTCTATTACTGCCGCCCCTTCTGTAAAACTAAGGGTTTCAGTTGCAGCTCCGTTTTGGAGTCATACTCCACCTCTTTGGACTGTTGCCAATATTGATAAGAGAAAGATATCGAGGGTTATCTCTGGTGATTTTGTCGCTTTAGAGAATGCCCAAATAAGTATTTGTCTCCACAGCAAAACAACGATTAGCAGCTGGACAGGGGATGTTTCAGAAAACCAAGCCCACAGGGAATATGGGTTCCAAGCGGGTGGACCTTCAGACTCCACCTCCACCGTTTGCAAGAAGCAGTCTTGCTTCCCGGACCTGCTAGATCAAAACGCAGAAGCACCTACTTTTTAGATCCAAGTCACTCTCCTCTCTGGCAAAACGTTGCTGCTTTGGGTGCGTGCTACTGATCTAGTGTAGGATCTTTCACACAAAATTGAACTCCAGCTGGGGATTCCTTCCTCTTACCAGAGATTGCTGTATAAAGGTAAACAACTAGGGGACCCTTTTCCCTCTCCTTTTATTTTATTGAAAGAGATGCTTCTATTGTTTTTACCCTTCTTCTAAAAGGAGGGGCATTCGGGTAGACCTCCTCTACGCCTCCATTCTCATACAAAGATGCAGTTCATAAGGATGCAGTCCGCCCACAGTATTCTTCAAAGGCTGCTCAACCCTCTATGGCTCCCAAACCATTTTTGGTGGATAAATTGGAGGAAGTTCCTTCTATAGAACTCTCTCATCCTGCGCTTGCTGATCATTACCAAACATTTGCAGAAACCGCAGTCATATGCAGATTCAATGGCCTATGGCCTCGTACAACAGACTTATACCAATGGATTCACTCCAACTGGACTACTAAATGCAGGATCTTCTTATGCTCCAAAGGCTTCTTCATTGTGGCTTTTGCCCTAAGTGAATATTACCAGAAAGCCTTTACGAGAGGCCCTTGGTTCTGGGGCTCGGCTGGGATTTTCCTCACCCCTTGGTTTCCAGATTTCGACCCCTCTACAATAGTCATCACCAAAATACCCATCTGGGTTAGACTCCCTAACCTTCCAGCACATCTATGGCATTTCTCGGTATTCTTAAGTATTGGAGACACCTTAGGCCGCTATCTCGCTACAGATACCTCAAGAAGGGAGAATGGACTCTACACCTACAACAGATTATGCGTGGAAAATAGACATCAACAAAGGTTTGCCGGATCAGATTAACCTTAAAATTGGGGACTTCCACTGGACACAAACCTTGGACTATGATAATACGGCCTTTCGTTGTCACCATTGTCATCAAATAGGGCATCTCCAAAATACTTGCACTCAGTTCCCCTACAAAAAGAAGAATCCCAATCGCAATTCCAAATCTAAGAACTGGAATTCCTGTGTTCCTCCCCCCCCTTTGGAAGACAAAGACTCCTCCAGCTCGGATGAGGAGGAAACTGATGCAGATGGGGAGAATGTTGGGACTCCGATGGACGCGCCCACAGCCAGTCCTGCGGATCCCTCTGCCCCTCATATCTTCCAGAAACGCTCACATGTGTTTTCGTCCTCCGACTCTGATAAGGATATTTTACCCTCAGTGCAGAATAGTCTACAACTGGTCATGACCCAGCCAAGTTCCAATGATTGGGTCAAAGTAAGCAAGAAAAAAGGGAAAAAATGCTGTTTGGAAATATCCACCCATACTGGGTAGATACCTGAGTCTAGTTCTCGTACTTTCTGCTTCCTTGTTATCTTGTTGCTCTTTCCGTAGCTGTTTTTCTGGAGCAGGGTTGATAGCCTTTCACCTCCAGCTCCCCTGCTTCTCTACTTCGCTTGCATGCAAGCTCTGATTGTACCATATGTTTTCTCTTAATAGAATTAGCCTTATTCAAAAAAAAAAAAAAAAAAAAAAATTGGGAACATTTTAAAAATTTCAGTAGTACTGATGTGTAAAACCCATTTTTAAAGCTTGAGTAAGCATTTTTATTTAATAAATTTTGATTAGTATTTGTTTTATTGAATAAATAAAATAATAAGGCCATTTTTCCCGAGAACCGCCATAGCCAAGACTTAATTGAATAATTTAACATAATAATAATTGGGAACATTTTAAATTTTTCAGTAAAACTAATTTGTAAAACCCATTTTAAAAGCTTGAGTAAGCATTTTTATTTAATAAATTTTGATCAGTATTTGTTCTATTGAATAAATAAAATAACAAGGCCATTTCGCCCGGGAACCGCCATAGCCAAGACTTCATTAATCATTTCAATCGATTTATATGTTATTTTTATATATTATACATGCCTTTATTAAAATATTCGTGCTCATGGCGTTCTCACTTAACATGTGGCTTGATAGGGTTACTGTGGCCCTTTTGCTAACTCACATCTTACATTCCTTTCGAGATCTCTCCTGCGGGATGATGTGTCGAAGCCACGAACGAATCCAATTGGATAAAATTTTGATTGGTATATTTTTCATATTTATTGGAAACAGAAAAACATTTCATCTTAGAATATGATACTTTCAAAGACATCAGGGAAAATTATGCAGGTATTCTGGCAGCTAGCTCTTGGAATAATCTATTCAACGAAGAGTTTGTCGAGAAGTTGGGAGCATGTATTGTAAAACTCCATAGGAAAAGGGTTGAATACAAGAGGCAGATGGAAAAGCAATCTGTCCCATAGACTATGTTTAGCCTTGTGGACATTAAAAATACATTCTTCTTTCCTTGATGCATATACCCCAGAATATTTATATGGAGAAATTTATGTAAATGTTGGAAAAGCAACATAGTGACAACTCATCACTAATGGGTCCCTTTCTCCATTTATAATTGGACAAGAAAAAATTCATATGTTCACATCAGCCTGCTCTTCTCCATTTCAAAAATAAAATTATTTAGCTGGGATTCAATTGATGAGCCAAATAATTTCAAAAATAAAGTTATTTAGCTGGGATTCAATTGATGAGCCAACTAATTTTACTCACTCAACAAGTGAACGATTATGCATTGGTACATGCTGGCATACATAACGTGTAAATGTGCATCCTACTCATCCCATTCATATCTAAAAAGAAAAAGAAACATTTCACTCTGCCTTCAAGGATCCAACCTTGCGGGATTACGTACTTGACACATCATCTACCATATATTCCCTTCATTCAATATGAATGCCTAATTTATGCTTTCAATCACCACCACTTAAAATTTGATAATTGAAAGCCACATTTTATATTAAATTTGGTACTTGTCACGTTGAATTTTAATTATTACCGCATTAATCAGATCTTATTATTTCTTGAGATTTATTTAAACTTTTTTACACCATTTTATGACTTACTTTATGGTAAATTGCTCTGACCCCTTGCATTTTCCGTTGTAGGTACTCTACAAAACTGTAACATTCCCAGGTTAAAACTTCATGTAATAAAAGTTAATAGAGGAAAATAAGACCATGAGCAAGGGACACTTATTGCAAGCTTAATGTTGGCCAAAATATTCTAGTGGGCATCATTTGTTGTGTTTATGGCCAAGGGGAAATTGGAAAAGGAAAGGGTTAAGGATTTGGAAAGGAAAAAGAGTATTTTTGGAATTTATTTATGACAATAATGAAAATTAAGAGAAAAGGAAGGTGAAAGGTCATAGGTTGCATGTTAGGAGAAAAATGAAGGAAAATAATGGAAAATCGAATAAATTAGAGGCCTCATGAATAAAAATAACTCAGAGCATCAAATGGTAGCCTTTTTTTAGTTTAGTGTTACAATTAGTCTTTGAGAGGAGAAATCACCAAGAGGAAAAATAAAGAGGGAAAGTTAAGGAAAGGAAAAGCAAAGAAGGACAAGGAAATCAAAGGAAGATAAGGATCAAGTAGCTTCACCAAGAATACTTGCAGGTAATAGGTTGCATATATGATCTCCTAGCTGGTTTTGAAATGCATGGTATGTGCATGTTGGTATTTGGTTCTTTTGCTATCATTGGCAAGGATTTTTCTTGGTTTTCAGAGCGGATTTTAGCCAGGCCTTGCCATTTATGGATGGCCATGGTGTGATGTGATTGTTCTCGGTTTTGAGCTTTGGATTTCTGGATGGTTTCATAATTTGGGGTGAGGTGGTCTCAAGAAAATTCACAAATGATTAGGAATCCCTTGACCGATAATGGTGGGATACATGGTAAAGCTTGAGAGTGGAGACAGTAAAATTCCTCAAGGACGATGAAGGTTTTGATATATCCAATCTCGGTTTTGTTTTGTGATCTTGACACTGGTTTAGGTGTGATCATGGTATGGAGAGGGTGGAGTTGGTTTAACCTATGGATTCCCTTAGTTGTGTTTGGATTGGTTTATCCCATGAGATCCCACATTCATGCTTGGAATATGGCACGAGGGTGATTGGCTGAAGAGATATTTGGCTCAAGCAATCTATAGTTGGGTGGAACGTGGAAGTCCTGAACCTAGTCAATATTTTCCTATGTTTAATAAAAGCTAAGTTTCTCTTGCTTTAGATGATGAAATATATTTTTTATTATGTGGCTTTAATGGATTTGATTTTATTGTTATTTATCTGGTTATATGCTGGTTATAAACATGGTTTTATTAAAGATCTTAATCATGGATATTTAAATGTTTTCACTCATAGTTGAATAAATAATGAATGCAAGACCTAATTGGTGTTATGACAGATAATGTGATAACGTACTGACCTTTCTTGTAAAACCTAAGGTAAGATTTTAGTCCCTCATGTTCAAACTTTAATTCATGAACTATAGGTTGCATATCTACAAAGTTTTTGACATAATGTGTGTCCCATTTGGGGATGGTCAGGTCAAGTCCTCATTTCATTTTTTTGTTTACAAAATTTTTTCCTATGTCATTTATCAACTCTGGAAGTTTCACTGAGTTTTGGGTAGAGACTTGAGTCTTGGCCCTGAAAAAGTGGCACAAATTCGGAAACCAATGCATAAAATTAAGTTAAAAATTCCATAGTTGCATGGAGGCAGGATTATGCGTGTGATTGGGAACCCATAGTCACATGGAGGCCTTGAAAAGGGAGCGATTGGGGCTCTATTTTAGGGAAAAAGTGAGTTTTCTCAGGGGTTGGACACCTGGAGGGGTTGGGTTACTCCTGGAGGTCTTGTAGCACCTTAGGGAATTCAGTAAGGTATTAAGTTTTCGATTCCATTTCCTTAAGGTCACCTAGGAGGTTGAGTATTATCATAGTCACCCTCAACTCATGTTTACCCCGAGCTTAAGGTCACCTAGGAGGTTGAGTCTTATCATAGTGACACTCAACTCATGTTTACCCTGAGCAGGTCAGCTAAAGTGGGTAGATATTGGAGGAGGCCATTATAAGGTGGTATAAGAACATGTTACACTCTCTTTCGATCATATTTGATACCATAGGGTGATATCATAGCGTGGTTTCTCTCTCTTTGGGTAAGTCCAATGTTGTCAAGGTTATGGTTTTCTTGCATGGGATCTGTTAGTGCTGGAATAGGCACTTGGATTGTGAAAAGCGCCTGACCAAACACACCTTAAGCTCAAGGGATTTTATTATAATTTGATTAAGTTTTTTGGAAAGTGGTTGAGACTCACACACACTAAAAATTATTTTAAGAAAATAAGGATCTCTCACACATATGAGGGCACTGGTGTATGCTGTGGTAGCAAGATTGAGTTTGTATCTTGATGGTTAGAAGAATGGAAGATAAATAGTGGATATGTAAAACAGAAGCCCACTGCTAAGAGGAAAGGGTGACACAAATTCCAGATCTGAAATGTATAGTGATAGAATGATTTTAAAATACTTACAAGAGTCTCACTTTACATTTAAAGAATCCCATTACAAGGAATTCTTCTGAAAAAACATGACCTCATGAATCAGGAATGCTTGGTGAATCAAGACTGAAAAAAACAAATTAACATGCATGCTAGGTCAAAAGACTTATAAAAACATGAAACATGGTTTAATTCCACCTCAAGGAATGCATATGAACAATCTTCAATTCATACTGAATCAATAAATATTGGTGAAAAAGAATTACAAAAACAGATCCATATGTCTTGGAGGTTCAAAAGACTTATAAAAGCATAAGATATAACTTTTATGATAAATATGGAAAGGAAGATAAAGTATGTAAAAACAGAAGGGAAAACAATACACACACCATATGATTTTGTGAATCCTCAAGAGTGTAACTGAAATATATTATGTGTTCAACAATACACAGCTTCAAGAATAGTATGAGGATCAAAAACAGGGCCAAGGCACTAGGCCCTGTGCCACCAACCAACCCCCCCTTTTTTTCCTATGTCTTCTGTCTATTTATAGTTTTATAATAGATCTGCCAACAAGGCTTAGACCTTCAGATTCCTTTCATAACAACTTAACAAAAAACATATAAGAAGGAGAAAGGTAGTCTGTTTTTTATTTTTAGCCATTTACAGTCCTAACAAAACTCTGATGGAATTAATCATATTGAAAAACTATCTTTAAGCTTTAAGAAGATATTTTTATTTGCTGATAGGTGTCGAATCTTTAAAGACTTTGCTGCCGGATTTTTTGTAAATCTATGAATGTTTCTTGAATGTTGCATGTTGCCTTGTGGGAACGTTCTGGTGCTGAGAGTAATGGTGGCGTAGATCTAGTGGAAATATGTTCTAGAGGAATTCTGTTGTTGTTTTCCTTCATTGGCTTCTTCTGTTATGATAGGGTTTCTTTTCTGAAAGAGCTTTTGAGGGAATAACCCGTGCAGTCGAACTGGGCACGTGAATTAAATGAATGGAAGAGAAAAATTGAGGGTGGGACCAATAGAAAAAATAAAATAAGAGCGATAAACATGGAGGTTTAACAAATTATGGAGGTAGCTTAGGATAAAATGGCGAAAATTAATCAACAAACAACCCTTTTCTTTATAATGACACAACTGTTATATTTGGTGGAAAACCCTTTGTAATGGCAGAAAACCCAAAACATTTTGGATAGAATGGTGGAGGTTCATTTTATTAATATTAATATGATATATTACAAACAAACCCTTTTAAAAAGGTTTAATTGATAAGGGAGAGGTGGAGCGGAATCAGCGGGAATAATAGTGGTGGAACGATGGTTAACAGAGTATAGCGGAGGGGAGGAGGGGTATATTAAATATAAATAGGGAAAATCGCAACCGTATTTCGGAGCATGGAGTGGGTAACAATTGTTTTTGGCACATGAAATCTATGAGTTACGAAAAGGAAAATGACATGGGTAAGTATGGTGGGCCAATCACATCGCAAATCGCAATCAGGACTGGAGTAGTTAAAACATAAGACACAAGCGGGAGGGAATGCGATTTACGATGGGGGTGATGACAAGGTAAGGAGGTGGGGCCCAGAAAATACCACAAATTGTGAATCAGGGGTTTTGTTACGAGGAATGGGAGGTAAGTGTTAAAACTCGGGAATTGCGATGTGCAATGAGACAAGAGTTGACATGGCATGATAGACAGTGGGGCCCATTTACATCGTAATCGGGGAATTGGGAAAACTGAAAAACCGTAAACCCTTTCCTTTAGCACTTCATCGTGCATCGCAAATTTTACCTGGTCGTAGCTTCGCAACTTTAACTTATTGAAATTTCACTATCATCGCTATACCTTATCGCATGCGATGTGAGATGAGAATGGAAGGTGAAATGGCAGGGAAAGTTTCCACTTTAATATCACAATGGGGGAAAAGGAAAGGCAGAGGTGAATGGAAAAGGTAAGTAATGTTGCGATCTTGCGATGCGAAAAGGTGATGGGTCCCATTTAAAGGATTTTTAAAAGAAGACATTGAAAAACTACGTTAAGTCAATGGAATATGATACAACCACTCGAATCATATTATAAATAAATTATAACATATATCGAAAGTTTATGAAGCAGACCAAATGGAAATAATGGGTCCCAACAATCCCGCAAATTGCATTTCGGAGGGTCTTTAGGAGACAACAATTGTGATATGTAATAAGTTTGGATCTGTGAAACGTTGATTGTGATGAAAGGTAAGGGTTTCAATACGGTTAAGTGCGGAAAATCTATATGATATCATATATGTAATATATGATATATGTTAAAGGTTTGTTGTGGGGGGCGGAGCTAATGTTTAACTATTAAAAATGGATTTAAATACTTAAAAAGGGGTTTTGAAAGAAATGAAACGTTGGATGTTTTAGTATTTTGGAAAAATGAGTAATGGATCGAAGAGAAATGGCGAAAATGGTGAAAAGGATGCGAAATAATTGAATCATAAGGAGCTAGAGGCCAAGAAAAAATGACAGAGAGAGAAACTTTGAAAGGAATCAAAACCACTGCTAACAGGATCGTCGTATACAATTTTTATGGTCAGGCATGATGTTGTTATAATTTTATTTCATTATATGGATATGTTATGATTATACATGTACATGCCAATGTGGATTGATCTTGTAGATGAGATAAGCCTCCCTTGAACATCAATGAGGTATGTATTTGATTTTGGTATGTATTTGGTTTATCTGACATGGTATACTTGCAGGAATAAGAGAACCAAAGATGACAAGAAAAATGATAGACTACAGTTCCCATGACTCTCCCTATAGATCAGTTGGGTAGCAAGGAGAAGAGCATTCTCCTGGTATAAAATATACATTGAGGAGCTTGAGGGTAGATATCAAAAGTTGCAAAGCAGACAATGACAGGTTGATTGAAGCTCATAAAATACTTGCAATGGCTCTAGAGAAGCAGGTAGAGGTTAATGCAACGATTCTTCAAAGCTTGTTAGAGTTGCAAAAATAGGGACAGTTGAGAATCAACCAAGAATAGGAAGAGAATACAAATGGAGCCTATGGTAACCTATTTTGGTTTGGGTAAAGATTGGATAGGGGACACATAATCAGAGGTGCAAAATCAATGGATACATCTGATAGGAGGACTAATATGCATAGTCGTCATTCTAGTTCCTCATCCAGGAGACATCATCACAACGATTATCATCATCGTCCTTATAGGAGGAGGGATTATTTACCTAATTATTTCAAGAAAGAGAGTCTTCCTAAAGATGAAGAGATGAAGAAGCCAGAAGATGAAGAGGCATGGTTTTTTGGAATGAAGAAATTCTTCAAATTTCACAGTTATTCAAAAAACATAAAAGCCAAGATAGCTAGCTTCAGTATTAAAAGGAAAGAATATATCTGGTGGGAAGATGTGAAGAATGTCAAGGGAATTAAGGAAGAATACTTGATTTGTGATGAATTTGAGAAAATATTCAAGAAGAAGTACCTAGTGGAGAGGTACTATGATTATAGAGCTAAGTAATTGTATGAGCTACAGACGGGTTATATGACAGATGATGAGTACACTAGATTTTTTTGGATTTTTTGAGGTATGTGCCATATCTCAAGGAGGAAAATTCTAAGATCTAGAGATTCATCAGTAGATTTCCTAGATCGTTAGAGGATGCCATATGGAAATTGAAGCATTGTTATGAAAATTCAAAGTGAAAAGCTGAGCCTAAATGTGAATTGAAGGGAAATGATAAAGTAAAATGGAATGGCCATTGAAGTGGGGAAGACCTCAAGATGCTGGTGAGAATCAAAATGTTTCTCCTTACAAGAAGTTTAATGCAATTGATAAGATACATGTGTCATATCCTGGAGAGTAACAGACTAGAGGTGATAGTAGATCACCGTTGCAGTGTTGGATATGTGGCAAATATCATCGTAAGAAGGATTGTCCATTGTACCAGGGAGGTAGAAATAGTATCTACAATTCTCAGGAGGCATAGAAAGTTGGGGATGTTGGTCATAGTATTCCTTGGATTTATGCGTCTGTGGAAAAAAAGAAGGTGGATCACCAGGCATCTACCATTGAGATGGACGGTAAGATTTCTAATAAAGTTATTTATATTTTAATTGATCGTGGATATAATTATAGTTATGTTAATCCTGACCTAGTGGATAACTATGGCTTGAGAAAATAAGTGTATCCATAGTCTTGCTTGGTTCAGTTGGCTACATGTATGAAGAAGAGAGTTCATCATTGGGTGAGAGCTTATGCATTTGAGTTGAATGGTATGCCTACAACAACACATTTTAATGTATTTCCATTGGGATCATATAATATGCTTATGGGTATGGACTAATTGTATCTTAACAAGACCAAATTATATTGCTATGACAAGGCCTGATATGAATATAGGAAAACTAGTTTTAATGTGCTCCCCCATCAGTATAAAATAAATGTGTTAAGGATCATTTCAAATTAGCCAGTTATGTGACGATTTATGTGTCAAGTTTTGTGTTTTTTATGAGAAATTCATGAGTTAATTGTCTATTAAAAACACATGTACAACAAGTAAATTGCAGAGAAATAAAACACATCAAACACATTACACAGTAGCTAATAATAGAGTTCACCCCTCCTGGGCTACATCTCCATGGATCTGCTTCAATTGCTAGGCCCTATTTTGATTAATAGTAAATTATCTGATTACATGCACCTGAAGTTCTCCAATGGCTTTGTAATCTACTCCATTGGATTCAGTAGACCCAAAAACCTCAAAATAGACTCTTCTGGCTCAACAAATGGTCTTCAAGTGGACTAGGCATGGGCTCCTCTCTTGGTGGCCCTGGACTTATTTAATTTTCGAAGTGGAAAAATAATTTACAGAAGTCCTCCTCTACCTATGAAACCTGGATCATCATGCTCAGAGCATCCAAATCGTCTGGGATTGACTCTTTCTGAGCCTAATTTGGTCGAAATATGCTAAATTTATGGCCTCTTTAGTATTTCCTAGAAAAACTCCACAAAAACTGGAGTAACTCCAGTTCACCTCGAAAAAGATGGAGGTGGTGCAAAAATTAGCTAACTCCTCCAATCGTAATCCAAAATGAAAGGTTGGATTAGTTTAGGATAAGTGCACAGTTAATGAGGTTTAGTGCTAATTGCGCAATTAATAAAAAATTGAATTAAAAATTGGATTAGGGATTTAAAATGTGATTAGGATTAAATAAGCGTGTTTAAAGTTCTAAAACTGCAATTAGACTTGGAGCTCCCACCATTGGTCGCGTTTCGTGGTCCCATTGGCCAAGAGGTGGCCCTCTTAACCTCCTCCATGTGATATTTTAAAACATAAATATAAGCCGACACCCACCATAGTTAAGTTTCGATGCGTAGGAGAGGTGGTAACTGTAGAGCTATAAAAAGGGTCTCTTTCACCTCTAATCACCTCACATTAATATGTCAACCCGAGAGCGTTTTGTCATTACAAAGAGTGACTCAATCCGAGGCTCATTTGTCAGAGTAATGCTAGTAGTACAGTGCTTAAGAAATACAAGAGTAAACGGATGCTTAATTGAAATCAAATTACTTTAAAGAAATAAATCACACACTCAGGAAACTCAATAACTCATCAGTCAAGGGTTCGGTAATAATAAACCATCCCTTCAGAAACTGATGGAAAAAGAACTAAAGCATAGATCACAAGCCTGGGAGCTAAACAGTGACTGATACTGCTCACTACAGTCTTAGATCATCTTTCACAGAAAACCATCAAATGCAGATAAATATATCAGCAAAGGAAATAAAGGATTAAACCACAATTCTGAAATGGAACAGCAACTCTAAAATGGAACAGCAAGTGAATACTAAGTCCCGCGGGTTATAATCAAACTCAATCTATACACTCTTTGCAATCAAGGAACATTCTATCATTCTAAAGGCAAATTACACAAATCATATTAATGGAACAGCAATAACGATTAATGAATTATGGGACAATACTGATTCAGTGGAAACGCACGCAACACAAATGTTAATATAACAGCTCTGTAACATAACAGTAAGGATATGCGATTAACTCTTGAAAGGAATAATAACGCAATGCGGATTTAACACACAAGTCTAGTTGTAGAAACTTCAATGATTCAAACTGGAACAGAGCATGTAATATGAACTTATAAAGCATATCAAATAATCGAATAGCAATAATAAACAAACCACACAGAAACGAAGCTGTAATGGTACAGAAGCAAGTGTCCTTCGGGGCCGGGCCCTTAGCCTCCAAGGATGCACCGCTTTAGGTTAACGCAGACGCGAAGATGGAATAATCACCAGGCTTTCATTAATACATTGATCAAAAATACATCGAACCAGTTCTCAACAGAGCTTAATAACCAAATCTGATGTTTTACAGAAGATTACATAAAACGTATCTTATCTCGCCATTTCTAAACTAACAGTGCTGTCTCTTTTTATAAGGACGATGGCGGAGATGTCCAAGCAGCTAGATAAATAAAGCAGCGATCCCTCAGGATCTTCGATCCTGAGGGATTCGCCAAACAGTTAACTTCTTCATCCTGTCTTTGCTATTGCGCTGAGATGGTGTCCTCTCCTTCTTGCCCGAGCCGATTCACCTTGATCTTGTTTCCCTATGTTTGCGTTCGGTTCTCATCCAGAGGAACAGCAGTTATCTCCACTTCGTTCTTATCTTTAGAGCGGCAACTCTTCGTTTTCTTCTTTCCCTGTATAGAAAATAACCATTATCAGTGGCTAACTTATACACATCGATTCTCACATGTTTTGTGATAGTTTCTTATGACTTTCCAAATCCATGATACAAAAGGTTCACAAATTGTATTAAAAAGTCATTAAAGTAATCAGCAAAATCATACCTTTTCAGTACTCCACACACCCCCCTGCTTACCTTGTTTCATGTCCTCATGAAAACATTGTAGCTGACATGTAATGCAGTGAGAGAGTATGCTGGAGAAGGAGTTTCATGTGGAGGCCTACAACCATGTTGAGTGATTAAATAATCAAAGAACTGACCTGCTTGCCCCTCAGGCATATCATACAGGGCCTGGTATCCATGTGCAGGATGCCAAATAATTGGAGCACGGAATCTACACCCTAACCAAGATGACCCTGCTTTCAGAAGGCTCTGGCCATAGAAATTCAAACGGTCAGCGGCTAACTCAAAGTTCTCATATTTAAATGGTTCTTTGAGCTGGATGTGTGGATCAGAGATTCGATATCGAAATTTGGCTGCATTAATGGCCAAGTCTTTGATGGAAAAGAAATACTCTAAACCCTCTTGAATGAGTGCCTCATGCATAGGCCCCAAGGTTACAATGACACCTGGAGTCCTTATGTGGTTTATATGAGCTGTCCATAACTGTACTGGGTTCCTAGGCTCAGCCCTAACTCTTAAATCTAGACCATTTTCTTGACTCTGGAAGGTATCATAGGCTTTCAGCCACTTAATCTGATTAGCCCCGAATGAAATGAATGCCTGGAATTGAATATCACCAATGGAGGGACCAGGGTTCAATTCAGTCTCCTGACTTAGCACAAGGTCGTGTAAATAAAGTTCACACAACAATCTCTGGACTTTCACTCCATAATGTTTACAACAGTCGATAAAATCATTGACATTGTTGATCTGTATAGGGGTGCCTGCCTTAACAGCTGTTATTTGTAATTGTAAATATCGTTCTAATAGAAACAGAGCATAGTTTTTAGCAGGAGCCCTACATGCTAAAACATTATTATATAAAGAACACAAGTCATTCATCTGTTTGATAGTAGTATCTAGTTTATAAGTTACCTATGTGACTTCCTCTTGTTCCTTCATCCATCCTTCAAAAACCTGTCTTTTAGATTGACTGACATCCCTTAGTTGCTGCTGCAACTCTTCATATTTTTCTAGGGGAACCGTTTGCTCTTTAAGTTGCTCTATTTCTTGCCGTGCTTGTTTCACCATATTGTGCAAGGTTTTTGTCTTTGGATCTTTCCTCCATGCATCAGTGGAGGCCGGGAGTTTTACCTGAACCTTTTTGTTACGCTGTTTGGAGTTCAGGACCCTGATTACCCCTGAGGGTGGTGCCTCCGTCTGAATTTGCTTATCATCCTTTTCTATCTTAATCGGAACGGCAGCTGGATCCATTTCTGTCTTAATCGGAACGGAAGCTGGATCCTCAGAGTCTTGGAAAACAGGCTGTTTGTTGGCCCTCTTTTCCTCTTTACCTTCTGGTTCTTTTTCAAAATCCTTATTTGTTGCCTGAGCTGGGTTATTGTGTTTAACAGTTTAGTCCGTTCCTTCCTCAGCTTCTTGATTTCCATTGATTCCTTTGAAGGAACGGCAGTCCGTCGATGGTGGACTGGATCATGACGAGTTGCTAACTCTTCCTCCTGGGGTTCTTCCTCACTGCTCTGCTCCGGTTGTTCTGGTGTATGCACCTCAACTGGTTCTGATTCTTCCTCCTGGGGTTCTTCCTCTAGACTTTCCTCTTGTGACATGGGAACAGATTGTTCCCGTTCGGTATTTTCTTCCTCTTCATCATGCATAGGCATGTTCTCTTCTTGAAATTGGTCATGGGGATCCTTTGAGCTAGAAGGTTGACCGTATTTACTCATATTGGCTAGGATGGCGGCCAAGTCATCTTCTCTTAGTAGGTCTTGTAATGGACTATTCCCCTGCTGTCCCCTTTCTTCCTCCTGTTCAGTTTCTGCTTCTTTTTCTGTTCCCGAATGTTCGGGAGCTTCTTCTTCGGGTTGCTCATCTTCAATTATTACTGGTTGGCTGGTGCTTCCCTGAAGCTGTTCCAGCCTTCCCCTTATTCGAGCCAACCGGGCTGACTTTCTGGGTTTACTCTGAGCTAACCGAGCTGATTTCCTGGGTTCCTCTGGTTGCTCGGGTGAATCAACTACATGCTTTCGCTTTGCGTGTTCTTGGTGTGTCTCTGGTTGTTGTGATGTACTAGCAACATTTTCTCTGCGTTTTGCCGGTTGTTCTGGTGGGTTTATAGAATGTCTACGTTTCGGGGATGGTTCTGCCGATCCCCCTTCAATCAGTGAAATGAGTCTTTCCCAGCTGCTCTGCTGCTGGGTAAGACTATAACTAACAACAAGTCGGATTAACCCGTGGTGACTAACAATTGCCTCTACGTGCTGTGCCCTTTTCATACTTTGTGCAGCATCATGCAATAACGAGTTTAAGAGTGCCAGTAAATTCACAGAGCATTTCTGTTTTAGAACAACTAAAAGTTTAAGGTGTCGTGGTCTTACCACGTCTTTTCTTCCTTCGCAAGTAATGTAGCTCTGTGCTATTCTTGCTAGCTCTGTCCAGGGTTCGCCTAGGGTCGCTGGCAGAATTCCCTTCCCTTTGATTGTCAAATGCTGGCCTTCATCCTGGAAGATGTCGATGACCTTCTGTAATCGTTCTTTCTTGAATGTCCATACCGGTCCAATAGCCGGTAGTCCTGAGACTTCTGCAATTATGGCATCAGTGACCGCTATTCGTTTTCCTCTTACCATGGAGTAGTCATCTTGTAAATTCTGCAAGAACTCCATTGCTACTGTCTCATTACCCTCTTGTAAGCGATTGAAATAGTTTAACCATCCTGCTCTTTCCAGGATTTCTCGGGCAGCAGCAGAGATCGTTAGCTGTTGAGGTTCGCTACGAATTGCCTTTCCCCCCATGATTTCGCTGCGATTTCTAAATGGAACAGCAAAAAAACGTTTTCGGTTTGAAACACAGAGAGCAAGGTTTCGCAAAAGAAAACACAGAGTATGCAATAGTGCAGCAAAAACAACTTGTGCGAAAAAAATAAAAATAAAAATATGCCATGCCGTGAAACCATGCCAAATCGTCGTGAACCATATTTTCCGAATGATGAACTGACACGTAATACAGGGAATGATGAGGTTAACCTCCCCCCCCCTCAGTGTGTTAGGCTGTCCCAGCCGGCAAATAATGGAGCGGCACCCAGTCTGTGATCAAGTCAGAAAGGAACAGCATGTGAATTTATGCCATGTTGAGAGAGGACAACAGTTTACCAAAATCGAGGTGGAGGATGGATCGCGTGTTATGATTTGAGGCTGCTGTGTTATGATTTGAGGCTGATGGATAGGCATGTAGCGTACTTGCCAATCTTAAGTGGTCATGGTCATCTCCGTTGCCATGATTGGTAATGATAAATATTCATGCGGTGTATAAATCAGGAAATAACATATAATTAGTGCCTAGGATATGAAAACAAAAGAGTGTTAATATCTTACCTATTGGTGTAAGCAAGGTGACTTTGATACCATTAACATTACTCTGCTGCCAACAGGTGTCCATAACCTTGGCAGAGTTGTTTTTCACCCCCGGAACCATGATCCTGTGTGTATACTTAGGACTGGTATTATGTCAGAATGTAGACCATTATGCTGGCTTGGTGACCAGTTAACCATAATGCCATTCACGAGGAAAGAGCGAAACGTGGGCAGGCCGGCTCTTAATGAGACCTCCTGTTCCAAGGTTTGTTTATTTTGATACACCTTTTGGACCATCTCCCTGGTGTGGTGGCCAGAATGGGAATGCCACTTCACTTCCCTCCTCATGATCATGGTAGGCTGGCTCTCAATGAGACCCCCTATCCTGCATTTGACATTTGACATGTTTTTTCTTTTTCCTTATTTATACACAAAGGGTGGTTCAGCACTCCTTAAGAGTAGGAATGGTGGAAGAAGTCTTATTATCTCAATAGGAAGATATAAACTCTTTGCTCTTATTCCCAAGTACTAATAAAAAGATTTTTAAGGGAATCAGCATGATAAAGATAACCAATTAGGGAAAAATTAGTAAAACCATGTCACAAAAGGTAAGAAATAAGTATGTCCTTCCATCTGTCCTCTTATTAATGCAGAGCCTTATAGATATAGCGATTTATGATTTGCAGATTTTCGGTATGCTGTGTTTTTATATTTCATCGCACAAATACAGAGTTGAAGCTTGAAGACTAGAAAGAAGACGGGAAAAAGCATCCTCAATTTAAATCAGCAAAGAGATCAAAAGTATGCAAATGGTGTTCCGTTGAAAAAGCAACAACGATGGATAATAGAAAAAGGAACAAAACTGCAAATGCCGTTCCTTTTGGGAAAAGGAACGGCAATCATACTAAACACTCAATATGCCATTCCGTTGAAAAAGTCAACACAGAAATAAAAGAACGCTGTTTCTTTGAAGGGAGAGGAACAATGGTAACCAAAAAGGAACAGCGATAGACGTAACAATATCATTCTTCTGAAAAAGGAACAGCAGAGATCCGAATGCTGTTCCTTTAGAAAAGGAACAGCAGAACAAGCAAAACCAAAAAAAAAAAAACATACATATGCTATTAGAAGAGCAAAAATCAAACTTTGTGGAAGAAAAAGGAACAGCAAAATGACAAAAATTTATTCAAATCAAACTTATGTACAAGAATCACTCAAAAACAAAAACTTTATGTACAATTTGCAAAAAGAAATAGACCCTTAATGAATTATAGGTGAGGAAGATTTCTCTTCTTCTCCTAAGATCTCCAGATCAGTATCTCGGCGTATCTGCTGGCAGAAGGATTCCCTAGTAAGTGGTTTACGGTAGAGACGGACTCGGTGGCCATTTACCTTGAATGCATATCCAGAACCGTCAATAGTGATTAGAGTAAGAGTTCCATTGTCATGTACCTTCTGGATTTCGTATGGTCCCAACCATCGAGTCTGAAGTTTTCCAGGGAAGTCCTGAAACCGAGAATCGTATAACAGAGCCCAGTCTCCCTTGTGGAAGACTTTGTTCTTAATGAGCGCATCATGCCATTTGGCTCGCTGTTGTTGAATTAATGCTGTATTTTGTAGTGCAGAGAGCCGAATTTCGTCTAATTCATTGATCTGCTGTAGTCGATTGAGTTGTGCCTCAGTTAAGTCTAGGCCAACTTCCTGTGTTGTTCGCAGTGTTTGGATTTCGAATTCTATGGGAAAAATAGGTTGTTTTCCAAACACCAGTTGATAAGGTGAGTAACCAGTGGTGCTCCTCCATGTGGTTCGATAGGCCCAGAGTGCTTCAGGTAGTCGGGTAGCCCAATCACGCCTATGTGATGCAATAGTTTTCTCTATTATCTTATTGCTACTTTCTACCTGCCCATTCGCCTGTGGGTGATATGGAGTAGTGATCTTATGCTGGACAGGATAATTGTTAAGTGTTGCAGCTAATTTATGCCCAACAAATTGTGGTCCTCCATCTGTAATTATTTCCCTAGGAAGGCCATAACGAACAAATAGAAGGAACATGAACTGTATGACAGAGTCCTCTGTGGCTCTTGGCAATGCTTCTGCCTCAGCCCATTTGGTGACATATTCTGTTGCCACCAAAATATATGTTTTCTGATTTGATGAAGGGTTGATGGGTCCGACGAAATCAAGAGCCCACCGCTCGAATGTCTGGCGCATCAATCGTGTTTCGCAGGTACCTTCATCGACCTTGACCAGCCGTTCCGTTTATCGGCAATCGTCATAAAGCTCGGGACGAATCCTCCTTTGCATCCTTAAAGACCGTAGGGTTGCACACATCCTCACCGCAACACTTTTATGTCCGTCCTTACGTTTGCGCGGGGCGGCCCCCCCATATGGTCTATCGTGATATGCTTTATGATGTCAAAGATTTCTATCTCTTCTGGCCACATTTCGCCGATATGTACAACCGTTTCCGTGGTGAAACAAATAACCTCCAATCCACGAAAATCGAGAACTTTTCTGAATAATCTGCTTACGCTCATTAGGAGTCAAATGTTTTGGTAATTTACCTACTGCAAGGTAATTGGCAACATCAGCATACCAGGGCGTTTGAACAGCAACAGCAAACAGGTGTTCATCCGGAAATTGATCTTCCACTGCTGCTGCATCGCTTGATTTTGGTATCCTTGAAAGAAAATCGGCTACAGGGTTTTCTTTGCCAGGACGGTCCTTGATTGTGATATCGAATTCCTGCAATAAGATTAAATTACCCAGTTACTCGGGCCTTGTGGGACAGTTTATTTACAATATTTTATGCGACAGTAATGGTCTCGTATACAAGATAACAGGAGAAATTATATATAATGTCTAAATTTCATTTACGTACGTAATACAATGAGAAATTCTTTTTTCAAAAGAAGGTTAGTAATTCAATTCCCGCAGGGATAAATTTTTGTCATAATATATGACATGGTTTTTTATCCCTCTTCCCCGCTCAAGGATCCACTCAATGGTCGTATCCTATATCAAGGATATCCTGAATGGTAGGTCTCAGCTTGGTCCTTTTGTTGACCTGGGTCAGGATACAAGCTTCTTTAGATCCTCGAAAGCATGGTCACATTTGTCTGTCCAAAGGAAATCAACGTTACCAGTCAGTGCATATAAAGGAGCAGCAATGTGTGAATAATGCTCTATGAATCGTCTATAATAACCTGAAAATCCAAGAAAATTGCGTACCTCTGTTTGAGTAGTAGGAGTAGGAATAAGCAAAAGTATTTGGATTTTGGCCGGGTCTACCTGAATGCCGGCTGCTGAGACATAGTGTCCTAGGATAAGTCCTTCAGTCATCATCAAAAAACATTTTTCATTGTTTAGGCAAAGCCTAGTAACAATGCAGCGTTGTAGGACTTTCTCTAGGGTGTCTAGAGCTGGATCGAAGTCATCTCCGTATGGTGTAAAGTCATCCATGTAAACTTCAAGTCCATCATTGATTAAATCTGCAAAAATACTAAGGATAGCCCTCTGAAATGTGGCAGGAGCATTACATAAGCCCAAAGGTAAAACTCGATAGGCAAATGTTCCCCAGGGGCAAGTAAAGGTAGTTTTATCCTGGTCTTCAGGGGCAATCTGAATCTGATTGTATCCACTGAAGCCATCCAGGAAAGAAAAGAACTTCTTCCCTGCTAAAGTGTCCAATACTTGATCTATGAAAGAAAGAGGAAAATGATCTTTTTGTGTTGCCTTGTTAAGTTCCCTATAATCCACACAAATTCTCCATTTCCCATTCTTTTTTGGTACCACCACAAGTGGAGAGACCCATTTACTGTCAGAGATAGGGTAGATAAAATTCACATCTAAAAGTTTCTGAAGTTCAGTTTTTACAACATCTTTTAGATGGGGATTAAGTCTCCTTTGCGGCTGACGCACAGGTCTGGCATCTTTTTCTATGTAAATGTGGTGGGTACATAATTGGGGATCGATTCCTTTCATATCAGGGTAGTCCCATGCAAATGCTTCTTGATATTTTGTTAACAGATGGATGAGCTTTGTTTCTTGTTCCGGTGTGATATTAGCATTGATGTTTAAATTTTTCCCCGGTGCAATTTCCACAGTTTTACTATTTGCAACAGAAGTGACAGGTATTATTTGATCATGAATATATTTCAGGGGATCTTCTTCTAATTCATTATCAAATGCTGCTTTTATCATGTGACATTGTGTGCGAGGTTCAGTTTGAGTAATGAAATTATTAATGGCATCGTCTTCTATTTGATCTTTGAAATCGAGTGCCTCTTGTATAGTTAATGGAGATCTAATGTTATCAGTAAGATATGATACAGGGTGCTTATTCGTTTTAATCATTGTGACACTTGGCTGCGCTGGAGGATATAAAACTAAATTTTTGCTATTTGGTCCTCTCGTTATGGTCAATAAGGCCGCCGATGCCTGGAATGTAGGTACCTTCGGGCAGAGTTGTTGCGTCTGCCTTGCAATTGAAGTGTGTCCGTCAAGTCGGTTTTTTGGATAATTATCGGGGGAACCGGGCTTGGATACCCTGACCGACAGACCATGACACTGTGTAGAGTGCCCTCTCGGTTCAACTATTGCATCGGCCGCCCAACGCACAGAGAGAGGTGGTTCTACAACGAAGACAATGCCAGCTGCAAGTTGACAGTGAATATTAAATGCAATTTCCAATCAACCACGATTAGTGTATTCCGCTACAAATTTGAATGTTTACAATTGGGTTCCTTGTCTTCATATTTAAGGGGTGTTTTCTTCCACAATAGGTCGATAATAAATACCACTGGACTCTTGGATTGTTTGTTATATTCCTCCTTGGTTTCTTTATGCACAATTCTTTTATGGTTTTGGCGTATATGGGAATGTCTTGAATGGCTTGGAGGAATGGAATTTTTATGTACAAGTTTTGTAATTCTCCTAGAATGTCGAAGTCAGGATATTGTATGGATCGAGGTATGGCTAATCGTTCTGGGAACGGGGGAGAGGATGTGGTTGCTTGATTATGAGTTTGTTGCTTATTTACATCCTCTTGTTGTGACTGATGTTCTCTGGGTAACTGATCTTCAATATGAACTGTTTTATCTCCCTCAGTTTAAATTATACGTCCAGATCTTAACTGAAGATCATTGCACTCCCTCAGGTCGGGTCCTAGTTCTGGTGATTCTATGATTTGAATAGATTGGACCTGCCTGTTGTTTGGATTGGGATCGGGTTGGGCTGGGAGTTGCGGTCTCAGGTTAGACTGGGGATTTTGTTGTAAAGCTGGCAAAGTAGGTTGAGGGAGAGGAATAGTTCCAGCTGGGTGGTACATTGGTCTTTGCCAGCTTGTCTGCCAGGGTGAACTTTGTGAAGTAGAGGGAGTCCATTGTGAAGGATATGGGCCATTTTGCCAATATGGTGGAGTGTAAGGGAAATTTGGCCAACCAGTTTGGCTTGTTTGATTTAGCCATGGATTTGGAGAAGGAAATGATTGTGGTGACTAGTTTGTAAATGGGGTTTGAGATTGATTTTGCCACATACCATATTGTTGAGCATTATACTGTGGGTTTTGAAAGAAAGAGGTTGGGTCCGGAAACATACCAGGTTGTCTTGGTTGCCACGGGCGGCGCTGGTTGATTGAATTCACCGATTCTGGTTCTTCTTCTGCTTCCTTATATACTGCTTTCAATCCAGGAAGTGAGGGGCAGCTTTCCGTAAGGTGATCTTTTGTACAGATGGCGCATGTTTGGACTTTATCTAATGGACACTCCTTGTGGCTGTGTTTCTTTCTGCATCGGGGGCAAAAGATTGCCATATTCTGTTCTGCCTCCAGCTGCTTCTGTTTAGCCTGCACAATATCAAGTTGTGTAATTAGTGTCCCCATAATATCAGTTTTAAAATTCTCTAATAAATTTCCAATTTCTGCACGTGTTACTCCTTCTACTGATACTTTGTTATCTCTTGCAAACCGATCATATTCTGCTGGTTTTATTCTTGTGCTGCCTCTCGAACTCCTGATACATAAGTCAAGGATGTCAGTAAAATTCTCTTGATAAATATCCCCTTTGCCCATAATGTTTAATGTTTCAATCCATTGTTCCTTCATGCCCCTCATTAATGCAGTTTTTAACACATTATCAGGTAAAGGTAGCGATGCATAAGGAGATCTTTGTAAATTATACTGAAAACGTTCCACATACTCCTCTAATGTTTCATTTGGTCCGGCTGTCATTTGAAATATTTCATCTTTTAATTCTCTAGACCTACAATAATCCTGATATTTCTTTAAGAAGGATTCTTTCATTTGATCCCAATTGTTGATGACCCCGCCACCTAGCCCCATAAACCATCTTAAAGCAGCCCCTTTCAATGTAGAGGGGAATAATTTCAATTTTTGGGGATCGGTGGTGTAATCATACCCCCGACATAACACATCGAATTCAAATAGGAATGCATCCGGATCTTCTGATGTGAGTCCGTGAAATGTGGGGATATGCTGAAGAGGGATAGCTTTCATGGGTGCATTTGCCGCAGAATCCACTATAGGATATTGTAATGTAGAGGTTTGAGTGTTTGGCTGGTTTTGAGCGTTTGGTTGGTTTTGAGCCATGGGATCGAATATATGCCAGTAACCTTCTGGGATATCTAGGAGGGTATTCCTAGGTTGGGTGGGAACGGTTCTGACAGGGATCTTTTTAATAGCGCTTCCTTTATCTGGAATAATGGGAATACCAGGTGTTTGAGGAGATTGAATCTCTTCAACAACGACTTTCGCAGCACTCCCCTTATCTGGGCTATCTAATGACTGATTTGTTTCAAGAGGAGATTTTGGTTCCTTGGTTTCCCCTGTTTCTCCTTCTCCTTCGCAAAAGTTGCTAGAGTTCCCCGGCAACGGCGCCAAAATGTAGAGCTATAAAAAGGGTCTCTTTCACCTCTAATCACCTCACATTAATGTGTCAACCCGAGAGCGTTTCGTTATTACAAAGAGTGACTCAATCCGAGGCTCATTTTTCAGAGTAATGCTAGTAGTACAGTGCTTAAGAAATACAAGAGTAAACGGATGCTTAACTGAAATCAAATTACTTTGAAGAAATAAATCACACACTCAGGAAACTCAATAACTCATCAGTCAAGGGTTCAGTAATAATAAACCATCCCTTCAAAAACTGATGGAAAAAGAACTAAAGCATAGATCACAAGCCTGGGAGCTAAACAGTGACTGATACTGCTCACTACAGTCTTAGATCATCTCTCACAGCAAACCATCAAATGCAGATAAATAGATCAGCAAAGGACATAAAGGATTAAACCATAATTCTAAAATGGAACAGCAACTCTAAAATGGAACAGCAAATGAATACTAAGTCCCGCGGGTTATAATCAAACTCAATCTATACACTCTTTGCAATCAAGGAACATTCTATCATTCTAAAGGCGAATTACACAAATCATATTAATGGAACAACAATAACGATTAACGAATTATGGGACAATACTGATTCAGTGAAACGCACGCAACACAAATGTTAATATAACAGCTCTGCAACATAACAGTAAGGATATGCGATTAACTCTTGAAAGGAATAATAACGTAATGCGGAGTTAACACACAAGTCTAGTTGTAGAAACTTCAATGATTCAAACTGGAACAGAGCATGTAATATGAACTCGTAAAGCATATCAAACAATCGAATAGCAATAATAAACAAACCACACATAAACGAAGCTGTAATGGTACAGAAGCAAGTGTCCTTCGGGGCCGGGCCCTTAGCCTCCAAGGATGCACCGCTTTAGGTTAACGCAGACGCGAAGATGGAATAATCACCAGGCTTTCATTAAGACATTGATCAAAAATACATCGAACCAGTTCTCAACAGAGCTTAATAACCAAGTCTGATGTTTTACAGAAGATTACATAAAACGTATCTTATCTCGCCATTCCTAAACTAACAGTGTTGTCTCTCTTTATAAGGACGATGGCGGAGATGTCCAAGCAGCTAGATAAATAAAGCAGCGATCCCTCAGGATCTTCGATCCTGAGGGATTCGCCAAACAGTTAACTTCTTCATCCTATCTTTGCTATTGCGCTGAGCTGGTGTCCTCTCCTTCTTGCCCGAGCCGATTCTCCTTGATCTTGTTTCCCTATGTTTGCGTTCGGTTCTCATCCAGAGGAACAGCAGTTATCTCCACTTCGTTCTTATCTTTAGAGCGGCAACTCTTCGTTTTCTTCTTTCCCTGTATAGAAAATAACCATTATCAGTGGCTAAGTTATACACATCGATTCTCACATGTTTTGTGATAGTTTATTATGACTTTCCAAATCCATGATACAAAAGGTTCACAAATTGTATTAAAAAGTCATTAAAGTAATCAGCAAAATCATACCTTTTCAGTACTCCACACAGTGGAGCTATTGTACAAGCTTTTATTAATGAAATCAAAGACAATGTTGCAGACATAGTGTTGAGACTTCAGTGGTATGCCTTTGAGCATTTTTTTTTCTTTGTAAACTTATCATGTTTAATGTCATGTTATCTATCTTTCACATATATGCTTCTCTATGTTAATTCTTATCAGTTTATAGAGAGAAATCATGCTTTCCATGCTCTGTTTTTTTTATAATATTTACATGAACATGTCTTTGCTCTTCTGATGAATGAATTCAGTTTAATGCTCATTCCAAGTCCCTCTCAGTTCACTCTATACACAATGAAAAATTAAGCATGATTCTAAGCTTACCTACCTAGCCACACCCTTACCTCTGCAATATATCCTTTGAAATTTGACCTAAACCTTAGACCTAGTTTCCTAACTATCATTCCTATCCAACAAAAATCCAAACAAATAAAAACCCTAATCTACTGAGTATCATAACTAGCCTAAAAAATGATATCCAGTCATCCTTTTGGTTACAAAGTGACATTGAGAGAGCCCTCTCTGGTCTTGGTAGGGCTGGCTACCTGACCTAAAGTTTGGTTTGTGGTTACCTTCCTTCAACTCCATTCTCAGCATTGGGAAGCAGGGGGGAGTGATAACATTTTTGGTGCCATTACTGAGGAGCGAAGTTTAAATATTTCCCAGGAAAGAATGAAAAATATTAGCTCTAATTAGTGATGGTGAACAATTGTCAGGCACAAGAAGGCTTTACATCTTTCACCTGGTGACTCCAGTGTCAAAGAACCCAAAAGTTCAGAGTTTCCATGGCGACTCCACTTTTAAAAAACCGGTAGCTTGAAGAATTTATTGGCGACTTCACTGTTTTCAAGATGGATCCAACTCCAAGAATGAATGCCAAGTATTATCCTATGGATTGGTCTCATATCCCTGGTTTTCTAAATCCCATGCCTCGTGTTGATTGGTTACCTTATCTTCCCATGTTCAAAGATGAAGAGAAAGATGATCTTTCCTTGCACTTGAGAAAGTTTCATATGCATGTATCTAGACTTAAAGTTAAGTTTCCTGAGGATTTATTAATGAAGATATTTATGGCCACTATGGAAGACAAAGAAAGAAAATGGTATGAATGGTTAAGACCAGCTAGCATATGTTCCTTAAATGATTTTCATATAGTATTTTTTGAGAATTATAAAGAGCATTATCCATCTTTGCTGCTGATACGAAATTGTTGTGATAATTTTGAGGGTTTCATTCCGTATCTTGAAAGTATTGATGAAGATCTAGAATTTATGGATGATGAGGATATGTTAGATGCACTTTATGAATTATCTTCTCAGTTTAGTTGTCATGGTGATCAAGAGGATTTACAACATGTAGAAAACTTACAACCATAAAAAATTTCTCTCTTATATGAAGATGAAATCAATCAAGAACTTGATGCTGATATTCATGTCCCATCGTGAAAATCAAGATGATAGTCTTCAAATAGAGTTATCTAATGATATCAAAACATAATTGTTTGTTAAAGAAAAGGACAGTCTCGATGCACATGATATGGCTATCATATTTGAGGATGCTAAAGAAAATTTGGACATTTTTATAGACAAACCTGTTGATCCATTTTTATTTGAAGTTGAACTTGATCATGACAGGATTGAACAAGGACTAATTATGAATGAAAATTGTCCCTTGGATCATGAAGTTAGGATAATATTTCTTATATTCAAGGATCCTTTTACTAATTTTCCGCAATCATCAAGAGAGGTGAATTTACATGAGCCTTTGGTAAGTCTATTGCAGTCATCAGTGAAGGTGAAATTTGTTAAATTTATAAGTTCAAGTTATGGATTCTATTTTTATTTCGAGCTGCAAATAGATGGACAATTCAAGCACAACCAAGGAGCCCAAGATAATAAAAAATACATGAATGATCATAAAGTTTTTAGTGAAAGTTCCAAAGGTATAAAACCTAGATTAATTTTCAATGAAAATTTCCCCTTGGATCATCAAGACATGACAATCTTCCATATTCTTAAGGATCCTTTTGCTTATTTGATCCTGTCATCAAAAGAGGTGATTTTTCATGGTTTCAAGGATCCAATGGTAAGTTTGTTTCATGTTCTTCATGATACTTTGGTCAGTTTGTTGCAGCCATTTGGGAAGATGAATCTTCTTGTATTTATGGATCACGAGCACATGTTCAGTGGAAAATTTGAGTTGCCTATCTTTTGTTTCTTTTTCTTACTCAAGGAAAGTGTGAACATGATTCAAGTAAGTATCTATTTGTTGGATTGGTTACACTGGGGGATCATATCACATAATTGTATATAAATATTCAGTAGGTGGGCGGTTATCATCAGGACTTGAAGCTCGAGGTGAAGGCCCTAAGATCCTGATGGTCTGCTGCCATAAGTGAGTTCAGTCAGTAGTCAAGTTGTTGAGTCAAAGTTAGTTTTTGTTTCAGTTAGTCATTTTAGTTTGTCAAGTTATTTTGTTTTCCAGTTTTGACTCCATTACCCAATGGATGAGGCTACCTAATCTAATGTGTTCTTGACACCTACTGAAGGAGCTACCATCCCCAGATGGAGCCAATGTTAGTGTCTGTCAGTTGCCAGTGATAAAATGTACTCTTTCAAGGTTAGTTGATAGGGTCCTAGGTCAAATTTTATAGTTTCAAATAAGTTTTCAAAAAACAATTGATCATTGGTTGTTGTCTAGGTCACCCTCGCTCCCTCTATTCACTCATGGTCATCATCACTCATCTCGGTCAAGTATTCATTTAAGTGTTTATGATCATGAATCAGTTAATATAACACCATCTAGGTCATTGTCTAGGATTACATTTGAGGTGTCATAATTTGTTCATGTCACCAAAAGCTTCATGGGAGTCATGTCATCACCATTGTCACCATCATGGGAGTTAGAAAATTAGAAAATAAAGCCAAAGGAGAAACAAGAAGAGTTAACTAAGCATTTCAAAAGTTTCAAAGGATTCCAAGTCAGTAAGAAATCATCCCTCACCTTTCATTCAACTCAATTTATTCAGCAAATGGTGAAATCCCTCTCTTAGGGTTTTCACTGTGTTTTTGGATTTATTTGGTGTTTGGTTTATTTCAGTGAGAAAACTCCTAGTTTTTCTACCTTATCACCTTCCTAAAAACCTAATAGACCTCCCCAAACCATTTCCCACATTCATCTCCCTCATTTATTTCATTTTCCCCTAAAACCCTAGCCCACATTGTGTTTTTGTAGAGATTATGGGTTAGGATTGTGTTTTAGCCTTTTTCACCTCTTTCCCTTATCCATTTCAAGGAATTCAACTTGAATTGTGTTCCTAAAAAACTACCCTATCTCCCCTAATTTTTTCAGATTTTTCCCTAACTCCTATCCCCTCCATTTACCTCCCTAAACTTGCTGCCCCATTTTCCCCTGTTCCCTTAGATTCCGCCCTTTCCTTCCTTCCTATCAATCTAGGGTTTCTATCATACAAACAAACACCATGTTAAATGTGAAGAAAAATTAAAAAAAGAGAGGTCATCATTCCAGGTTTTAGCCAACTCAGACCCATGACATCATTTTTAGAGCTTCGTGATCATTTTCTAGGGTTTACATTGCACATAGGGACAAGTTATCTTGAAATCTATTTTTCAGGGGTTTGGAGCAGGGGTTTTCAGTTCTTGATGAATCCATTTTGTATAAGAAGTCCTAATATTTCCAACCATACCAATTTCATCCCAAAAATACTTTGGGAATGCCTCCAAAATCCCTCTCAAAGTGGCATGACGCTTTTGCAAATTTTTATAGATTAAATTCAAACTTGGATTTTGAGAAAATGGGAAGTATTTTGGTAAACTGGAGGAGGTTTTAGTTGATAACATGCCAAAGAAAAAAAACCTCTCTCATTTTTTTAAAATTTTTTATGGTTAGAGACATATTTATAAGCCCTATGTTTGTAGGAAAAGTTTTGAAAATTCTGGAAATTTGGTCTCCACAGAAGCGTCGCGCAACGGCACGATGATTTCTCTCAGAGCACTCAAATGAGGAATGGATTATGTTGTTGGATGCATTTTGAATTTTAAATTCAAGGCCAGGTCTTTGTTTTTCATGACACCCCTTCGTTGTGGAGAAAAAGCCAAAAAAATGCCTCTTTTCCATGCTTCTTCCAGTGTTTTTGACCAGGCGCAACACTTCTGGAGTGAGGTTGGGAAAAATAAGTTTTGGAGGTCTTCCTGTGGATGTTTTCTAAAATTTCAAGGTGAATTGGAAAGTAGATACATAGGGATACTAATACCAACCTTTAGACTTGAATTTGGATGCTTTTAAGTGGGTCAAAATCACCCTTTAATAGGCACGAGGCTTCTGCCAGTCAGGCATGAGGCTTCTGCTAAAGGCACTATGTTTCTGCAATGGATCCCTTTCAGATAGCTGTCATGCCAGGAAAAATTCAGAATTCGATGCTATTTGTCCCATGAGGTGTCATTTGATGTATTTGAGTTTTTTTTTGACTCTTATTATGAGGAAACATGTAATTTAATGAAGGAGACACCTACTCCTACTCCACTCCTAGTATTTAGCTAAAATCTAGGGATTAGTTTCTAACTTCCCTAGATTCTAGGAAATGACTCATCTGATGTAATTATGAAGATTTTTGGATATTATTTTGACCCTATGAGGTGTCATGAAATCTATTTTCTATTAGTCCACCTCAAGTCATTTTAGGGGTTGGATATTTGTTATTTGCAGTGGAGCTATTGTACAAGCTCTTGTTAATGAAATCAAAGACAATGTTGCAGACATAGTGTTGAGACTCCAGTGGTATGCCTTTGAGCATTTGTTTTTCTCTGTAAAATTATCATGTTGAATGTTCTATTATCCATATTTCACACATATGCTTCTCTATGTTAAGTCTTATCAGTTTATAGACAAAAATCATGCTTTCCATGCTCTGTTTTTTTTTATAAGATTTACATGAACATGTCTTTACTCTTCTGGTGAATGAATTTAGTTTAATGCTCATTATGAATCCCTCTTAGTTCACTCTATACAAAATGAAAAATTAAGCATGATTCTAAGCTTACCTACCTGGCCTCACCATTACCTATGCAATCTAGCCTTTGAAATATGACCTAAACCCTAGACCCATTTTCCTAACTGTCATTCCTATCCAACAAAACTCCAAACACACAAAAACCCTAATATAATGAGCATCATAACTAGCCTAAAACATTATATCCAGTCATCCTTTTGGCTGCAAAGTGACATTGAGAGATCCCTCTCTGGTCTTGGTAGGGATATCTACTTGACCTAAAGGTTGGTTTGTGGTTACCTTCCTTCAGCTCCATTCTCAGCCTTGGGAAGCAAGGGGGAGTGATAACACTGTCTGTGAGCGGTCCAAATTTTTTTTCTTCTGGCCTTAGGAAAATTTAAATTTTTAGCTCCTCTAATGTATTTCTTCCCTATAAATATTTATCTATACCTTATGGTTGACATTTTATAATGTATTTAGCCTGTACGATTTTCCAGTGTTAAAAATTTCCCTCTAATGTATGAGGTCTAGGAAGAACTGTATAGCCGAAATACTCTTTTTATTTATTTATTTATTTATGCTATGTAATCCTTTTGAGAGAGAAAGAGAGTAACTTGCTTTAGAATTTAGGTTAGAGACCCCTTGATGTGAGTAAAAAAGACACCGTGCTCTATTGAAAACTTGCAAGAGATCAAATGAATAAAATATTTCTACGAGGCGGGCATGTCCCATATTCATGATGTTTTGACTAGTTAAGCTTATCTAACAGATAGTGGTTTTGTTTATGTCACTTTTTGGTAGTGGCCTGCTGTTCGTTGATGATGATGGTTGTTGACACCCTCCGGGGTGTTTTTTCTTTGAAAGAAGGTCAAATGTGGTGCCCACACTCATAATATTGGTATGGCACATTTTTTTAGAACAAGTGCTCATGGTATGCATGGGTCTTCGGCTATTGGGGGCCTTCCCATGTAAGCATTGCTGAAAGAGATGCTTATCAAGTCACGAGTCTTCGAGGAATTTTTGACAGAGTGCAACGGTTATGAAGTAAAATACCATCTTGACATGAAATATTATCTTGAAGTTAAATGTCAAGGGGATCGATGACATCAATGGGAAATGATGATTCCCATAGTGCCATCCGGGGATACCCCTATTGAGGTGAGGTGTCATCCAAGGTAATACCTCCTTATTGGAAAATGTTTGCTGTAGTCGAAAAGAAGGAAGCATCAAACGACCGAGAGGAGTACTAATGCAAGGGACCGAGGTTTCTAATTTTGTAGGGTGTGGTGTGATAGGTTAACTTAGGCATGATGACAAGAAATGGATATAACTGATGATGGTAGTTAAGTGGCTTGAGGTCAGAGCTGTAAATGCGAGGGGTGGAAGTTATAACAATTTCTGGTGAAGAGATCCCTGGAGTCGGTAGGACATTTAGGATGGGTGTATGGTTGTTATGAGTGTCATGGTGAGCTGTGGTAAAGAATGCGTAGCTCCGACCAAGGGTGATTAGGGACTGTTGCCAGGTGATAAATGTGAATGGATGGGTGGGAGTGCTCTCCTAAAAAAACTTTGTACACTTGCCAAAAGAATATAAAATGGGTTTGGATGTATAAGCACGGAGACAGGTGCCCTTATAAATATGAAAATAATCCATCACTGTGGTGTGATGAGTGTGTTTTGCTGAGGGTGGGGGCCCCATTAGTTAGTCTCGGTGCGGGGGTGATGAAGCAGATGAAAAGTGTCGCAATTGGGCTATGTTGATGGGGGTGTGATAGGCCAAGTGCGAGATGTGGTGACACGTTTTTGCTCTGCCTATGACAATGGTAGCCCAGGAAAGGGGTTTTAACATGATATGGGTAAAACTTTACTTGATGTATGATGGATGAATGATCATTAATTACTTCTGGGGATTGGATTTTATGACCATGGCTCCAGAAATTTGGTGTATAGTCTACATGAGTGATGGATTCCATGGAGGGAAAGGCTCTACCAACATACGAGAATGTTTATCATGTTCAAGGTGGGGCGATGATAAACATGGTCGGGTGAATGAAACCTATGGTTGTTTTCTTTGGAGAAATGATGTCAAGATATGCAAAGCTTGTTTGTGGAGCTTATCATGCTAGGGATATAATGATACCTTCTCTTTTACCTTTGTTGGCTGGGGCATATGGTGATTCGACATGTTTGTAATACTTGTAACCAATACCCCAAGTAAAAGCATCTTTTTTCATACAAAAATATTTGAAATAACTTTGAATGTAAAGCAATAAGAGAGGGAATACCTGTTGTGACCAAAAAATTACTTTTTCTGAGGCATGGATTTATGGGGCCTAGCTTGAACATGATGAAGTGTTGATCATTGTGTTCCTTGCGGTTTTTCAATTGGGCCTTTTGAGCTCCTATTATGTTTTGTAGAATAATGAGAAAAGGGAAATATATGGGCCAATATGGCTCATTTCAACTCATTTGTGTCGTTTGAGAGTATGAGGTAAGAGCTGAGCCCCTACTCCCTAGCCTTTCTTGTCATTGCGGTTAGCCTCAATACCCAGGATTCGTGCTACCAGTGTTAAGTAGGGCCCTGAACATCCAATTGTTCAATTTTGTCACTTTTTTTCCTATGGGGTCCTTACAAATGTGATTAGGGCTGACTTACACGGTCCTCCTGTAGAAGGAAATATTCGCGCGAGGCCTTTGTGCCTCAAGAAGAATTTGCGGAATTATTCGCACATCTGTATCTGATATAGATGTGTGAACATCGCGCCTGACCTCTGCACAAGTGTGACGAGGTCTAAAAATTTAAAAAAAATTCAATTTTTTGGGTTTTGGATACTGATTTTTGGTTTTTCTCTAGTGACAGGATGTTGTGGCACAAGAGATACTGACCTGATCTTTGAGAAGATGTGGCCCAAGACCTCGGTGCTCAGGGGGTTTTGTCACAGTATGGGTTGCTCAAATTTCTTGAGAACAACCTGCTAAGGTCACAGGATGGTCTACTTTGATTCCTGGTCCATTGTTAGAACATGAGATGACGTGTCATGGTACTGTGCCGTAGAGACGTCGTCATCCAGCCGAAGATTGACGTTTTCTTCGTGACCAATCTATTGCCTCAGGGGATTGTCTTCCACACCCACTCCTGGTTGGGGGAGTGAACATCCACCGCTGGGCTCAGGATCACTGTGGTCCTGATGCGATTACATAGGGATGTGTATGTATCAGCTATGTGACGGATTTAGCTGAGATAGGTGCGTTGGTGATGATAGTTCACATGACAGGGTTGTCATCTCCTAATAGGGAATGGGGTCCATGCATTGCAATCTTGCGCCAGCTTCAGGCTAGTAACTTCTATGACTGGGCTCGCCATGTCTACCAGGGAATGGTGACACAGTTGGGCAAAGCCCAGAGGGGGACCTCTAAGATATTCACCTGTGCGAGCATCTTATGTAGTATCATGTATGAGAGGGTGGTGATGCTCAAACCTTTAGTGGTAGTGACCCTGGGTCCTCCTAGGGATCCTCAGATGCGGCGGAGGGCACCCGTGATTCCCCGAGGTGGAGGAGGAGAGGCTGGTCGCTATTGGGATGCGACTGTTGAGGCGTGGTTCGAGTTGAACCTGCATATGTTTTTGGACTACCCATACTCAGCGATGGACTTCCGGGGGGACCCGGATACAGGTCTACCAGCCGGTTACGCGTGGGGCCAAACATGTATGACTTTGATGTTTTTTTGTGTTTTTGAGGATTTTATCATGTATTGATTTATATGTTTTTTATGGTGAAACATATACTATTTTTTTTTTCTGTTGCAGATGTGGGTTCAACAGGGCGTCCTACTGCCCACTTGGTGGGACATGAGCCTGTGAGGGAGGTCCTAGTTGGGGCTGGTCAGGCCCAGATTAGGGGCCAGGGAGGTGCTGGGGTCCCTTCATGGGAGGGTAGCACTGTCATAGGGGTCGGAGGGGATGCTCCCCTCCTTGCTCGTGCTAAGGTGGCCAAGGCATGGGCGGTGACAGTCGAGGCTCATGTTGCGATGGTTGAGGAGCAGTTGGCTGCTGCCAACCTTAGGGTGCTAGTGGCAGAGGCTCAGGCCGAGGCTACCGATGCTCGCCCAGCAGGTCTAGCCGACTCTTGGAGTTAGTTAGAGAGGTTGACTTGGGGTATGCCGACCCGAGGATTTTTTGATGATTTGGACAATGTATGGCTTGAGACACTGATGTCTTAAGAGAGGGCACATCACCCGAATTTGTGCCATGTGACACTTGCAGTTTTGGCTGCTGCACCTTTACTGGCACTGGGTGCAGTCGTGGGTCCATAGGACCGACTAGTCGGGTCTCAACCCTAGAGATATTTGTATATTTAGGGAAAGCACCCATTATGAGGATGCTTCCCTATTTTTGATGCCATATATATATATATTTTGACTGACATGATGGTTACAGACATGATTTTTATACTAGGACTCATATATTTTTTGATGTATATACGGAAGATGTATATTTTTTGTGGCTGTTATGATGTGTCTATGGTTATTATTTGTGCTTATGATGGATATTTATGTTTTATGAATTTTTTTTTTTTATGGATGATGGTTTATATGAGATGCATTCCAGTCTAGGATGTGGTTAGCTATGCAATCGACTATCTGGTTTTGATTTCTTGGTATATGTGTAAATGTAATGTGATCAAAATGACGACTCAATCATCGTTCATGAAAGTACTTCCTAAATAGGTGTGAACCCCGTACTTCAAAAACTTGGTTTAACTGTGATACCACTAGCTGGGAATCAAGATAAACATGTAGATTGCAAATTCCCTGGTTGGAGGCATCGCTCAAAAACCCGATTACTGCATCATACTCTACTTGATTACTGGTAGTTGATCCAATACATTACCCATTGGTGAGGAACAGTGACTGATCAGGATAGTATATGGCCCAGGCGGCTGCTGTTAGATTTTGCGACCATCACTAGGATCCATCAGTGAATCCAAAATAGTCGATGGGGGGACGATCCTTCTGTGACACAAGAGAATTTTTTAGAACAAGTACTCGATGATTGTGGTCATCTCAAAAAATTATGTTACTTGCATGTTATCTCTAAGGCTGAGACTTCCTGCCCTTATGGGTGCATTTTTTTGAGGTAGAGCCCATTAACGGGGTTAGCTAGGCATGTACTGTCGGGATCTAACATGATGTATGCTTCTTTGAGGAGGAAATTTTGTATGATGTAAGGACCTTTCCATAATGTTTCAAACATCCCGGGTCCTAAGGCCTCTTTTGCACCATCGTAGTGGAGGACTAAATCCCCCTCTGAAAATGAGCGAGGGGTGATGTTGTGGTCGAATGATGCTTTTACCCTTTTATTATGTGCTTCATTATGTTGGAGAGACTTTCTTTGATTCTAGTCGATGAATTCTAACTATACCAACCATTGCTCTAAAGGCTGGGTATCATCGATGAGTTTGATAGCTGTGTGTAAGTTGGGGATTTCACATTCAATTGGAAAGGTGTGAATCCTGTAGAGGTTTTAATTACTGTGCAATGTGCCATAGGGCTGAAAAAACCATATGGTGCCAATTTGTTTTATGGTTATTGACCATATGCTCCAACATTGTTTTGAGTACTTTGTTAAAAGATTCTACCTGTCCATTGGACTGGGGGTAGTATGGTGAAAAAAATTCATGTGTGAATCCCAGGTGATGAGAAAGCTCCTGGAATATTTCATTTTTTAAATGATTTCCTTGATCGGAGACTAATTCCTTAGGAACACTTAATCATGTGATGACATGGTTGAAGAGAAACCATGTTGCGGTTTTTTCCATGTTGTCATATGTAGGCATGGATTTTTCCCACTTGGTGAAATAGTCGATGGCTACAATAATGTTTTTTTGGTTTCCAGACAATGCAGGGTTGCAAGTCACAAAGTCGATTCCTCATTTGAAAAAGGGACCGACTACAATGATCAGGTGTAGAGGGGTGGGAGATGCTCTTTCCTTGTGAGCGAAGTGTTGACATCGCTCGCACTGTTTGACTGCTTGAATGCAATCGAGTAATAGTGTGGGCCAAAAATAACCCGCCTGTAGGAATTTTTGTGTGGTAGACATCCCTGAGAGGTGGCCACCGAAAGCCCCACTATTGTATTTGTTTAGGGCTTACTCAGCTTGGTCATGCATGAGGCATCTATGTAAAACAATATCAATGCCTCTTCAATAAAGGACGTCCCACATGGGGGGGGGGGGGGCGCTTGTGTTGGCGTATGTGCCTTCAGTCATCATGTGTGAGTTGTGGTTTGAACTTTTTGTTTCGTAAGAATTGGTTGATGTCGCCGTACCAAGGATCCTTAGTCATCACTAGAAATAGATGTTCATCTCTTAGTGAGTCGTTGACTGGGGATCCTTTAGTCAGACTTGGGAGGTCAGTGATGAACTCAACTAAGATTAAAGCTTTTTTGCTCTTGCAGGAGCTAAACTGTAGGTTGAATTCCTATAGTATGACTACCCATAAAGCTTACTTATGGTTCATGTCAGATGACGGGTTAGAAAATATCTCATGGGGTTGATATCTTCTATGACTGTTGTAGTCTGATGGATGATGTAATGCCAAAGTTTTTGTACTACGTGTAGAAGGGCTAAGGCAATTTTTTCTTCTGGTTCATATTTTAAAGCAGGGCCAGATAAGTTCTTACTGACGTAATAGATTACGTGTTATTTACCATTTGGTTCGTCTTGGACTAACACCCCAGATATGGTTGTGTTTGACGTTGATAGGTATAGGGTGTATTATTTCTCATAATTGGGTGGGATGATCAAAGGGTTTGAAGAAAATGTGTGATTTGGTGCCTCAAATTATTTTTGAGCCTAATCATCCCATTTTAACGGGATGTCCTGATAGAGTAGGCATAGGAATCCTTGCGTGCAAGTGGCATAATTGGGGATAAAGCGTCGTAAGAAGTTGGATTTCCCCTGTAGGATTTGAATTTTCTTGAGAGTACCTTGAGGGGGTCCACTCTGATCCCTTGTTGGGATACGATGAATCCTAATAGTCTACCTACATTAACACAGAAGACACACTTGATAGGGTTCAAGCGTAGGTTATAGTGTTGGCCCCATTGGAATACCAACTGTAAATCCTCCAGATGGTCACTTCATTTCTTGGATCGTATGGTGAGGTCGTATAAGTAAGCTAAGATAAGGTGAGCCAGGTCGTGGAAGATATAATTCATGGCCCACTGGATGGCATCTCTAATGTTTTTAAGACCGAAATGCATAACCTCATATGCGAGTGTGCCCCAAGGGGTAGTGAATGTCATATTATACCGATTTGTGTGCCATATTTGTATTTGATTGTACCCTGAGAATTCATCCATGAAGGAAAAGGCCTCATGACTGGTGCAAGCATCAATGACTTGGTCGATAAACAGGGTAGGGTAGTTGTCCTTGGGACAAGATTTATTTAAATCTCGGAAATTGGTGCAGACTCAAATAGTGCCCTGTTTTTTCATGACGCGTACATGGTTGGAAACCCACGATGTGTAAGTGATGGGGTAGATGAACTCGACTTTGTAAATCTTGTCAATTTCTTGCTTCATTTCTTCTGCCTTAGATGGGTGTAACTGACGTTGTTTTTGGCGGAATGGTGGTTCGTCAGGCCAAGTGTCAATGTGGTGTTCTACGATGGTGAGCCTAAGCCCTGTCATTTCCTAATAATCCCATGCGAAAATGTCCTTGTACTCTTGTAACAGGTTTTTGTAAGCGACTACCTTGTTTGGGGAGCACGTTGCCCCTATCGATATTTCTTCTATTTTTCCTGGTTTTATTGAGATATTCACCTTTATGGTTGGCGAAATATTCAACATATTCCCTTCTTCAAATGAATCAGGCATTGGGATGGGGTTTTTGAACCAGTATACCTTCCTAGATGGGAGGAAGTATTTATATTCAAAGGTGTATATATCTTGGGTTTCTGGTTTGTTAATTTCGAACATTTTTTCTGGAGAAAAAAACGAGCGGTGGCATGGAAAATCTAGTTCCGTCATGGAATATCCTCATCTGAATGAAACAAGACATCTAAGGGGGAAATTTTTTGTGCAAGGCCATGAGGAATTGGTTCAGCCCTAACAGTGCTCATCGAAAAACATGAACATGATTTCATGGTTGATGTTGTGGAACCAAACGAGGTTGACAGGGTGCAAATAGGTTGGGTTTGCACCGTCGTTGGTACAACTACTATTGTGGTAGTTGTAGCGGTCTCGACACCAATGAAAGATGAGAAGACAACATGATTCATGGTTCCCATGCATGATGAGATGAATCGTATATGGTGTTGTGTGTTGTCAACGTTGAATGGTGGAAGAATTTTTGTTGTGGTGTTTTTTTTGAGAGAAAACTCGTGTTCTTTTGGTGGTGTACTAAGGGTATACACTCTTTCCTGCATTTGGAAGTTGTGTTGAGTGTAGAGGTGCCGAAATGTTTCCATTAAGGGGCACAAATCTGTTTCATGATTGTGAATTATGCAAATGGTGCATGGAGTCAAGGTGCCTATCGAGTAGATGGTGTGAGAACCAACGCTACTCTTTGTGGCCGAAGTGGATGCTTGGAGATGATTGGGAATTGGGGCATGTTTGCGCTTTTTCAATCTCTGAGTCTTTGGTTTTGGTCGGTCTAACTATTTTAGGGATTTCAAACTCAATGCTACCCTTGTTGCTCATAGCCTTGGGAGGTATTCACAATTCATAATATGGTGGAATTGCGAGCAAATCCTGCAATAGTAGCGTATGATATTCTCTTGATTAGAGAGATGGATATGTGGTATGGTGGTGATCATGCAAAGACTATCAGCGATTTTCTTGAGTTCTTGACATTGATTGACCTTGTGGTCGTTTCTATCGCATAGAAAGCATGTCGTGCTTGGCTGGTTTTGGGCCCTACTAGGATGATGGGTTGCCTTAGCCTTCCTAGGGTTTTGGTAATGATGGGGGGTAGGCTGCCTTGGTTATAAACCAGTTACATACGAGCATTTGGTAACCAATGAGCGTATGGTGTCTAACAAAGGTCGAAATTGGGGGCTGCAAGTACAATGTCGAGCATGAGGGTTGTTGTGACAAATCAGACAAGATTGTTGCTTTTAGGTTCTCCACTCCCTTTGGAATGTTGGATTAATTGGGTACCATTTTCAGAATAATCATAAATTCGAGCATTGAGTGACCAAATGGTTGCGGGTGTCACACAATGCACAGGTTGGGTTTATTCGTGAAGGGTGTTTGGGGGCAATGATTTGCCCCCTCATTGGCCTTTTTTCTATTGATATGAAGAGAATGGACCTGGTTGCCTTATTTTCTTGAGTTTTCGAACTTTCTATGGATTCTAAATCCGATCCGTCTGCCACGATGACGCATGTTATGGCCTGGAATAAACAATTTAACGCCAAACAAAATCGGGGGATGTAGGGACAACGAAGAACCAGGTGGTCCCCTGAACACGCTTGACATGAATACTAGACTGCTCATAGGTCGTTGTAGTATATTGGGTTGACTGGGTACCATATTTGGAAAAACTCTAGAGTTTCACAGTCAATGATGAAATGATCTCGTTCATTACAGAGTACGTGGAGCTGGACTGGAGCTTGAGGGCGATTAGGGGGGGGTTGTTCAAGTGACCGTCTCCCTTCAGAAACATACACTATGGTCCTTGTTGATTCTGTCCCTTGAGTTGTAGTACTATTTGTGAATTCCATGTTCGAGCCAACTAAGTCAGGATTTTCAGAACGTCGCATGAAATCCAACATAGAACAGAATCGATGTATATGGGGACAACAGTGCACATGGTCGTTTCTCCGAAAAATATGACACGTATGTCGTCGATGACGAACCAAGTTTCTTTAGGCAATGTGCGAGACTTGATACAAACGGTTAAACACCCTTAACTCGAGACACTATGTGACTAAGTGATCAGGCTCATCACACAATGCGCAAACTGGGGCTTTCCAAGTGGCCTCCACTTGCCACCTCTGGTCCATTGGGGGGACTGTGTACGAGCAAGATGTAGGCTTCTATTGTATGTACAATATATTTTTAGGTTCTCCTTTATCCATTTGCATGGGTGGAGCTGAGGGGTCCTGTTGGTAAGATTTATCTAGGGCTTGCAAGACATCCCTACATTGTTGCATCTCTGGGAAATGATTGGTATAATTTCCATAATGGTCACATATGGTGCACACATGGTTGATGCGAATTTATTTCCCTTGGTTGTTCATGGCATGTTCCTTTTTATGGGAACTTGAGATCACGACATTTCTTTAAGTGTGCAGAAGAGGTTTTAATTCATCTAACTCTGGGAAAATATTAGTAGGTTGGCCTACGATATCACATAATGCGTAAGGTTGTAATGCCCCAGGTAACTTGGGGGTTTCGACTTTCTTCCCTTTTTTGTTATTTTTCTTGGTCACATTAGCTGGCATGCTACCGGTTTTTCGTTAACTGTTGTTGCCTCCTTAGGGGTGATAGGGGTTATTCCTATAGAGATGATGCCTAGACTTCGTAGCATGGCTGGTGGGACTGAATACCACATAGGTATTGCGAAAGCCATAATTGGAAATGTTATAGTTTCTAAGACTTGTTTTGACACAAAACCAGGTGGGGGGTATAAAAATTGGGTTTGCGAAATGACATAGGGTAAGAATGTCGTGCCCATGGCTTCGGCCTCCATACTATTGGTTTCTCTGTCTAGGCTAGTTTCAGTGTTTGATCAGAGCATCATGCACACCGATGCCCTGGTGCTTTCTGGGACCCCCTCTGGTATGACAGTGGGATCTCCTAGGAATGAACCTAGGATGGATGATGGTTTGAACTGGCCTGGGTAGAATTTTGTATACCATGTAAGTGGTTCTGTAGTTGTGTATACATATGGTAACATGAAATCGAGAGCCATCATGGGTTTCTTATCGTAGTATGTGAGCTTGTCGACGGTGATGATTTGATCGTCATGGGGGAACATCATTACCCTAAAGACAAAGGACATGATGGCAGTCATGGCGTACATATAACCTCGCCCAAGGAGTATATTGTAGTCGAGCTATGTGTCTAAGACCTCAATGTATATAAGTATTGTCTTTTCGACCAAGTTTACAGGGAAATTTTGATATAGGCTGACCGGGGTTGAAGGGTGACCGTCGTATGCTCTAAGCATGATGTCAGATGGTTTCAGTTTAGGTGATCCTAAATTTTTCCAAACGGATTTGGACATGATGCACGTGGATGCTCCTTCATCGACGATGCATCGGTGTATGGTGATGTTCTGAACTGAAATCGGTAATTGGAAAGTGACCAAAGAAGGAATCCTAGGGCTTGATTTTTCTAGGTCGAAAACCATTAGGTGCGAATCGGAAGGGTCGATTGCACCTAATGTAGAAAGTAAGGCTTTCCGTTGTCTTGGGCACGATTGTAGGACTTCCAAGGCTGACATAGCAGCTGGTGATTATGCTAAATCATAAACTATGCTATAGCTATGAGCAGCTTTAGAGTGATGTCCTACGTGCCTGGTTGGTCACTTAACCATTTTTGGAAGGGGCTTTATAGGTACTTTGGATATGGTTAACGGTGCAGTAAGTGCACTCGTGCTCGTACTTAATCATTAGGGGAATTTTGAGGTGTAAAATGGGCCTCCTAAGGAAATAATGAAATAATATTTAAATCAATAAAATAATATTTATGAATTTGCAATTCATGTTTTGCACAAGAATCCATGTAACCATAGTTAAATTCAATTCAAAATTTGTACCAAAATAAAATTAATAAAAAACCTATATTGATGTGACTATAAATAAGAATGAGCTTTTCAAAGAAAATCCATTATCATTGAATAACTAATGCATTTATCCTTTGTACTTAAATAACTTAAAATGAAATATAAATATAAATTCATAAATTCTTAATTATATAATATGCTAATAATTAAAATTGATATTTTTAAACTGTATAATAACATGTAATTAATATACTATATAAAAATAATATAATATAATATAATAAATGTAATATGTTATTTTATGCATGAATTTTATATTACATATTAAATTGATTTGATTTATAACGTAAGAAGAAATAATATATAATATAACGTTTAGATTATTTTTTATAATATTGTATATAATAATATAAAATATTAATATAATCATAATGAAATGACTTGAGTTGTGTTTCAAATTAAAGAAAATAAGTATTGAAATAGATTTAATTTATATTAATAAGTATAATATAAGATTTATATACATTGAAATTTAGATTTTATTTGTCCCAAGCTATGATGAACCTAATATAACGTTTTTCAACAGACAAAACTAATATACTTTTTTTCATCATAAAAAAATAATATGATTTTTTTCTTTAATTTTAATATTTTTGTATTTATTTTAATATTATAATACTATTATTTATAGATTTGATTTATCCTAAAATTAAAAGGTTACATTTTTATTTAATTTGATTTCATATGAATAATATATATGTGTAGATATTAACTTATAATTAATTTTAAATTGTAATATTAAATAGAATGAGATGAATATATAATTTAAAATTAAATATATGAAAATATCAACTATAATATTTATTGAAAAGTATGTAAATAAATGAAGATTGTGTGGGGATATGCATTGTTTCTTTCAAAAAATATGAAATGACAATAATAATATTTTATTCAAAAAGTGTGAAATGACATTTATTATGATTACTTTACTTTATGACTTTAAAAGTACTTAGAGCACTACCATGGTTAACCATGAGTTTTTATCCACCATTGAGAATGTGACAAGTAAGTATCTTTAACTCAAGCAATGCCACCTCAACCATTAGGGATGATGTCATCCCATAAAATGTGATTGTTTCTCATAAAATGAATTTTGATTGTACATTTTCCTTAGGATGTCCAGAGGGGTATCATAGTTCCTATTCCTTGTTTGGAAGAACAATTTTTCGCCAGTCATGTAAATTTCATGACTTCCACCTCCGATATCGTTTTGGGGTGGTTGTTGTTGTTGGGTGTTAACCACTCCTTGGTGGGGGAAAGGCTCCTGCATTACAACAGGTTGTTGGGTAGGTCCCCTTGTTCCACAGTTAACCTAAATTTTTTTCAGTTCGGGGAGCTCGGGATAGTGGTGAGTGTAATGGCTGTATTCACTACATATGGCACAAGAATGATTTTCCCTTAGACTGGATCTCTTGTTTTTCCCTTGGGAGTTCTTATTTGGCTCTTGGTTTTGATTTCAGTTGGGGTTGCCCCTAGACTGAGATCACGGGGGGCATTGTTGATTACTGCCCCCCTGTCTAGAGTCTCCATTTTGTTTATTCCGAGGATTATTTTTCACATCGTTTGGAGGGTTATTGTGGTTCTCCTGGTCATAAGACTGGCGCTGTTGAGCCTAGGATGGTTTCACTAGGTTCATCGATGCGTTGTTTTGTGGTGGTGGATTTTGTACAGGGAAAGGGGAATATAGGTTCCCCTATCCTTGATTGGTGTGTTGAGAAGGTAAATCCCCTCTGCGGACAGAGGCGATCCCTACTAGCCCAGCAGGGGTCTAGCAACAAACAAACAATGCTATGACGCAGGCTCCTAGTTACGAATGGAAGATTTGGGATAAGAACCTACCTGGATTCCAGCGCTCGATCTGAAAAAGAGATGTCCCCGTCCTTCAGTCCTGGCAGATCACAATCCTTCCACGATCTCCGTGGATGAACACCTGCACACAGAAAGAACAAACAGATACAAGCATAGGAACCAACATACGTAACTAAACATCGGTCAGAAAAGACATTACTCGCATTAACATAATGGAAAAAGGAGTGGAACCATAATCATAGTCATCTATTAAAGTGGTAAACGTATAGAAGTTACAACCAAGTTCTGACGCTGCAGCCTCCTTCGCGCGGGTCTCCGGTCGTCCACGTCTCGCAAAGCTCGCCGGGGGAAAGGGAAACCTCTCCAGGGTCTCGTGACAATGGTCTCCTTGCTCGAATGGGCCTTAAGGGAAAGGAAGGATTCTTTTCAGCACAAAGGCACTTGGGAATAGGAGATGCAAAGCTTCAGCACTTCAAGACTAGCTTGCCATGGATCCGAGCAAGCTTTTATAGATGGGGAAGGAGGGAGTTGGGATCCCTATTATTATGGGATTGGCCCTATCAACAAGGAAGGTTCCATAGAAGGTGGCAAAACTACTTCCCTTCCATAGAACCCCCGTAGCCAAACCTCCCAACTCAAGATAGGCAGTGGTTGTGAGTTTGTTTGAACTCAACTTCCGCCATCCATATATAAAAAACAGTCCCTAAAATGGGTGGCGCGATTGCTGCTCTATGACAGAGCGCCAAGTGGCGCGACCTCTTTACAGGATTTCCCCGAGTGGCGCGAGTACTGAACTGTCTACCCGCGCCAATGCAAAAAGAGCTGTTTTTCATGGATTTTGCAAGGAGATGTCTCAAGGGGAAATGAAGCTCATACTCAGAAGGATGCAATGATGATGTTTTCAGTGCATGACAGTGTTCACAGGTCACATTATGGGTCCTCCATTGTGCGGGACGGGGAATGGTAGGGACGGTGACAAATTACTGTGTAACAGATGCCCCCTAAAGCATGAGGCCCGAGAGAGAGGGGGGTGAAATGCTTTACGAGAACATGTCCAACTGAAGGCCCACCGTCGGAAAACCTGCACAGACAGATACAACTGATATCTCAAGTACATGATGTATATATATGGTATGGACGCAGCCATCCGAACAGAGTATGCTATAATCCGGATCCAGGGTATGGGCGCAACCATCCAACTAAGATCAAACAAATAGACTCAGGTATGGTCGCAGCCATCCAATCATTGAGTCATGTACATAACGACAATAATCCACAATCGCAGCCTGGATTACAACAGACACAATCCAGGGTCTTGCGCTCCATCTCGACCCAAATAAGTACAAGTTCTAGCACGCGAATATGTGAGCCGATGTCGAACATGCAAGAACATCGCCTGATTACCAGCCAATGATGAAAGCCGTTAACAGACGCGAGAGGAACCACCAATAATGACAATGGTCCTCAAGGTACTACAGTTACAATCCACGGCGTGTGAATAAATGAGCTGACGTCGAACACCCGCAGAATCATCCGATCGGAGGTCAATAATGAAAACCTCTCGTCGAATGCGACGAACCTGCCATTAAGGCATGCAGGCTCCAAGGTACCATCAGGAGTCTCTAGACCAACTTCCTGGATAATGAGTTGAAGTCGCCAGGAAGTGACCTTGATCGAAGGTGGGCCATAATGATTCCCACATCATCGACACGAGACAGAGGAACATAATGTTTTGTTGTGAATCAGGATCATATGAGAAACAGAGGAAGGTTGATATCCGCAGAGGCCAACTTCTCTTGAACATATAAACGGCACGACAATGGACTTGGCAGTATTTGACATCAACAGATCAAAGGTCATGGCGATGAGGCAGTGAACAGATGAGAGGTCAAAAGAGATTACCCAAACCCATGGAAGCAAAGTGAAGCAACGAGATGAGATGTCCCCAACCCGACACGAATGCAGACAAGTGCCATGTTCAAGAGCGACATACTGCCGACGACGACGACGATGGTTCCATTTTTCCCCCACCATTTCTGGCGAGTACCCCAATTATTTTTGATAACAAGCTTGAAGGGGATAGCATATGCTTGCGATATAAGTCCGCCCTTCGGGCGAATCCATCCTGGTGCATTTAACGAGTCCCAGGAAGGAGAAACTCGGAGAACGTCATTTCGACTAAATCCGATGTCATCAGGGTTTAACGAGTCTGACAAAGGAAGAACTCGGCGTCTTTTCATGTTTAGAGAGTTTGAAAAGACAGCGGAAAAGAAAACTCCACAGGTCCCTTTTCGTAAATAGTTTCCCAGATCCGAAAAGGTAGAAAACAATATCCGGTAAAACCTCCTAGTCGCGATAGGCTAGGGTATTCCTTTTTCGTAATCGATCCAGCCCAGCCCGAAAAAGGGTTAAACGTATACTGGGTGAATGTCGATTCGTGTCCATTTTAACGAGATCGAAACGACAAGGGCCTCGGCAATCTTTTCATGTTTAGAGAGTCGGAAAAGAGCTGAAAGATGACTCCTCCCGGAGGAACGAGTGGTATAAAGGGTAGCAACTGGTTCCGGTAATGGTGGAACTACTCTGAACAAATAAAGGTCGAGAGGCTGGCTAACAAGACCACTCATAGCAGCGGTTCCTCAGGAACGGGTAAAACAACCAAGTGAAGGCATATGATCGGCCAAGCAGATAATGACGATGGAGTGAGAAAACCAAGGCTCATCTGGAAAAAACAGGCTGATAAAATGGCAATCACAAGAGGTAAAATGGGGAAGGTTTCATTTTTACACAAGCTTGAAATCAGGAAACTCTGCTTGATGTTGGTTTCATTTTTACACAAGCTTGAAACAGAAACAAACTATGCTTGAAAAAGTAAGCATGCCCCCAGCATGGTGACTCAATTCGAGGTACATGCCCCCCAAGCTTCAGTCCATATGAAAAGCAGATGGAGTGAAGGTTCAAATTACAAGATCAAGAGAAAGACTCGACTGGGATTTTACGAGATCTAAACAAAGACTCGAATTGAACGAGAACGTGTTTCATTATTTTAACGAGGTTGACACATTAAAAGAACTATCCTCAAACACCTTGTTTCATGGTTTAGGGAGCTTGACACAAGACCAGGAATTGTGCTCCGACAAACCTTGTTTCATTTTTTAAGGAGCTTGACACAAGACAAGGAACTATGCTCCGACGACCTTGTTTCATTTTTTAAGGAGCTTGACACAAGACAAGGAACTCTGCTCCGACCGACTTCATCATAATGAACAAGAAGTCATTGCTTCCAAGAGTTCCACACCAGATGGGAGGAAATCATCCTGGAAGTCAGGACCCAATGCCCCCAGCACTCGATGCACGACGGCATCATCACTGAGCACAGGCACGGGATAAGTAGCCACATAGTTGACCTGCGGCGGAGCAGATACAACGGGTGGATAGAAACCAGGAGGGGGTGATGGCGGACCAGATGCCATATTAGGACCAAAGAACGAAAGCTGATCAATGGTCACGATCCGTCCTTCATGTGGAAAGCACACCACGCGAAAGAGGGAGGAGACAAGGGCTCCCATGGCATAGGTGTAATCGCACCCCAGGAGCAGATTGAAATCCAAAGGGCCTGGAACGACCATCACGTCCATATGGACGGTTTTACCTCCCAAAGTAACAGGTAACCTTGGAAGGATCCCCAATGGTTGACTCGTTCTTCTATTGAATGTCAACAGATTCTGCGTAACGGGCGCAAGCGGCGGCGAACCGAAAGCTTGCCAGGTAGTTGATGACAAAATACTAACAGAGGCACCTTCGTCTATAATGGTGCTGGGTACAACCAGACCAAGAGCCTGTACTGTGATCTCGAAAGGCACATAAGACGGAAGGCGAAATCCTGCAAATCGATTCCAGTCAAAGGAAGCGACCAAACTACTCGGAAGGGCTACCATCGAAATGCGAAGGTCTTCCCCTGATGTTACGAAAGCAGAAGCCTCTTCCATGACCTCCATCTCGAAGGCGGGAGGAAAATCCTCCGTAGCCTCCATCTTGGGAGGCTGAGGAGAAACTTCTTGAAGTACAGGGACAGGAGAATCTCTCTCCAAGTCTGAAGAATCTGAAGAAACCAGAAGAACATGAGGGTTATGGGGTCCACTCTCAACAGAAAAGACCTGGTGCACCGCAGATGGGGCCAGTTCAACCGATCCCACGACCAATGGTTGGTCGGGAACGGATTCCTGAATCTGAATTTCGGGAGGAGTGGGATCGACCAAGGATGACCCTTGACCAATCACGGCATCAGCCGGTGGAAGACTCAAAGAAAGCTGTTTATAACCAGCCGGGAGGCGTGGTGTAGAAACAGTCAAGTTGTCCAAGACTCGCTTGGCTTCATCCATATAAGGACAAAGGTGAATAGCATGGTGCCCTTCACACAACTTACAGGGATTGGTGATCTTACCCTGCTTCTTAGGAGCCTTACCAGTGCCCCCAACCTGACTCCTGGAGGCCAAAGACAATGGTGGGGGACCGTTGGACCATACTTCGAGTACCTTGGGAATGCCAGGGCAGTCTCGAAGAAGATGGTCTCCCGTGCACAACATGCAGGGGAACTTGACTTTCCGAGGAGGGTTGGAAGGGTTATCAAGAGGAGACGTCTCGGAGGCAGTAGCCGTACATTTAGCCTCTCGCTTATCGGACTTCTTCTTCTTAGTCTTCTTCTTCTTCTTCTTAGCCACCTGGTTACTCGAATCCAGGCTTTCACCAGGCGAAGTAGAAGATGAGGACGCAGAAACAGGCGAAGAAGGGGAGAGGTCCACCTTCGAATCAACATGATGTTGTTCCGTCGGAGGAACCGATTGAACAGTAGTGGAGACATTCGGAACTACAGAGGTTGAGAACAACCAAACAGGCAACCCAACCGTTAATCCGGGAAGGGACAACGTCGCCATGTAAGGAGCACCAACATTTCCAAAAGGAGGAAAATGACCAGGATTCCCTTCTGAGGGGATTCCTTGGTTGGTAAACTCTGAAAAAGCTGCCATCAAACTCAAAACCACACACGGGCTGAAAACGAGTTAAGACACACGATCAAACGGCCAACAAGCAATATCTAACTGGGTGTGTAATCGTGGGAGATTGATTTTACGACATTGGAAAATAAACAAATTCTACCGTTTCATGTTTTAAGAGTCAAGAAACGATAAAAAGATGACTCTATCTCTTTCATAGTTGACACAAGCGTGAAAGGACAAGCGCTTGACGGTCTTTTCAAGTTTAGGGAGTCAGAAAAGACCAAATGACTGCTCAGGAAAAACTAGGCACAAAGGGTGTACCAAATATCCGTGAACTGTAATATACACCTTGGTTTCAAAAATGAAACAGAAATCGACCAAGGACTTTCCGTACGTGCAGGTAGTCTCCCCGAATGCTGTGTTCGGTGTATCACGGGTATAGGGCGGCAGACTCGGCTTCCTGTGGATAAAGGATTGCAAACCTATAGGGGTCTCCCTTTATATACTCGACGGTACGGGGAGCGCAAGTCCGTACTAGTGCTGTCTAAAGCCAATAGGCGAACGACAGCTGCTAGGTTTAACGACGCCGGAACACGTCTCTAGCCTAGACCTTCTAAATATGTTTCGTTAAGTTCCAATGCTGCCTTAGGTTAATTGAATAAATTTTACAGTTGATCTTCAATTAATTTTCAATTTCCAGGCCTTATCGTATGTAGTGTCTCCTAAATGCAAGCTATATGCCACGATGCAACATTTCGTTCGATGAAAACTAGTTAAATGAGAGTTGAGAGCTTTAATACAAACGAAATGAACGGAATACAAACAAGAATGTCTCTCATGCAACTAATGCAATTGCACATTTTTCATTCAAACACTAATCACTAGTGATACGGAAAAGATGACAATTTGCACTAATTAAAAAAACAAAAGAGATTATATTTTTTTTTTAAATTTTCAATGTCTAATGGCTAATGTGCACTGAAAACAAAAGGAACAATTAGAGAAATGATAACTAAGAGAGCAAAGCAAACAACATTCACTCACCAAGCAAGCAACCAAATCTCTAAATCGACCCAAAGTCTCTCAAATCGAAGAAAGACTCAAAACACCCCAATGGACCGTGTGATCTGGGTCCAAAGCAAGGGCAAACGAATCCTGAATGAAAGAACGAACAAACACTCAAAAGACGCAACAAAACAATCAAAGACTGCTAAGAGGGCATGGAGGGTTAAGCAACAAGTCGACAGGACAATCAAGACACCAAGGCTCCCAAGGAGGGCTCGATTCACTATGCCACTAGATGCCCTAGGGCTCAAATCGTGAAACCGATAGATAGAGGCAAACAACCAAAGGATAGCGGTGAATTCCAGTCAAACCATACTCCAATACACTCAAACAATCAGGAAATCAAGAAGAAAAGTACTGGTCAAGCTCAGAAAGCCAAAAATTGAAGAAATTCAAAAAAGTCACAGGGGTGGCGCGACCGTGGCCTTGAAACTAGCGCCAGAGGCCGAGTGGCGCGAGACAGACAAATGCAACACGCGCCAAGTGGCGCGACTGTCAGGTAAAAACCCGCGCCAGTCGAATTCTTCAATGAAAACTAAAAAACAAGCTAATCTGAGAAAAAGACCAACACAAGCTAAGCAAACCACAAGGCTAAAACAATGAAAGAACCCAACCCAGAAGGTTCATCAAGCAAGGAGAAACAATCAAAGCGAACCAATCATAAACGAGACAAGGAAAACCGGACGATCTCCCCAGCGGAGTCGCCAATTTGTTGAGAAGGTAAATCCCCTCTGCGGACAGAGGCGATCCCTACTAGCCCAGCAGGGGTCTAGCAACAAACAAACAATGCTATGACGCAGGCTCCTAGTTACGAATGAAAGATTTGGGATAAGAACCTACCCGGATTCCAGCGCTCGATCTGAAAAAGAGATGCCCCCGTCCTTCAGTCCTGGCAGATCACAATCCTTCCACGATCTCCGTGGATGAACACCTGCACACAGAAAGAACAAACAGTTACAAGCATAGGAACCAGCATACGTAACTAAACATCGGTCAGAAAAGACATTACTCGCATTAACATAATGGAAAAAGGAGTGGAACCATAATCATAGTCATCTATTAATGTGGTAAACGAATAGAAGTTACAACCAAGTTCTGACGCTGCAGCCTCCTTCGCGCGGGTCTCCGGTCGTCCACGTCTCGCAAAGCTCGCCGGGGGAAAGGGAAACCTCTCCAGGGTCTCGTGACAATGGTCTCCTTGCTCGAATGGGCCTTAAGGGAAAGGAAGGATTCTTTTCAGCACAAAGGCACTTGGGAATAGGAGATGCAAAGCTTCAGCACTTCCAGACTAGCTTGCCATGGATCTGAGCAAGCTTATATAGATGGGGAAGGAGGGAGTTGGGATCCCTATTATTATGGGATTGGCCCTATCAACAAGGAAGGTTCCATAGAAGGTGGCAAACCTACTTCCCTTCCATAGAACTCCCGTAGCCAAACCTCCCAACTCAAGATAGGCAGTGGTTGTGAGTTTGTTTGAACTCAACTTCCGCCATCCATATATAAAAAACAGCCCCTAAAATGGGTGGCGCGATTGCTGCTCTATGACAGAGCGCCAAGTGGCGCGACCTCTTTACAGGATTTCCCTGAGTGGCGCGAGTACTGAACTGTCTACCCGCGCCAATGAAAAAGAGCTGTTTTTCATGGATTTTGCAAGGAGATGTCTCAAGGGGAAATGAAGCTCATACTCAGAGGGATGCAATGATGATGTTTTCAGTGCATGACAGTGTTCACAGGTCACGTTATGGGTCCTCCATTGTGCGGGACGGGGAATGGTAGGGACGGTGACAAATTACTGTGTAACATGGTGTAAGATTGTTGGGGGGGTTCTCTTCCATCAACATTCCTAGCTGAGTCTAGGTTCCCCTACGACGAAGGGTACGAGCCTCGCTACTGTTGATGGTATGGTATCACCCTATTCATCATATTTTGCAAAGATGCAGATTAAATTTGTTGGTAGCCATGTTGCGACACGTTCTGGGTAGAATCGTACGAGTATCCTAGGTACTGGATACTGCTGCCTAAATGACCTTCAGTCAAGGACCTGATCAAACCGTATGCAGTATTCGACGCATCTGGTAACTATCTATAAGTTTGCAGGCATGAGGTGTTTGGTAGGAAATTATAAATATATCCTGAATGGGTGTAGATGAGTTCAAGTTGTTGGGATTTACTAATGGAGTCCTCCTTGGAGGTAGGTTTCTGTGTCGCTATGTATTTTCAGATTTATGCTGTGAGAGTTTTCAAAAATAAGTCCAACAATACTCTATCGTCAAGTTTGGATTTACACAAACTACGACGTCGCCGCCATTTGTGGAGATGGTCCGATATATGGAAGGTTGGAATTTTCCTAAAATGAGTCAGTAGTTCCATTCTTGAATCATGGTGAATGGGTAGCTGAAAATAAGTGAGGAACACGGTAGTGAGGGCACTAAAGGTTCCATGAAAAGCAGAAGGCTACTCAACATACCATTTCACTGCAAGCCCTGTTAGGGTGCATTGAAAGAGTCTTAGTCGAATAGTATCATCGATGATACTATTGGATGAACACCACAGGTGGAAAGTCATAATGTGATTTCTTGGGTCCTCCACTTGCTGCTCTTCAAATTTTGGTATATTCGAAGGGAACTTCATGGGCATGGGAGGCTAATTAAGGCTGTGGAAAATGGCGGCATTAGTTAAATTTGTTAGATCTAGAAGATTAAGAAATGCTAAGAAGGGTAACTGAGTATTGAATTCCATTGTGTACCGTGGAAAAATAGGTGTCTGAATGTGATGGTTTATGGGGGGTGCCTGGGGGATATTACCATGTGGCATGCCCAGATGAATATTCTACGGACTCCCCGAAGGGGTAGGGCTCCTCTTCCCTCTAGGGTTTTTGGGAGGAGTTGAGTGTGGTGACCCTATTGGGGTTTCCACTGGTGTGGTGTTGGGTGACCCTTCGGGGTTTCCAATCACAAATGCCCCGATAAAGGATGAATCGATAATGGTAGCAGTGTCTCTTCTGTAGAAATTTTAATACAATTATGTATTTCTTGGATTCTCTTGATCTAAAAATTATATGCCACTGTTAAATACAGAATCACTTCTACTAAAATTCTTGTGGAAATTTAAAACACGACTACCAATTGCAAACACATGAAGAAAGATCATTCACACATAACAAAGATGTTTACCAGGAAAGCTTAAAGCTAAAAACCCCACTATCATATATTATGTATATATCATGTATAATGAAAAAATCTCATACAAAACTCTACTCCAAGAGCTCTTAGTACAATATACAATCGTCTCACACTGTCATGTAGAAATTTGGCAAATGCCTTAGCTAATTTTCTGCGTCACAACAGCCTGCCTCCATTGTGAAATCCAAGTTGATTACAAAGACCAATTTGATGCAATCATGAAATCCTTGACTGCACAATCCTCATGAGCATATCCAATGTGTGTTTGGCTTGCAAGAGTGCAATCCAACATAGTACAACTGATAGTCAACTGCCCCTTTCACCAAAGGATATGACATGCATGTAGCTAACAATAGTAAATCTTCAATTGCATGTGAGATCACTCCATGTGAATTAGTTTAATATTTAATTCACTAATCTCTCACTAGTGTATCTTTAGTTATGACTAGCACAACTGGGTTTTACTCACTTAATTAAGTTAAACTACTTTACAACTCACATAACTACACATCCAACTTTGTTACAACTTCGAATCACTCAGTTACAACTAAGTCCACTTGCATGTCCCACCAACCAACCTTAGAACTCGAAATTCCTTCAGCTAATTGGTTTTCCACTTCAGTTAACTGATTTCAAGTGCTCCATGATAATAGATTAATATTTATTATCAAACTATTATTAAGGGATAATAATAGTCCACATGCATCTATAAATAGACATGCGATCTATAAATCAAATTTTCACATACATCTAAAACTAGAACATCATCTATGAATAGAATTTTCTCAACATCTATAAATAGACTTCCGCTATAAATATAATTTTCTCATCCATTCTAAAAAAATATATACGCCTAAAAATAGCCTGTGGGCCCCACCTAGTGCAGGTGCTTAATTTTCACTAGGATCATCATCTTGTTAAATCTCAACACTCCCTCTCAACAAGAAAGGGATTATCCTTCACCCCAATCTTGTCTCTATGGTATTCAAATTTGCTCCTGGTGAGTGCCTTCGTCAGAATATCTGCATCCTGATCCTCCGTAGGAATGTATTGAAGCAACATGATCTTCCGCTGCACACAATATCTGAAATGATGATACCAGATATCTATATGCTTAGATCTATCATGAAACATAGGATTAATTGAGAGTTTAATGCAACTCTGATTATCACAATGAATCATTGTAGGATCTAAATGAGAACCAAACAAACCAACCTGGATCTTTCTCATCTAGATAGCCTCACATGCAGCTTGACATGCTGCCATGTATTCTTCTTCCACTAAACTGAGTGCCACAGATCTATGTTTCCTACTGTACCAAGAAACAACTGTAGATCCGATACTGAGGACCCCTCTTGATGTGCTCTTTCTGTCTGTTGGGTTTCCCGCCCAATCTACATCTGTGAATCCATCAATTTCACCTCATCCGTCTGTCTGTACCACACACCATACTTAGATGTGCCCTTAAGGTATCTCAGGACATGCTTTCCCGACTTCCAAAATAGATTGGTAGACTTAACCATCGCTTAACTAAGCTGGTTCACTGCATAGCATATTTCGGGTCTTGTAATCACTAAATACATCAGAAAACCCATGAATTGTCGATAGAAAGTAGCATCCACTACCTCTCCAGATGTAGCGTCCTCTTTCCTCCAGTTTCCTAGAAGAGGAGTATCCATGGGTTTTTAGCCCTCCATGTGAAACTAGCCCAATATCTCCCTTGCATACTTTCCTTAAGACACAAAAAGTTCACCATCTCGTTGCCATATTTCCAATCCAAGGAAATAATGAATGAGGCCCATATCCTTCATCTCAAACTCCTTTGCAAGGTCTTCCTTGCACGAGTGTATCATATGCTCATCACTAGTCAGTATTAAATCATTATCATAAAGAACAATGATTAAATACTTACCCTCCACCATAATTTGGTATAGGTTTGTATCTGCCTCAATTTGGTGAAGCCAAGTCTGGTGAAATAACTATCGATCTGAGTGTACCAAGCACGGGGTGCTTGCTTCAGCCCATACAACGCTCTTTTGAGTCTGCACACACGCGACTCGCTACTAAAGATGTCAAATCCTTCAGGCTGCTCAATGCACACTTCTTCCCCAAATTATCCCATTAATGAACACAATATTTACATCCATCTGATGAATGTGCCAACCCATCTGCACTGAGAGAGAAAGGATGGTCCTTATGGAAGAATACCGTGCGACAAGTGCAAAGGTTTCTTCATAATCAATCCCATCGATCTGTGAGAAGCCCCGGGCCACAAATCTGGCCTTGTATTTCTCAACACTCCCATCAACAACTTGCTTTACCTTGTAGATACATCTTGAACCTACCATTGATTTATCAACTAGCCTTGGAACAATTTCCCAAGCACTGTTTCTGAAAATGGAGTCATACTCCTCCACCATTGCATCTACACACATGGGCTCCTACACTGCTTCTTTAAAGGAAGATGGCTCAGTCACAATACATTTTCTCATGAGAGCCATGTACCCAGTGAATCGGTCATGAGACTGTCTTTGTCTGCGTTGTGAAATACAGTCTCCTACATTCTGTGCAGCATCAAGTTTCAGCCTCTCAGCGTCTGTGGTACGCCTTCTGCCAGTTCTGATGTTTGAATCTGCGTGAGTGGACTCCTCCACTCCATGAACATCCTCCTATGGCTGATCCACATCTAGAGACTCATATTTGGGAAACAATAGTTCCTCCTCCACATGCAAGTCCAGCTCCCTCTTAAGCGACAACCGCATGGATTTCCCCTCATCGAATTTTATATCCCGTCGCATAACAGTCATCTTATTGTTCAAAAAATACACACGATAATTATGGGGTGTTTTTGTGTACCCCAGAAATATCGCAACTCCAGCCATCGGCTCCAGCTTCTTCCTGGCGTTCTTGGTCACATGCACATAAACAAATGAGTGAAAAATATTAAAGTGAGAAACATCTGGTTTCTTACCAGTAAAATCTTCTTCAAGTGTACTCATGCCAAGTACTCTATGAGGGCAACGGTTTTGCACATAAACTGCAGTGTCACATGCTTCTGCCCAAAAATTCATTGGTAGGCCTTGATCATGCATCATTGCTCATGTCGCACCCAAGATCGTTCTTTTATTCCTCTCAGTGACTCCATTTTTCTGTGGGTTATTTGGCCCTATGAGTTCTCTTCGAATTCATTCTTTGCTACAGAAGTCTTTGAATTCGTTTGAGATGTATTCTCCACCATTATCGCTCCGTAGAGCCTTCACTTGCTTCCCCGAATCTTTCTCAACCAATGCCTTAAACTCATAGGACTTTGAGAATGTTTGATCCTTCTTCTACATGAATAAGATCCAACATTTATGAGAAAATTCATCAACAAAAATAACCTAATACCCGTGTTTTGCTGTTGAAGCAACTGAGAATGGTCCACACACGTTTGTGTGAACTCTCTCTAGGATCACCGAAGCACGGTTCTCCTTTTCATGAAAGGTGGACTTTACATACTTTTCCATGGTGCAACCCTTGCACTGAGCTAACTGAGCAAGTGTTTCCATTGGAAGTCCAATAGATATTTACTGCATGACTTTCAAGGCTCCATGATGAAGATGACCCAATCGCCTGTGCCATAATTCGCCTTCATCCTGACTCACCAATTTTTTTTCCTTGCCCATCATGGCAGCATAGACTTCTACCTTCAACTTGTAGAGATTCTTGACTTGAATCCCTATCCTCTTGGCTTGACCCGTTGTTTTATGTCGTAGGAAAGATTTTCCATCGCTGAAAACAACTTCATAGCCTCTATTTTCCATCGTGACTGAGACCAAGTTTTTCTTTAGACCTGGAACATGCATAACATCTTTCGATTGAAATGGTTTACCTGAATCCCTCTCAAAGGTAATTACACCAATGTTGGTCACACTGTATCGTCCATCGTAGCCCATATTTATGAGGATCTGGAGATATTTCTCCTCCAAGTCACTGAAAAGCTCCTTATCTCCCGTCATATGGAAGGCAGCACCACTATCAAGATACCACGCCGATCCCATTGCGCTTGATACCAAGCATGCGATCAAAGAGAAATCTAGTTCAAATTGTGAGGCAAGGGCCTCACTAGCTACAGATCCAACAACCTTCTTGTTCTTCTTCTACTGTGGGCAGTTAGTGGCGAGATGCCCATGTTCGTGACAATGAAAATACTTCACCTTAGACAAATACAACTTCTTTCCTTTTGACTCGGATTTTGAATGGAATTTATTCCCCTTCCCTTTCCTTGCCTTGGTAGCCAAAGCACAACCCTCTTCATTATTATGCTTTGATGAAGAGCCATCTTTGGTGTTTCGCTTGAACTCCTCCTGCACTAGATCCGACCACGGTGGTTCCCAATCTGAAAGTTTTTCTTGTCCATTGACAGAGTCTTGATAACTGTGCCAACTCTTATGAATTCCCAAGAGAACCAAGCTCACGAAATCATCATCAGCAACAATGATTCCCACACTCCCTAGTTCATCCCGACATTGGACAAACTTTGTGAGATACTTTGGAATATGGTCGCCCTTTTCCATCTTGATCTTCTGAGTTTATCCTTCAGCGCCAATTTCCTATGTTTGCCGCTGCTTTGGAAATGATATGTCAAAGACTTCCACATAGCATATGGAGTGGCTTTCCCATGAAGGCTTGAGACAATATGGTCTCGTACACCTTCCAACAGAATCCTTCTCATCTTTGCTACTTTATTTTTCCATGCATCAAGTAATGCAACATTTGTTGAAGTGGGCTTAGGAACATCACTGTTGATGAATTCCTTCAAGCCATTATCTTCAAGAACTGCCTCCATCCTATCCTTCCAGGCAATGTAGTTTGAGATGACCTCAAGTGCATACTCTAGTGACAAGCCATTGAAAGCCATTTTGATGTTTACTCAACTGTCGCACCAAGAAATATTTGTAGCAAATTTGAATTGTTTCCATAAAAAAAACTCAGCTCCTGCTTCAAAATTGCAATCTTCTGTGCTCTGATACCATGTAGAAATTTTAATACAATTATGTATTTCCTGGATTCTCTTGATCTAAAAATTATATGCCACTGTTAAATACATAATCACTTCTACAAAAATTCTTGCAGAAATTTAAAACACGCTTTCCAATTGCAAACACATGAAGAAATATCATTCACACATAACACAGATGTTTACCGGGAAAGCTTAAAGCTAAGAACCCCAAAATAATATATTATGTATATATCATGGAACATGAAACAATCTCATACAAAACTCTACTCCAAGAGCTCTCAGTACAATATAAAATCATCTGACACTATCATGCAAAAATTTGGCAAATGCCTTAGCCAATTTTTTGCCTCACAACAGCTTGCCTCCACCGCGCAATCCGAGTTGATTACAAAGACCAATTCGATGCAATCATGCCTTCCTTGACTACGCAATCCTCATGAGCATATCCAATGTTTTTTTGGCTTGCAAGATTTCAATCCAATATAGTACAACTGATAGTCAATTGTCCGTTTCACCTACCTCTCAACTAGGTCTCCACTAGATCTGACATGCATGTAGTTAACAATAGTAAATATTCAGTTGCATGTGAAATCATTCATGTGAATTAAATTAATATTTAATTCACTTATCTCTCACTAGTGTATCTTCAATTACAACTAGCACAACTGAGTTTAACTCACTTAATTTAGTTAAACTACTTTACAACTCACATAACTACACATCCAACTATGTTACAACTTCGAATCACTTAGTTACAACTAAGTCCACTTGCATGTCCCACCAACCAACCTTAGAACTAGAAATTCCTTCAGCTAACTGGTTTTCCACTTTAGTTAACTAATTTCAAGTGCTCCAGGAGAATAGATTAATATTTATTGTCCAACTATTATTAAGGGATAATAATAGTTGACATGCATCTATAAATAGACATGCGATCTATAAATAGGCTTCGCACATACATATAAAAATAGAACATCATATATGAATATAATTTTCTCAACATCTATAAATAGAATTCTGCTATAAATATAATTTTCTCATCCATTCTAAAAATAGACATACACCTAAAAATAGCCCGTGGGCCCAACCTAGTGTAAGTGCTTAATTTTCACTAGGATCATCAGCTTGTTGAATCTCAACATCGTCTTCGACGCATAAATGGAGAAAGACCTGGCACTCCTCCCTCTAATGGGGGGAGGTCCAAGAAACACCTAGATCGATGAGATCCCATTGGGTTTGTTATGGTGTCGACTAGCTTAATCTTGGTGATATTTTTGGGTTGTTGGAGGAAGGAATATTTTTATCAAAGAAAATATGATCACATCCATAAAACAAAGAGAAAAAATAAGAGGTAAGTTTACCTTTAATTTAATGTTATTTGATCAAGCAAGCAAAAAATATGGTTTTGTTTGTTTTTCAGATGATACTCAAAAAGCCTAGATTGGCCTAGTCATCCTTACACTCTCAATGTAACTAGGGCTTGCGAAGATGTATTATGATGGGTACTGGGGCTAATGTCCCGAAAGGACTGGCGACACCTTCCAATGACCGAAGAATTGACCAAGGTAATGGTAAGAGGATCAAGTGCTGCCTGCATTGTCACCTATAGGGAAGGATGCCCTAGTTTTGGCAACTAAAGTACAATCGTCCCACATGAGCGTTCGAGTCTTGAGCTTCTTGGTATTCATCTACTAGTACCGAGAACTATATGGGTCAGGTAGCACCAAAGAGTACCACATGACCTAAGCTTAAGCACCTCTGAAATAGGTTTATGGTAATGCTCGAGTATTTGTTTTGTGGGCGGATAGACAGATTTGAAGCTCCCTAAAAAGTCAACATATATGTTTCAAAATGTATGATGAACACGACCACTTATTGGATGCCTACCCTCGATGGTTCTAACCTGAACTATAATTTCTTTTGTGCCTCCTGTGGGGAGAATTTAGTGAGTTTGATTAGTGATTATATTTAGAGAGTCTCAATTTTCTTAGGGTGTGCCTTGGTGAAGTATTTGTAAGAAGAGGATAAAGGTTCCAACACACTGGGTGCCTTTGGGTCCAATTCTTACCGATGCTTCATGTGTGCTTTGGAATGTACAATCAAAAGTGTTATGAGATGTGGATATGCGTTTATCCTTTATCCTTTTCTAATTACGCTAAGTGTGATTATTCCTTGCAAAAAATAAACGATGTGCGGATTATGGGTCGCTTACACCTTGCCTATTTAGACAAAGATTGCACTATAGGGAGATAGAAAATTGTCTTAGGAAAGTGTTCATATGCATACACAGGCTCACCGTGAGGTGAAAGGGTGGTAGAGATTACTTGCTTTTTTTTCGACAGTTTGGTCCTAGTCTCGATTCCTAATTCAAAATTAAACTAATATAATGCAAAAATTGAAAAAACTTGAACTAGCTAAAGATATATGGATATATGGACCACTTACTTTTATGCTAATTACGTTATGTGTTCTGCATATTTTATGAGAAAATCGTTTGTTCAGACAACATATGTGGATTGAAGGCCACTTAATTTTTCCTACTTAAAATATGTGTGATTTGCAAAAAATAAAAAAATAAAATTAAAACTAGTTAGTTGATAAGCTAAATTCTAGAAAACAAGCGTCCTAACTAGTCATGAAATACGAGAACATAGTGATGGATTTTTTTTATGGGTTTCCAAACACTTTACAACTGCAAAAAATGAGAATAAGCAAGAAAAAATGGGGTTGCTGCCTACCATGTCTCTTATCCACCCACATGCGTGAAATGTGCATATGTCTAAACAGAATGCATGCGATCGAGCAAAAGAACAAAATTCCTCCTCCTCTGGGAAAAAATTCTCATTGAGGGTGACTGAAGGTGCTGAGAGGATGCATGAGTGATTTTGCAGCAAGCTGATCAGGAATAAGGGCTTGCATCAACAACCATTAACTCAAAAGAAAGAATCTAGTGGAGTCGCCATTCCTGTGGTGGTGTATTTTGCGCATGGGTAGACGAGATACACTTTGCTTAGTAGGGAGGTTGCTTACCTACATACAAGTCACAGGTCAAAGTGGTTTGTCAAACCTTAGTGGAACAAGTTCAACATGTAAGAAGCTAAGTTAAATGGAAACATAGCATGCTATATAAACAATGAAACAAAAACAAAAAAACATACACAAGAAACGCGCTCAATAGAGAAAACACTCTAATAACTCAACAATGGAAATCTTTCTCCCTTTATTAGGTGTTGGTAGTATTAGAAGATAGAATTCTAAATCTCTTGTAGTGGATCCTTCAAGCTACAAAGCTCCAATATCCAAGACAAGGGGGTCTCTTCCCCTCAAGTTTTCAACAACCCTATCTTCCCTCTCAAATGATGGTAAATCGAAGAATAGGTGGTGAACTCTTATCTCTTGGATTGAGATGTTGAATGGCCAACAAATAAATCCTTCCAACCTCTTTCTGTTGGACAACACAAGATGGTTTTCTAAGGATCAATTTGGCCATCATAAAAATGTGCCTCCCATTTCTCTTCCCATGGTTGGCTTTTATAGACCATTTTCAAATCTTCTCTTGCTCTATTTCTCAAATATGGATGGTGACACAAGAGTGGGGGTATTATTCCTTTGTGTGCTGCACTAAAGCCTCAAGGTGGCTCAAAGGAAACTGTACTTGTTTAGGTTGAGTGAGAATATTTTTCTCCAAGTGTGCCAAGTGGTCCTAGATGGTGACATTCCGCATCTCCAGGATCGTGCACATTACAAAACTTTTGAGGTCTAAAATGGGCCTCCTAAGAAAAATCTACAACCAAAATAAAATTTATAACCAATAGGATTCAAGATGATGATGTCAACCATGGGGGACCATTCACCATTTTTGAGGTAAAAAAGTAAAAATATTAAAAATTAATAAAATAATAAAACTACTTTTTCAACTTGTATTTCCAACTTATCTCCCTAATTTTTTACTCAAATTTCAAGCAGGAATACTCGTTGGATGAAAAAATTAATTCCTCATCCAAGGAGTACCCATGTTGCATACTTTCGGTGGACCCCGCTAAATGAAAAATGAGAAATACATGAAAATACATGATGGCAATCACGTTTTTCATGTATTTCTCATTTTTCGTGTAGAAGAGTCCATTGAAATTATGCAACATAAGTACTCCTTGGATGAGGAATTAAATGTTTCATCCAAAAAGTGTTCCCGCTCGAAATTTGAGTAAACCCTTAGGGAGATAAGTTGAAAATACGAGTTGAAAAAATAGTTTTTTTCTTTTTCCCCTCTAAAATTTGATGATGTAATCTAATATTATTTTATTATTTCCACTATTATTTTATAATTTTTTTAGGAGGCCCATTTTATACCTCAAAACTCCCCTAACGACCATCGAAGGGATAACTGATTTTATCTCTTGGAGTGAGACAATATCCAAGGAATAAAGTAGCTAAGGAGCAACATAAAAAGCAACGACATGGTAAGAAATAGAAGAAAACAATGGAAATTTAGGACAATGAAAAAGAAAATGAGGTCTTGAAAGTAGAGATACTAGAAGGAATGGAGGAAGATGATGTAGAATTTATCTCTCTGTTACCACCGTATATATTGATAAGGAATCAGGGTGCTAAGAAAGTGAAAGACCCTGATAATGTGAAGTTCGGTGTATTCACACTGTTGCTACCCAACGATGTACCTTTTGAAGAATAACCATTGGTGAAAGTGCCACAACTGAAGATGGAGGACTGTAATTTTAATGATTGAAGCAACTATCCGAAATTTGAGTCTAGTAGATACTTGCACCAAGTTTATTACCCAGAGACCAAAGTCACCAGATTGGAGCCTCAATAGTGGGATTTAGGATTGTAGAGCGCAGGGTTGTTAAATATGTTGAACATTTAACACTTCGGGCGAAGTAATATAAACACCATTTGTGTTTTGTAGCTCCTTGCTTTGGTGCATGATAGGTCCCTCTGGCTGTGAGAAGGGATCCCAATCGATGAGATGCTTATAAGAAGAATAACTACACTACCATACCAGGGAAAGAACCCCAATGAATATTTTGTGGGTAAGAGTCAGGACAAGGCAGTCGTTGATGACATGAAGACACAATATGGGATGGTTAAGAATTAAAGGGGCTACAACATTAATTTTATCAATTACCAAGTGGTGTGCTTCACCGCGTACATAATTGCAGGGAAAATCATGCACAAATACAGAGAAAATGAAGCACCAACACCTGTGGTCTCTTTGGTTGCACAATGCAGTAAGTGGGTCCTATTTAACTGGGACGAAAAATTATGAAAATAATTTTTAGATGATTGTCGTGAAGCATAGGAACAAGGGAATGCATTCCACTATGCATAGTTGTTTTCTATCATTGCAATGATGGCTTTGAATGAACTAGAAGAGTCATAGTTCCCTATTGTAGAACCAGAGGTGTGAAAAGCTACAAGGTACACCTTGCTCTAGTTTTCTAAGGAACCAAAGCGTGTAATGGAGAATATAAGTTTTTGGGTGTTTATGGAGATGGATCTGCGCACAGTGGTGAGTCAGTGTCCTAGGCTATCACCTAATTTTTTTGAGGAGTATCAGGGAATTTCAGACTTCAAATATGACTTTCACAAAATGTACATCAAGGCGCAGTAGGATCCAAAAGAAGTATGGTACCCTTTTACATAGTTGGTCACCGAACTTGACATTGTGCTAGTCATAAGGTGCTTACTGATAGACTGGCTGGCTCCACCCGATGGAGGCACTTAGATAGAACATGTAGGTACCAGTGGAAAATATACACAATGTGGAAAAGATGCAGAGAAAGAAATAGATAAGGATGGAGAGGAATTTGAAGGAACGTAGCAAGAGCAGGGTGGCTGGGACTCTCCAAGCGACAGAGAACTGGAGGATTCCCCATTTATTATGAAGAAAAGGGAACCTACAACATCTATGCCAGGACCGCGGAAGAAGCGCAAGGTAGATAGATCCAAGTGTGCAAAGCCAATGATCCTCACTAAAGGGGACATCAACGAAATTAGCGATAAAGTTTTTCATATCACAGAAGATACATGGAACCAGATTGAAGATTAGTACAAATTAGTCTTGACAAAGGTGAGACAAGGAATGTAGGAACTTAAGGTGATGGCACAAAAAATACCACAATAACAACCAACTATTCAATTAGCACAGACGAGCCAACAGGCGCAACCAGAGTGTCGATCAGAAACAACTTTTGGCGCTCATATTTTGCAGGTACCCGGAGGAGAACTACAGTTCAAAGCTGTAGAGGATCGAGAGCGAGTGAAAAGGTGGAACAACATCAACTCAAATATTGTTGCACTGCCCACACAAACACTGGATGACTTCCACCAGAGTGTCACAGATAAGTTGAAGGGGCGGGAAAAATACACCTTACACATAAGTAGGCAGGTGGAACAAGACTGCACAAATATAAAGAAGGAATAGGATCGGGTAAACAAGGAGATTGACGAGGAGTGGAAACAACACAAGTAGCTGGAAGACACCATAAGTAAAACTTACAATGAGATTCCAGACATCAAGGTCCGTGTAGAGGAAGCCCCAACTGATAAGGTTGGGAAGCTCGCCCTCACTGTCAAGGAGTCAAAGAACGACATGGAGAAGCTCAAGTTTGAGTAGAAAGTACAGATCACTGAGTTGCAAATGAGGCTATAATTGTCTATGCCCAAGAGCATAGGGAAGGGGATCTCAAAACTGCACTGAAAGGTATCTCCAATACAGTCAAGGAATGTGGTAAGCTGTTAGAAGTTACAATGGAGATTTGGACCTCGCTGTAGGAGGATCTAAACATTCTGAAAATTGACTATGATGTACAGGAAATGCAGAAGCAATTGGATGAGATCCGGGCAATTGTGAGGACCTTAACACCTGTGCAGCAGCTCACTTGGATCACCAAAGGGAAAAATCTATAGATCTAGATCGAGGATCTATGAAGGAAAGAGAAGTTGATAACATTGAGGACCCAACCATTGTAGGATGATACCATTCGGCTGTCTCAGATAGTAGATGGAAAGCTTAAAGAGATGTGGCAGAGACAAAAGGATGTGCTCTAGAAGACAACTGGGCCAATAACATAGAAGCTGCTCGAAGAGGTGTGCAAAGAAAAGAATAAGATTGCAGAGATGCTTGAGCCCTGCAATAAGGCCTATGAAAATATCGCAGTGAAGGTTCGGGACACACTAGCTGAGTGACTCGGGACGAGTCACATGTGAGTGTTGCGGGCCTGTTGGGTGAGGCCCAACTTGGTCCACTTTGGGTCAAAAGACTCCACAACTTAAGGAGTGGAGTGGGCGGAATATCGAAGCTAGATATACCGCGCAGAGTTTAGGTGCTTCGAGGTGGGTCGAAGCCTCTTATTTTGTAATGGGTAAAGGGTTTTAATGCTTTATTTTGTCTGCCCATGGTATATGGACCATGGTTTTGTATGTATGTAAACACTATATAGATCAATGTAAGGTTTTCTCGAAGTAAGAAGATAATGTAATGGTCGAATCAACATTGTCATTGTATCTATCTTTATATGTTTTGGGCCTAAGGGAAGGCTCCATAGATGTGTGCGCAAAGACCTTGAAGAGTCTACATCTTTGGGCACATACCACCTGTAGCTGTGTGCGTAGGTCGGAGAAAGTATATGTATTGAAGAGACATATCATAATAAAAGAAGAATATTTTGGAAGGCATCTATGTTTTTATGCATTTTATTTTCTTATTATATGTGTTGCGAAGTCAATTATATGTTTTATACTATGTTTTAATGATAAAGGTGCAATGCACACAAGTATTGAGTAATGAATGAAGTATAGATTGTTAAAGTAGACATATGCATCCATGCAGTTTCAAATAAGCATAAGTAGTATTTTAGCAGTAGATCCACACTCCATTATCCCTCTGGATGCATAAACCTGGTTATGACATCCCCCAATATTGCCTCGGGTGAGACTGCAATTTGCGTTGTAAGTCGTTTCCGAAAGGGACGGTAATAGAGGGCTTTGTTGGTGTGCAACTAACTCTGAACTAGGGTCAAGACCCCTATGAGTCAATACATATCCAAGAAAAAATCCTTCATCGTCTAGGGAATCAAATTTCCCTATATCATATACATTTACCTTAATGTAGCATTTTGATGGCCCTCTATATGGAAACATTTTGTTTACAAAAATACTCATTTTTCCTACATATCTTCAAATATTTTCAATATCACCACACACACACACACACATAGATTGGATTACAATGAATTAGGTTCATATTACTAATCCACATTTGAAGTGCTTGTCTACAAGGCAGTTTTTGGGCTTATATGCCGCGACTAAGTGTTAACAAGAAAAAAATATGTTATTTTTTAATGTTTCCACCTTGACCGATTCTAAAAGTAATTCATGAAAAAATATGTATGCCAAGTGGACATGATCTACGATGCCAAAAATCATGGTTGCAATATGATATGGACAAAGGCATGTTGTTTTTGGAACTCTAAAAATTCTGGTTTGTTAGCTTGGGCACTTGAGCACATGAAAACATTATATGTAGTATTGGCTATACTCTTAAATTTTTGTTGTTTGAAGATGGATGAAATATCTCTGATATCTTGACCCATAGTGAGCATTTTGGGTAGTTACAACCAAGGTTTGAATGAAATTACAGTCAAGATGCTGGTTCTTCGAAGCTTACATGATCGTGGAAGTAATTTGATCAATTTGATGTGGTTGGTTTCAGTGATCTACAAAATTTTTGAGAAAATTGTATCCATCAGAGGTCGGGAATAGTAGAGTTGGTTTAAATTATGACCAAAAACTGATAGACATATGTAACTAATTTCTATTTTCATCATTAATCAGTTCGCTTAGCGAACCAAACTTATGTATATGTTTAAATTAAGACTATATGAACTATTTATATATAGGTGTAAGTGCTCTAAGCGCAGGAAAACAATGTCATTTCAATATTTTTCCTACGTAATATATCAAGATGGATTTATGTGTGTAACTGGTTGGAGATTTCGATCCCTACCTCATGTTTTGGAATGCATTTTTTGGTTTATTAATATATCTGTGTTGAATATTTAAATAATTTATATCAAGGCACATGCCAAGCCTTGAGTAGGGCCTACTCAAGGCGTGGCCTAGTTACCATATATTTTTATCATTTGTTTGTAAGTAGATTAACATTAGTATTTCATATCATCATTTCTATTTAATTTCCTTTACAAATTCATGTAATCTTGCTTTCAAGTAGTGTGAATTTTCATTTCCAAGTTTGTGTGAAGATTTAATTTTGATTGTGTGATTTATTTACAATAATACTTTAAAGGGATTTGGTGGCTTGCCTTATTTGTAAGGGATACAGGGTTATCTACAACAGAATTAAGTAGTGAAGACTTAATCAATCAACACCCAGTGAAACTTAACTCACCCATAGGAAAAATAGGTGACTGTAATGCTAGGTAGTTTACTTGTGTTATTATGTGGATCCTCTCACGAAACATTAAATACCTATGAATTTAACTTAGGTAATTATAATAACTCTAAGATCTTTCCTCATGTGCATATACCACCAAGGGCCTCACAAGATTACTAGACCTTTTTGAAATTAAATAGACTAAGTAGCACAACCCAATATTAAAAATTAATGCACTGTCACATTTGCATCCAAAAAATATGAAATGTTTTACTGTGGCTTGTCTACCTTTACAAAGTTCATAGGGAGCCCTAGTATCATTTTCTCTAATTTCAGATCCATCCAAGATATCGACTATCGTGTTAACTAATTCTCCCCAAAATTGATATGGTAATTAAGCTTCAAAAGAGCATGGATTTGGCCATTTCCTGTACAGTTCAATTTTTTATTTTATCCAAACCATTTTTCTATGGAGTTCTTATAATAGTGAATTGTCTTATGATTCCATGATGTTAATAGACACCATTGAATTCATGTGAATTTAACTCTCTTCCTCTATCATTTCTTGGACATTTTATGTTTAGATATATTTTATTTTCTACTAAAGCCTTGAAGGCTTTGAATTTTTTAAAAGGTTCTGGTTTTTCTTTAAGAAAGGTAACCCATATCATTGTTGTATAGTCATACATAAATTAATTTTTACCTTTCAGATTTAAGTTCTTGTTGGGCCGCAGAGATTAGCGTGAATGATTTCCAAAGGCATGGATGTAAGATATTCTTTTGTTTTGAAGAAGAATCTTGTTTTTTTACCAAATTGACATACTTTATAGATGACATTATGAGGATTTCATATTTTAGGTATGTATTTAATGCCTCGTGCTTTTGTAACCTTAACCATATTATCAAAAGTAGTATGTCCCAACCTTTTGTTCCATACCCAACTCTCATACATTTTTTCTTGAAGTTAATTTATAAATTTTTTGAAGTTCTATTAGCCTTGACCACTAATTTTCCCGTATTAAAATTTCTGATTTCACATCTCTTAGAATTGAATGTGATATCATAATCTTGATCACACATTTGATTGACACTCAAGATATTGTGTTTCAGTCCTTGACATACAAAATATTTTGAGCCTTAAATATTCCATTATCAATGCTGACAATCCCTTTCCAAACAATTCTTGTTGATGCAATTTTACAAGAATTAGCTTGCCTCCATCTTCTTCTTTAAGTTTGAGAAATTTTCTCTAATAAATTGTCACGTGTTTTGAGAAACCAATGTCAATATACCAATTATTTTCTTGTTTTTACACATAAAACATGAGGCCACACTCTTCCTTCTTCTATTGTTTCTTCCATACTATTGATTTTTTAGGACATTCTCCTTGCCTTGGTTTTGATACTTGTTTAGACTGCTTATGTAGTCTAGCGCTTTGTGCCCATAATTGTTACACTTGTAACATTCAACATAATTCTATAGGGGAGAAAAATGTTTGCCTCTTTTATTTTCATACTTATTTATGGATTGGTTGCTTAATAGTTTTTCTTCAAATATTCTCTTCTTTCATGATTTATAGTTATGTTGGATCTACAATCAATTTCTTTATGGCCAAAATTGTTGCATGAGAAACGATTTCCATGAAATAATATTGTTACCTAAGTAAATACAACCTACTGAAAGGAAAGGTCTTACTGAATTTTTTTGCCTGTCTTCTTTCACGTAATTTTTTTGATTCATATATCCATTTATTCCTTTTGATGTACTTGCATGGATACCATTATCTTCCCTCGCTGATTGTTTTGCATCTTTCTTATCTTTTTTTGGATGAACTTTAAGTGCATTAACATAGCTGATGAGTTTCCTGCTTCCCTTTTCCGTCCTTGATGATATTGGTTCCCTTTCTAATTATTTTCTTAAAAGAATAATATCTTATTCCATTCTTTCATAATGTTATTCCTTTTCTTTTAACTAATTTAAAGTATTTCCCTTATCCTTTTTGTTTCTTCTACTTCAATCTTTAGGAGGAAAACTTAATCTTCACCATAATCTACACCCTTTTTTTCTTGTAGTTGTTTTTCTAGTTGATCTACCTTTCTCCTTAGAGGTCTTAGATCTTCCAAGGCACGTGTGACTTCTCTTTCAATGTCCACTTCTACTTCAATCTCTTCTTCAACATTTCGATCACTCATAGCCATGAATATGATCTCTTATTTTTCACCTTCATGCATTTTTAAATTTTTAACATGAGGATATATGCTTGAAGATTTCCTAAAATTGGTCATGTTCCTTTATGATCAACCTTCTAGTGATTAATTTCTCCTAAAGGAACATGCTCTGATACAAATTGTTGGAAATATGATTGTATTGAGAGGGGGGGTGAATCGATATAATGGCCAATTTAAATAGTTTCACAATACATCAAAACTGAAAACATGACAATACACAAATAAATCAAACATCACATAAGAACAATAGATGTACATGGAAACCCTTGTGGGAGAAACCATAAATCATTTTAGTTTCTTCTTCAATATTTGATTATAGCGGTTTACTAGCACTGGACAAAAGGAGACACCAATCCCCTGAAATATGAAATCACTAATTAGGATACATCCTGATTGAGGCACCAACCTTAGAGATATGCAAGCACCATCTTTTCTCAAGCTACAACCTAATTGAGGCACCAACCTCAAAGATGTGTAAGAACCAACATGCCTCAGACTATAACCTAATGGAGGCACCATCCTCAGTGATGTGCAAGCACTGACTTGATTTAGGAAACAACTTGAGAGGCACCAAACTATGAAATCATAGTGGAAATTCTCTTTTCATAACATTTTCCACTTTCATATACAAGTCTTCAAATAAAAATACAAAATAAAATATTCACCCTTAATATGTTATCTTTGAAATTAAACATATCTCTAGAACAACATATGTTTTAATTCTAGTCTTCCAATAGTAGCTTTGACTTTTTTTTCATACTCAACACAAGTTAATCATGAATATACCCAAACTAGTTGCAAGGAATCTCATACCTAGTCAACACGTTTAAAGAACTTGATGAATATAAGGATTAAATCCTTGAATTACTTAAACTAGGCTTCGTGAAAGTCAAATACTAACTCAACAATTTTGCCCTTGGCCTTTTCATGCTCAATCTTTCACAATTATTGCTTGGGCCTTTTTGGCTTCATGATGCAATTTCTCCCATGGATTGGACTTCGACCTTTTGTGCTTGGCCTCCTACAGAGATGGTTTGTCCAATCATTGTGCTGGCTATGGATTTCACTAAATCTAGGGCATCCAAACAGATATCTTTCCCTCTTGGGATTCTATAGATATAGCTACCTTCTCGGGCTTACACAAAGATAGATCACCCTTATAGGATTTTGTTGGCGTTGGAATCAACACTTAGACTACAGCAAGCGCTTGACTAGACACATCTTAAACTCTAAGGTAATTTTAATGTTTTGTTTTATGGGATTGGAAGATGGTATAAAATTTGATTCACTGAAGAGATATTTTGGTCAAATCCACAGTTCTACTAAAGAGGGTATTGTAAATTGATGTGGTAGCAAGGTGAAATTTTGTAGTCTATGAGGAGAAGAAATTGTAAGATGAGAAGAAAAAATAGGTCTATGAAATAAAAATCTACTGTATTTAGTAGAAATTCACAAAAGTGGCAGTTTGAAAATATTCCATTGAGAGAAATCTATTTCTAGTCTGACAAGATTCTCACTGAAATATCATGAAGAATAACTATCATGAATGATGCTCTTCCATTGTTATAACATATATTTTATCAGGAATGCTCACTGTGTGAGACTAACAAAAACTGATAAAACACATAACATGCTTAAGATACTAATAAAAACACATAACATTATGATGATTTGCAAACTGGAACTAGAACAAAGGAGATATGGAAACATAAGTAAAGTAGACGATACACACAACAAATTGGTAATAAGTACTCAGTAGTATCATTCCATTTCATTATAAAAAAAAATTACATATCATATGAGTCAAAATTATATAACCACCAACCAACCTCATATCAATTTGGCATATATATACAAAACATGATACTTTCATCTTCCACAGAAAAAGGTGAATCTTTTTCCAAAAGTTATTATGATATCGTGCAAGAGATGAGGCTTATCTTTTAATCTTAATTACAAAGTGCTATAACATAATGAATATAAAAACATTAAGGCTAACAATTTGAAGTGGTTTGTATGATGTCGCAGTTTTATGGGAAGACTCCTCTTCCATTCTGGTGCAACCAACTCCATAAAAAGTGCAAACAACAGTGAAAATGGTGTGTGGCTATTCCTTGAATGCTGCTCAGTGCCTGGTAAAAACGTGTTGGTATTGAGAGTAGCGGTAGAAAACTATTTGAGAGAAACTCTGCCACCGTTCCACTATTCCTTGCCCCTTTTTTTTTGGTTGAAAACCCTTTGTAATGGCAGAAAACCTAAAACTTTTGGATAGAATGACGAAGGTTCATTTTATGAGAAATTAAAAAGAAACCCTTTGAAACAGGTTTAATTGATAAAGGAGACATGGAGCGGGAGTAATGATAAGCGAGGGGGGTGATGACGTGGTGAAGAAGTGGGACTGATCATAGATCGCGCATCAGAAGTTTTATTAGGAAATGCGAGAGTTAAATGTTGAAAATGACAAAGTGAGATGTGAGATGAGAGCGGAGGTGACGTGGCAGAGAAATGGGACCGATTGCAGATGATGCTTCAGAAGTTTTATAAACATACATACATGTGTAATCAACAACGTTCACTTTATAGGAAATTTAAACAAAACCATAATTTCTCCCACACAATATGCATACACGCGGAATTGTGGTTTTAGGGCCCCACAACCGGGTGACCAATCAGAGGGCATCACACATCAGTTGCCTGCAAGTTTAAATTTACAATGATAATGACTAAACCGTAAACTATGCGATTTGTGAAATTGCGCTGGTGTACTACTCCGACACGTGCCACTCACGTCATCGCATTGTAAATCACTTAACATATCACGTGATCGCCTTAACGGTAAAATTTAAAAACTGTGATTTGCGAAGTCGCTCCATTTGCGCTTTAATCTCAACTGTCAATTTCTTCCCTTTCGGATCTGTGATTGGATCATGGCCATCTGCTCATTCTGCACATGGTTCTTTCTCCATCGCTTCATTCCTTATTTTAATTCCTGGCGAGCTCACTTTAAAAATTATCTGCTTCTCTTCTCCAGATCTCTCGCTCTGTTGGTCAATCTGTTTTCTGCAGGCTGCACTTTGCTTTTAAAGAACTCTGGTTGCCACGAAGCCTTAATTTTCCTGCTTTGAGAGATGATTACCTATTTACCTATAGCCTCTTTACTGAGATAACAAAAATCCCAATGAAATAGCTGCGATTTTCACTATGTGGAATATATGACTTCCATTTCTGAGAAATAGATGCCCTTTATTGTATTACTATTTTGGCAATGAATTTGCAACAAAGGTAGCTATTATTCCAGACCAGATGACTGCAATTTTATTACCCAAACATCGACTAACCTTCAACACTAACATAAGTCAAAATGTATATTTTAACTTATTTTAGGACTGTAAAACACTATGACACTTATTCACTTAAAAATACCTTGATGTTGGGACTCTTTTTAACTTTTATTAAAAATGACTCAAACTTTGGACATGGATTGGGACACAATATAAATTTGAAAATAGTGACACAATGGCGATTACACCATTAAAATTTTTAGTGCTAACATTGGATCCTATTGGGGATAAATTCCTCCTTGTGAGGCTTCAAGGATTGTAGAATTAGTGCCTCAAAAACTCTTGAAACTTAGAAGTCTTCTTGAAAATAAATACTAGGATTGACCATTGACACTTTGGACTCAAGAATGACCATATATACAGACATACGTACCATTGGGAATGGATTTTATTGACACATCACACCGGATATTAACAATGAAGTGACTCAACTGACTTACTAAATAAAGAACCTTTTAAGAAAATGACCATTGACTCGACCTCCAGTCAGCTGATCATCATCCAGATGTTTGAGCATAAAAGTATTATTCTCCAAAACTTTAGCAATTCTAAATGGCCCAAACCACAGATTGTCTTACTTACCATGCTTTCAATGGTCTTCTCTCCTAGCATCCCAACGCAACACCAAATCATTCTCCTGAAACAACTGATGATTTTCTCTTTTATCAAAACATATTTGACTTTAGCCTGATACTTCTGAACTTTTTCCAGCAATGATTCTCTGATTTGGTGTGCCTCTATCAACTGTAGCATTCTCCTTTGGATTGGGTTTTCACGATCAAATTCATCTTGTAGGAACTTCATCACATGAAGAGCTAATTGCAAAGGAATTACAACATCAGTACCATATACAAGCTGAAATGGAGACATTTCAATTGATTTTTTACCACTTGCTCTATCTGCCCACAAAGCATGCTGAGTGTCCCAATTCCTCTTATTTTCAAGCAGCATTTTCTTAATAATCCTTACCAAAATTTTATTGGATGAATCATCCAATCCATTAAATTGAGGGTAATAAGGTGTGGAATGAGTCAATTCAATAACATATTGCTGACAAATTTTTTACATATTAGCAGAATTAAAGGCCATTGCATTATCAGTTACTAATTTTTGTGGACAACCAAGTCTTGACATAATATTTTCCAAAAGAAATTTGATAATTGCTGTATCAGTAGCATTCCTGGTTGGTACAAATTCAATCCATTTAATGAAATAGTCTATAACTGTGAGAATCCATCTATGCTATCCTGATGAAGGTGGATGAATTTCACCGATGAAGTCTAGCCCCCATTGCTGGAAAGGAACATCTGCTGAAATAGGAATGAGAGGTAATGGTAGCAATTTCTGTTTACCAACAAATTTATGAAATTTGACACAAATCCTGACTTTGGAAAAGACATCAGAGAAAAAATTTGGCCAATAATAGCCAGCTCTTAAGATTTTGTTTGCAGTTGCTCTCCAATACAAATTCCCTCCACACACTCCTGCATGTATCTCTGTCATAATTTCCTGGGATTCTGCTTCATCTGCACATCTAACAAGACTCAAACAGGATCCTTCCAGTAAAGTTGGTCTTCCAAAATGAAATAATTCACAGCTCTAAATTTAAAAGCCCTCCTTTTAGACTTCTCCATTTCAGGTGGACAATTGAAATTTAACAAGAAGTAAACTATATCCTTATACCAATATGAATTAAATATTTCAGGCTGATTAGCAATAAATTCTCAATCTTATCCTTTAGCTTCCTCTACATTCATATTTAAATCTTTGCAATTAGATGCAGCCATCAAGCGAGCCAAGCCCTGACCCTTTATCAATTTAGTTGGTTTGATTTCAACATAAAATTCTAGAATTTTGGTCAGCCATCGTCCCCTCCTTCCATCTGTATCTGGCTTCAACAACACATCTTTAACAATGATATCTGGTGCAAATTTTTTTATTTTTGAATGTAGTACATAAAATCGAAAATAATTTAAAACCTTTATTAGTGCATATGTTTGTTTTTCAGTCATGTTGTACTTCAATTCAACATCCCTTAAAGCATGACTGAAAAATGAAATTGGCTGCTCCAAACCCTCCTTGTTCTTCTGTAGTAAGACAATTGCAATTTTTTGTTCTGAAGCATATGAAAAAAATCAGAAAATCCTTTTCAAAGTCAGGAGTTATCAAAATTGGAGCTTCAATCAAGGTAGATTTAGTTGGTGAAAAATAATTCTTTGCTTCATATCTCCACTTAAATTCTGCATCTTTTTTCAGCAAGACATTTATATGTTTGATCAACTCTGCAAAGTTAGGAACAAAATGCCTCATAAAATTGATTTTCCCTAAAAATGATTGCAATTCCTTTTTATTTCTTGGAAAACCAATCTTATGAATAGCTTCTACCCTTCCTGGATCAATATAGATTCCACTTTCTGTTACAATATGTCCCAATAACTTACCTTCTTGGACAATAAAATATGAATTTTTTGGGTTTAAGGACAAACCAAACTTTCTGCATTTGTCAAAAATTTGCTTCAAATGTTTCAAGTGATCTTCATCAGATATTGAATATACTGTGATGTCATCCAAATAGATGACCAAAAATCTATCCTTTTCTCCCGCAAAGGCAATATCCATTTCCCGTTGAAAGGTTTATCTTTCATTCATCAAACCAAATGGCATTTTGTTGTACATGAATGTGCCCCAAGGTGTGGTAAATGTTGTATTTTCTCTGTCTTTCCTGTCAACTAAAATCTGATTATAGCCTGAAAAGCCATCAATCATTAACAGTCTTTGGATCCTGCAACTTTTTGCAAGATATAATCCATCTTGTGTAGTGGATGGTTACATTTTAATGAACACCAATTCAGGTTGCGAAAATCGACACAAATCCTTATCTCTCCATTATTTTTCCGAACCGGGACTATATTAGCTACCCAGTTAGAAAATATCAAAGGAAGAATTATCTTTGCTTCCCATAGATTTCTAATTTCTTTCTCAATTATTGGGAGCAACATGGGATTTGTTGGAAATACTTGGGGTGGGGGGGGGGGGTGAATCAATATTCCTTTCAATTAGAGCATTAGTTAATCTTAAATTATTATCTCTGTTTGTAAAATGATAGCAGTAAACAAAAGGAACAAAAATGCACACAATTTTTAAGGTGGAAACCCACTCCGGGACAAAAACCACCTAATGATTTTCTAATAATTCTTTAATATTCAGCTCCAATTGAAAACAAAGCTCCAACTTCCTAGAGTCTAGAAAAGCATTCTTCTCCAGCTCCCACTGGATGGATGCTCCAACGCCCAAGATTCTTAAGTAGTCAACTGAATGGATGCCCCAATACCAAATGAGATACAAATCACCCTAGCACCAGGCTTACCACCCTGAAGCTTTCACAGGCTTGAACCTATTGGTGACTTCATGCACTAGCCTAGCACCACCCTACCACCCTATAGAAGAATAAAATAAGAGTGGACTCCCATACCAGGGAAAATGGTCCACTTTACAATGATATAGAATGATGTATAAGAAGAATACACATTAGAACAAAACCACAACTATGACACAACCACCTAATGATGATCCTAGACCTCCCGACACTGCCTCTTCAACTCTTGGTAGATAGACACTAGTACAATTTTTACAATAATGTATTTAAAATGACTTAGTACAAAGATACCTTTACAGTGACAGTATGCAGTGCTACCCACGTGAAGACTTCATGTGATAAACTTCTTGATGTTGTTCTGCACCTTGATTTCTTCTCTTGTCATGCTACCATCTATTGCACGTTGCTTTGTTTTTTTGCCCTAGAAAGTTTTTTCCTTTGCAGCCCTTGACAACACATGATCTAACTTTTTCTTTCCTTCTAGGAGCTCGATATTGAATCTGGTGTATCTCTATTATTTCAGATCCCCAATATGTGATTTTCGGCCCTATATTAGTCCTATGAGTCTTTTTTCCAATGCCACAGGTCTGACATAATTTGGATTCTTCAAGAGAGAGTTATGCCCCTTATCTCACAATGCCCTAAGTATGGATTTTTTCAGTAGAGCGAACTTGTACGACGTGCCACGTGTCACTGTTTTTCATTCGGATCTGAAATTGATACATAAAAAACTATAGTTTGTGCAATATCTACCACTTTTTACAGAATTCCAATCCGCTACTCTGAGAGAGAGTTATGACGATTTTACCAAGGTCACTTCTTTGAGATGAATTTCAGGAGTCTGCAAAAACAGTAACTTCCACAGATCACATCTTCAAAAATTTTGTGCACCTTGATCTGAAATTTTTACAAGAGATTCCTCAAGATTTTGGCTTCGCCTTATTAAAAATTTCAGCTTCTTAACCTTTGTAAAAAAAATGTTAGAGCGGAAATTCCACGATGACCTGTTTCAGATAGAAAAATCCCTGCATAAGGAGGATATGAGGATCACAATTTATATAAATGCTTAGGTTGAGAGGGGGCTTCAACAAGTGAACGCGGGAGGGATTTTAGGAGCTTAAAAATGATTAATTATTGAAATTTTAATGACCCATGCCACAACCCTATGGGGTTTTAGCCCACTAACTGGGGTTACAAACTTCAAACATGAATATCTCTCAAACCGTGAAGAATTACGTGGCGTGCCATATATCAACGAAAATGTCTGACAAGTAGAAACCATCAAACACATTCTTGACCTAGAATATAGTAATTTTTTAGGTCAGAATTCCCATGCAATATTGGGGTAGCCCCTAGTGCTGCTTAGGTTGACATCAATGACATTCGTTGATCAACAGGATTGATGTGTTAGATTTTTTGTGCTATAGGCTTTGCATCTATTTTCAAAGGGATCTTGTGCTCCATTATGCTATTATCATAAGTTTTCAACTCATTATAAGACCATGCAAAAATATCAGCAAATTCCTTCAGTAGTTTGATATATTTTGTTCTGGTTTCTTTAGGAATGAATTTAGACACTTTGACTAATTTTGGCCGATCTTCTGTACCAATGTTACATTCTATTGTACTCTCTCCATCAACCTTTCTTTCAGGCTTGAGAAAAACATCATTATTATCAAACAGTCTTTCTAAAGGAACTAAACCCTTAGGAATAAAGTTAGTTTTCAGATCTATAATGTTTTTCCCAGCCATAGTTTTCTTAAAAGGGCTGCTATTTTGGTTTTCAACAATTTCTCTCTCATCATCAATTTGTATGTCTGCAAACTCTTCTACACACTCTAAATTTTTTTGAATCTCCCTTTCATCCTCAAAAACTTGCCAGTGCTTGATGTTATCGGGAATTGAAGGTCTATTTTTTATTTGAACATCATAGAATTCCTTGACATCTGGAGGAAATTTGAAATTATTAGTAGCAATAGCTAGTGAATCAAGAATTTGATTTTCTTCTCTAGTGACAAAATTTATATTAAATGTTGAAAATTAATGCTCAATCAAATCCTATATTTCATTCCTATAATTCTTCAATTTGGAATTTCTCACTTGGTAATTGTTTCTCACCCACTTAATCACCAATTCTGAATCACCAAAGGCAATTGGCTATTTTTCTCCCATATCTTTCGCTGCCTTCATACCCAACACAAGTGCTTCATACTCAGTCGTGTTGTTAGTGGTAGAAAATTGCAGTTTGTATGATATGGTTACCTTCTGCTGAGTAGGATAAATGAGGACTACACCGGCTCCCGATCCCTCCCTTGATGAGGCTCCATCAAAGTAAAATTTCCAGATCTCTCCTCCTTCTAAATGTTGATCATTTTCACTTTGAAAGTGTTGTTTTTCACTTATTTCAGGCTGGAAATAATTATCATCAGCAGAAAGGTGCAGAATTGATGATCCCAATTCCTTTTCTTCAGCATATATGGGATGATTTGATGGATTGTGCTGATCACTAATGATGTAGGCCATTTGAATTTCCCTATAAAGCCTTCCGAATTCCCCTCCAAATACTGGGATGGTAGCTTATGACATGTCCATCTGAAGGGTACCTCCCAATTTTTTAGACCAAGATCTGGAAAGTAACATCCCAAATCTAGAAGGAATGTCAACAACTGCAATGTCCATCACTAAGCTCTTCATAGGCAGCTGGGTAAGGGAAAAAACCAAATCCTTAATCACTCCTAGACACTTGACTTTTTTGGAGTCAAAGGTGTAAAGTTCATGGTATTTCTTGGTGATCTCTAATCCCAATTCATCCATCACTTTCTTTGGTATGAGATTGTGGGAAGCTCCAAAATCTAACAGACAATTATGCAACAATTTGTCATGTATGTTAAGTGACAGGTAGAAAGGTGGTGAGTTATCATCATTTTGGTCTTGGACATGATAGCTTAGATAAAAAGTGGGATGCTCATCCTCAAGGTTGACTAAATCAGGAGTGAGAGGAGGTTGAAATAAACTCTTAAAAGACTCTTTATATGATGGTTTTTTCAATAATTCCAGTAGCGGGAGTGAAATTTTGATTTTATTCAATTCAGATTTGAAATTGAAATAAATTGGAACTAATTCCTTATTTTCTGTAGTAATTTTAACAATTGGGGCAAAATTTTGAGGTGGAGGAACCTCATTTACCTTAGCCTTCTGTTTAGCAGCTTGTTTATATGAATTTGATTTTTGTTGAGGCTACTAAACATGCCCTTTGGATCTCAAAGGGTAATTTCTATTTTGAACTTCCTGTTGGCTTTTATCATTCAGTGCATAAATTTGAGAATTCATATCATCAAAAAACAAACAAATCCTCGATCTATCTTCATATTCCTGCAATGTCAAACATGTTGACTGTGAAGTCTCAACCCACAAGGTTTATTTCTTCATTTTCTTCTTGTTCTTCTTCAACAAAATTATTCAAAGGAGGCTGAACATTTTGGTCATCAACATTCCTCCTTGGGGGCTATAGGATTTTTTGAGGCTGAAAAGGCCTCCCGAAGGGAGCCTGATTTCTATTAGCTTTGTTTTGATTGGCTCTAGCAGCTGGTTTATTTGCTACCTCTAATTTTGACATCTTAGAGGCAAGTTCCTTGATCAAATTGGAAATTTGATCGATCTTTTCTTCTACTGAAAGAGATTTAGAAGAAGAAGGGTTTTCTTCTTTCATCTTCTTTTTATCTTTTGCCTTTTCTTCCTCCATTTTTAATTTATTAGAAGCAATGAGATTAGAATGAACTCCAATTGCAACCTCTTGCATAATTGTCAGTGTCTGTGATTTTTCAGCCCTCAACCATAAGGCAAACTTAGAATCTAAAGCATTTTCAAAATTTATCATAGCTATGGTTTCAATGGGTTTAATTTCTTTAAGAATTTTTTGATAAATCTTATTAAACCTCTTAGTAAAATCAACTAAAGTCTCATCTGCCTTCTTCTTCAGAGTTCCAAATTCTGTAACATAATAAACATAGTCTTTCCTATCACCCCAATGCTTCAAAAATATCTCTTCTAATTCATCAATTCATGTAATTGAATTTTGAGCCAGACTTCTAAACCATTTTCGAGCGTCGCCATCCAAGCTCTAAACAAATATTCTTAACCAGACATCTTCAAGTTCAATATTCTAAATGTCAGTATAACTATAGAACTCCACTAAATGTTCTTCAGCAGAAACTCCTTCTCCCTCCCCAGTGTATTTTGGAATATATTTCAAGCAATCACCTTGGGGAAGTGCATGCATGTGTTGAGGGAGAACAAGTGGCGCGTATCTCGTAGCCAATATTTGCTGCATCCTTGTAAGGGCAGGCTGAGCCATATTTTGATGATGTACAATTGATGTAGCTATTTGAGAAATATGAATTACAATTGGTGAATTCTGATTTTGATTTAGGATAGCAGAAAATTGGGGGTCTTGAACTGATTTTTCAGGCTTTGGAACTGAGAAGAGTGGGTTTTCAAAAATATAAATAGAGGATGTCTTGGCTTCTCCTTCAGTAGAAGAATCAGAATCTAAAGTTGTCTCTTGAGGGGATGGAGTTAATTCAACTTTATTTTTTTGAGCAAGGAAATAAGATAAATTAAAAGTAAGACCTTTAGGTACAAACTCTTCAAATGGATGAGAGGAAGATGACCCAACAAATGGATTTGGAGAGAAAGTAAAATATTCTTGCTGAGGGGTGACAAGAGACTGGTATTCAGGATGAGTCTAAAGGAAGTTTAAAATAGTATTGAAATCTTCTTCAGTCAAAATATCCCTATCAAGAAAAGGTGCAATAACCAATACTTGTTCTAATTCCCCTTCAGTCAGCACAAATTCTTTAGACTTCTTTTCAAAACTTATAAATTCAGTTTCTTTCTCTTTGACTAGAAAAATACTTATTTCAAATTTACTAGGTGATGAGTAAGAAAAACTTTCAATTGAGCCAAGTTTAACAACATCCACTTTATTTTCTAGGAGAGTAGCTTCAACTTGATATTTTTCAACATAATATTTTGAAACTAAAACATCTTTAGATTCTAAAGTAGATAGAGGTACCTTTTGCTTTGGAATGTACTTTTTGTGTACCTTCTTCACTGATTGAGATTTGGCTTCAACTGATCTCTATTTTTCTTTAGCATCTTTGATGATTTTCTCTGGGTTAGCAGCTGGAGTTACAGTTGGAGATCTCTAATTCCTCCTTGAAGAAGGAGGTCTTGAAACCCCTCTTCCTCTTTGTGGAATCTTTAGGTGAACAAATTTGCAGTCTTCTTCAGGTCACCAATTCTTGTTCACCATAAAGAACTGATTATCAGCAATTCATAACAATAGAATCAGGATAATACTTCATTACAAGGCCTTTGACTCCCGCCAGATGCACAAAAAGATGTTGGCGCTGGAATCAACACTTGGATTGCAACAAGCGCCTAACCAGACACATCTTAAACTTGAAGGAAATTTTAATGTTTTGTTTTATGGGATTGGAAGATGATATAAACTTTGATTCACTGAAGAGAGATTTTGGTCAAATCCACAGTTCTACTAAAGAGGGTATTGTAACTTGATGTGGTATCAAGGTGAAAGTATGTAGTATATGAGGAGAGGAAATTGTAAGATGAGAGGAAACAATATATCTGTGAAACATAAATCTACTGCATTTAGTAGAAATTCACAAAAGTGGCAATTTGGAAATATTCCATTGAGAGAAAGTTATTTCTTGTCTGACAAGATTCTCACTGAAATATCATGAAGAATAACTATCATGCGTGATGCTCTTCCAGTGTTATAACATATATATTATCAGGAATTCTCATTGTGTGAGACTAACAAAAACTAATAAAACACATAACATGCTTAGGAGAATAATAAAAACACATAAAATTAAGATGATTTGCAAACTGGAACTGGAATAAAGAAGATATGGAAACACAACTTAAGTAGACAATACACACAACAAATTGGTAATAAGTCCTCGGTAGTATCATTACATTTCATTCAAAAAAAATATTACAGATCATATGATTCAAAATTCTATAGCCACCAACCAACCTCGACTTCATATCAGTTTGGCATATACATACAAAACATGATACCGTCATCTTCCAAAGAAAAAGGTGAATCTGTTTCCAAAATTTATTACGATCTTGTGCAAGAGATGAGGCTTATCCTTTAATCTTCATTACAAAGTACTATGACATAATAAAAATAACAACATTAAGGCTAACAATTTGAAGTGGTTTGTATGATGTGGCACTTTTATGGGAAGACTCCTCTTACGTTCTGGTGCAACCAACTCCATTAAAAGTGCAAACAACAGTGAAAATGGTGTGTGGTTGTTCCTTGAATGCTTCTCAGTGCCTGGTAAAAACATGCTGGTACTGAGAGTAGTGGTAGAAAACTGTTTGAGAGAAACTTTGCTGTTGTTCCTTTCCCCTTTCTTTTGGTTGAAAACCCTTTGTAATGGCAGAAAACCAAATTTTTTTAGATAGAATGATGGAGATTCATTTTATGAGAAATTACAAAGAAACCCTTTGAAACAGGTTTAATTGATAGAGGAGACATGGAGCAGAATTAATGATAAGTGAGGGGGGTGATGACGTGATGAAGAAGTGGGACCGATCACAGATTGCATATCGTGCATCAAAAGTTTTATCATGAAATGTGGGAGTTAAATGTTGAATGGCGAAGTGCGATGAGAGCAGAGGTGACGTGGCAGAGAAATGGGACCGATCGCAAATGATGCATCGGAAGTTTTGTAAACATACATATGCATGAAATCAACAATGATCACTTTATAGAAACTTTAAACAAAACCACAATTGCTCCGAAACAATATGCACACATGCAGAATTGTGGTTTTAAGTTCCCACAACCTAGTGACCAGTCGGAAGGCATCGCACATCGGATGCCCACAAGTTTAACTTTACAATGATAACGGCTAAACCGTAAACTATGCGATTTGCGAAATCACGTTGGTGCGCTATGCCAACACGTGCCCCTCACCTCATTTCATCACAAATCACTTAACATACCACACAATCGCCTTAATGGTAAACTTTAAAAACTGTGATTTGCGAAGTCACTCCATTTCCTCTTTAATCTCAGTCATCGGTTTCTTCCCTTTCGGATTTGCGATTGGATCATGGCCATCTGCTCATTCTGCATGCGATTTTCTTCATTCCTTAGTTTAATTCATGGTGAGATCCCTTTAAACATTCTCTGCTACTCTTCTCCGGATCTCCCACTCTGCAGGCTACAATTTTCTTTTAAAGAACTCTGGTTGCCACGAAGCCCTAATTTTCCTACTTTGAAAGCTGATTACATGTTTACTTGTAGCCTCTTTACTGAGATAACCAAAATCTCAGTGAAATACCTGCGCTTTTCACTGACTGGAATATATGACTTCTATTTATGAGAAATAACTGCCCTTTACTGTATTACTGTTTTGACAATGAATTTGCAACAAAGGTAGCTATTATTTCAGATCGGATGGCTGCAATTTTATTACCCAAACATCGACTAACCTTCAACACTAACATAAGTCAAAATAGATATTTTAACTTATTTTAGTACTCTAAAACACTATGACACCTCTCACTTAAAAATACCTTGATGTTGGGACTCGTTTTAACTTTTATTTAAAATGACTCAAACTTTGGACATGGATTAGGACACAAAAAAAAAAAACAGTGACACAATGGCGATTACACCATTAACATTTTCAGTGCTAACATCTTCCACAAAGATAGCTCACCCTTAATATGAGCTTTCATAGATATAGCTTTCCTTTTGGAATTTTAGAGAGATAGCTCGCCCTTATGTGATTCCACAGAGATAGATCCCCTCTTAGGGTTCCATAGAGATAGATCCCCTCTTAGGGTTCCATACAAATATCTTGCTTTCTCGACTTCCATAGATATAGCTTTTACTTTTTGGCTTTCAAAAAGATAGCTTGCCCTTACAGGTTGTGGTAACTTAGTGCTTACCCATACAACTAGACTTAGACCATCAATCTGTGACTTCTTCATATTGTCACACTGGATCCATTCTCCTTGTCATTCGATCAACCTCACTTAAAATTTCATCGTGCTACTCAATGAGAACACACTTGATTCATCAATATGGATCTAAAGTATATATATATATACTTTTACGTCATATAATTCAAATAAGTGCCAACCCAAAACCATTATATGATCAATTGATATAGATAAACATTGCATCAACACTGATGTGGATGCACTTTGTTGGCTATCATGTTGGACCATAAGACCACCTCCCAAAAATCTGTGCTTACCTAGATAAACATTTTTTTTCCCGACACCAATGCTAAGTCTTGTTGTTTTATCCCATAGGACCACCTTCAAAACCGTGTGTATACCATCGGTTTGAATCCAACCTTTTATCCCTTGAGGGATTAATATATTTGTTGTTTGACTTGAAGTCGTGACTTTTCTCTTAAACATTTGGTTGAAATTATGTTGATCTCATCATGATGGGTTATTGACGTCATTGTGCCATGCGACACTCTTTGTGTGGTGCCATGTGCCACTCAAAATTGACCCAATCTTCCATTCAAAAATGTCAATTTTCCATGCCATGTGTCACCTGTTGTATTCTACATTTCATCATAAATGATAACATCAATGTCATGCTATCCTTGGCATGTCATCCTCGCCATGTTGTCATGTCCACGTGTGATCATCTTATTGACCAAGCTATTTTGCACATCATCCTAATTATATTATCACTTTTTTACGTCATGATACCACATGTCGAGGTGACACGGGTCCATGCCATTCTCTCCATACTAGCCATGTCAGTAATTCTACATCATTCCTGCCACATGTTGAGGTGATACATATCCATGTATTAGTACTAGCCATTGTAGCAATTATACATATTCCTACCACGTGTTCACGTGATAAGGGTCCATGTATTATCTATGTAAAGAGAATATTGCCAAAATTGAACTTGTGAGGGGGTCCACACCAATCATGGCCATTGATCAACTATACATTATACCACCATGTAATCCAACCTACCTTCATGTTAACATTTGGTCATATTGTTATGCAAAATTATGATCTATGGATAAATCAAATTCCCTAAGTGTGGTGCTAGGCACTTAGAACAATAGATTAAATACTTTTCTATCACTTTCTCTAAGAATAAATAGACACACAGAAAGATAGAAGAACCTACTTGTGATCCAAGCACTTCCTATTCTCCTTCTGTCACTTTTGCTGTAGCCTCCAATCCAACTTAGATCGCCAAATTGATTCCTGCAAGTATAAACAGAGAACAACAAACAAATTGCAATATACAGATGCCTAATTATCTTAATCGCTTAAATCGATTAAACATGAAACATACACATCATTCAAGAATCCATTGCACGAGAAATAAAAACATAAACAAATACATATATGGGAAAATGAACAACAATATATATTAAAGAATAGAAGGGGGAGGTTACAACCAATGATCGATTTGATGTCACCAAATCCAGCTTCATTTTAGCCTCATCACATTCAGCATCTCAACAACAACATATCACTTCTTTCACTCTCTCAATTAAGAATCAAAAAACATTTCTTTACCAAAATTCTTCCTTCCCTAGCACTAGGAGCCGTGCTCAATTTATAGGGAAACTGATGGTATTTTCTCAATGAATGGCTTTCTAATAATAGGCAAGACATGTTTCCAAGTTCAGAGGTGTTAGATGGACACTTAGATTTAAAGTTTTACACATATGGAATCTTCTAGAAGGCATTGTCCATGTGGAGATTCTGGAACAATGAGAATTTTGCTCCCATTTGACCAACGCACCCTTGAATGTCGGGAAGTGCATTGCAGTGCACCCTTGAATGGAGGGAGATACATATGCAATGCAGTTAGTCCCTTGAGAGGTAGCATTGGTGAGCTCATAAGTGATATAACATATACTTCAAACCTTAGAAATCTGACAATAGAAGCCATGAATGATTTGTTCTTCTCTTAGGGCATATAGAAATTGAAATTTAAGGGGATGATATACCCTATTTCATTGGTCCTGGGGAAAATTTCTAGTTTGACCAGGTCATCAGGGATGATGCCCAAATTGACCTATAACAGCTACCCCTAATGCATGAATTCAAAATAATAACAATATTTTTGAATGAGATGCTTTACGACGTGATGGGCTGGAACTGAAGCGGAGTGGCGACCTAGATCAATATTACAATACATTACATCATCATATTTTCATATTGATCATGAATTTCTGAGGGAGGCATTCCCATTCGTAGCACATAAACTATTTAATAACATGTACATAGTGCAGAAAGTCATCTACATTGGAATGTTGCCCAATATAGACACACCTACAGATATAGGGCCATGTTCGGATGACGATTGGTATGTAAGGTCACCGTTCAGATGACGTGTACAACAATCTTGAAATCGAAGCCGAGATGGCTGAAACTAGATCCGGGGTCTTCTTATCTCGTTCACTTGATCGTTTGGGTACAATTCTAGCCATGTGAATATAAGATTTGTAGTCGAACATGGTAATACATCGTTTGATTACCAGCCAATGATGTGAGCTGTTAACAAACATGAGAGAACCACCATTTATGTGAATGGATCTTAAGGTATTGCAGTACATTTCGTAAGGCATGAATTGATGATTTGATGTCGAACGACAAACAAAATAATTCGGTCAAAGGTCCGAAAGTGAGGATCTTGTCAATGCTATACCAAGCCTCATGGTACTGGTAGATCATGTTTCTAAGTAAACTTCCTAGATGATGATTTGATGTAGACAGGAAGCCACTTTATCGCGAAACGAGATTTACTGATTTCAGAGACAAAATGTGACTTCATATAGCAATGTTCAGGGATGAATTTCATGAAAATGAAAGTTTATGAGTATTTCAGAAGGATGAGTATTCACTGGATGATTTCTCTTGAACATATCGGCGACACTAAGATGAGTTGGCAACATTGACCCAAAAACGAAGTGAAGGTATGATGAACCATAGGTATGAATTAACGTCAAGAATATTACCCAGCCCATAGAATCACGATGATGGAGTGAAGTGTTATGTTCAAGAGCGACCTGCTCCCGTAAAATTTATGTTCTCTTTCCCAAATTTTTCCCGGTCATTTTTCAACCAATACCTCTTTATTTTTTAACAAGCTTGAGGATGATAACATATGCTTGATATAAAATTCAACCCTTCCAGCGAATATGCATCGCTATTTAATAATTTAACGAGTCTAGTGATAAATGAAACTTGATTCTTGCCATGATCGACAAGCCCGTCACTATTTTATGTTTTAATGAGCCTAAAGTTAGTGAAAACCCAGTCCTTTTTCATATTTAGAGAGTTTGAAAAAGAGGAAAAAAGAAAACTCTATAAGTAATTTTTGTAAAGTTGTTGCTTAGATTCATAAAAGTGTAAAATGATATATGAGAGAACCTCCTAGCCATGTTTGACTAAGGTTTTCAATTTTCGTAAATAATCTATCTCAGTCCGGAAAAGGGTTAAACTTATACTGAGTAGATGTCAATTTATTTACTTTTACTATCTCGAAAAGACAAGTGCTCGACAATATTTTCACATTATCGAAGTCTAAAAACAGCTAAAAGAAGACTCCAGGGGTTCCTTTTTCGTTGTTATCGAAGCTCAAAAAAGAGATAAATATGCGCTTCAAGTATTTCTTTATTTTTATCAAAGCTCAAAAAATAAGGATAAAAGTATGCTTTGGGGTCAAATCATTCTCGAAATAAATGTTCATGACTAATCTGCTATCAGTTGAAAACCTGTTCAGAACAACATCAAATGGATTAAAAATACCTATTTCATGATAAAAAATGAATAAAACCATAGTCGCAGCAATAAATATGATTTGAAAATAATTAAATGACTAATTAAAAGAGTTTTACTGTTCATTTTTACCATTTGAAAGTTACCATTTCCATTTTGAAGCTTTGAACCTATTTTTGCCCTCGAACTTCAGTTGTTGGTTGTGATCAATTATGTGGATGTATTTCCTCGCCGTTTGATCTAGGTTGGTGCCATAAACCTCCTCTTTCCTTCAGTAGTATTTTTGTTTCATTTCATTGCAATTTTAGGAATTTGGGCCCCTTAGGGTAAATTTATTTTCAAAAGAGGGAAACACATCCTTAGATGTTGAAACCTGCATTGGAATGCACATGAAATGAAGGCTAGGTGCATATGCAACGCACTATCTCTTGACCAGGGCCGCGTTGGGCGCAATTCACATTTTTTATTCTTGCAGTGTGCCCAAATTTAGCCTAGTTTTTGCATGAAAAGAGTCATAATGAGTCTTATGGTTGTATTTTAGGGATTCAACGAACCAAAATGAAAATGACTTGGAGGGAAAGAGAGAATGAAGAACAAAACATGATTACCTTAAATGATCAGGGTATTGTAAGAGCCCTCAGATATTGTGGGTTATTGAAGTACTTCTGTCTATCAGGTACGAGGCAACATATGGAACTATTTGAGTTCCTTGTTCGTGCATGGGATTCGACGATTGAGGCATTTCATATTGGGAATAATGTAGTCCTAATTTTAGTTGAGGATATCTATTTTATGACAGGCTTCTCAAGGAGAGGCCTACCCATTTCTCTCTCATGGTCTGCTCTCGGAGGAGAGATGATGAGAGACTATATATTGCAATATTGCAATCCAGGGGCAAAGCCTAGCAAGGATGGAAAAATAAAAATTCGCGATGTTCGTGATTTTCCATTGAGAACCATCTTATTCACGATTGCAAAGCTTGCTGGTACCTCTACACTCCATGTAGTGAACATATCTTATATGCAGTATGTGTTAGAGTGCGTGGAACCAACATTTTTCAATTGGGTTGAAGCCGTACTTTCTTTAATGAAAGAACAACTGAGCAAGGCAAAGGGAGGAAGGAAGAAAAAATTCAACTATGGTTCGATCCTCATTTCTTTTTTCCTTAGAGTGGATTCCACTGATGTAGCCTCAGGATGTGACATTGAGTATATCTAACCCTAGAGAGCCAATGATGTAGATATGGGTAGAATTGATGGCTAGACATGCTGGTCAATTGACCATCGTGTTATCGACTGCATTCTTCACCTAGTTTAGGCGACATATTATCGCCATTGATGACTATGCATATGCAGGCATCGACTTCTGAGGAGATCCAGACTTAGCTTTACCAGAAGGCGCTCAGTGGGGTGCAATTGGTAAGAATGTTTTGACCATGTTTTTTTATTTTTCTAAGGTTTATACATGTTTTTGTATTTAAATGTTTTCCCAAGACTAAACTAAATTTTTGATGTAAGTAAAATGTGGGTCGAGTTCGACTAGTGGGAGAGCCAGAGCATGGAGCGGATGAGCCAGCATAGAGGGATGTTGGGAGATCAGTCCTTCAGGATTTATAGATGGCTGAGACTCTTGTTGAGTTTCAGCAGGACATATGGGGGTTGAACTTTGGGATTCCGGATTTCCGGATCCAAGAGTTACCCATGCGACTACAACGCCATACTATTAGTGTTCCTAACCACTGGATGCGGTTACTGAGTAGGATAGCTAGATCAATAGCATGTTATCATGAGCACAACTAGTTTACTTTTGACATGTTGCATACATTTTGAGGTCAGATGACCTATGTGTCTTGGGCACAAATTTTGTAAAAAATATAACTATCTATCTATTTGATTTCAGTGTTTTCCTCTGTTTACTGCATAGTCCTATTCAATTATGTGAATGTATATTTACATGTGTCGCAAATGTCTATTTATAACATAATTTGCTAAAGAATCAGTAATGTGTTCAAGTTTTTGGAAATGTGTTGATATTGAATGAAACCAAAATGTCTTTCCAAAAGTCGAACTCTTAGGAACATACAATGTAGTGTTGGATTTCTAATAGTATAAACACTAGTAAGTTGTAATACCACAAGTTGTGAGTCTAACTTATGATGATGCGGTTAATACCAAATGAAATGGCATCAGAGATAAGTTCGATCAATGCACTATACTCAGCAATATTTTTTGTAGATTGACCGATACAAATCCCTTGAAAACTCACTAACTCGTTGTTCAGAGCAAAAATGGCCCATGCTGCAGAGGATAGATTCTGCATACTATGACTAGCACCATCAGCATACCCAAAAAATGGTTCCAAAGATTCAGACATCTGCGAGGAAATGTAAAGAAGATTACTAAATTCAAGAAAACTATAGAAAAAAAACTAAGACAGTAAATGCAAATCAACAACATATATACAATATAATACAAAAAATTACTGCACTCATGATTAACCATAGTAACGTTTCAGAAAAAACCCATTTCGAGGCTACGCCAATGGAATTCCATCATAATCTACCAACTCATAGGCACCCTTACCAAGTAAACAATGTTACCAATGAAACGGGAACTCTAGCCCAAAAAGACTCAAAAAACATGAAAAAATGCCCCAAAACCAAAAAGTGTGTATTCCAGAACGCATTTGTTTTTTTCTCAAGGTCAAATTTCACCTTTTTATAAAATTATGCTAAAAACGAAATTGTTTCTTGAAAAAATGATTGAAAAAAAACCTTCAAAACAAAACGAGTTGATGCTGGAATAACAAAAAAAACATTGTGTCACACTTTTGACACATTGTAACAATGGAATTAAAGACAACATATTAGGACATTGAAAAATCGTACAATTCTAAATTTTTTGATAGATGATGTTAAATATAAATAAAATCATGTCTGAAGGGCTTATCATTTCGAACAATTTTTATCCAGGTTGTTAAACATAAAATATCTTGACTCTAAACAACCATAAAATTGTAATTATTTTCAACCATAACATTAAAGATAAAATTTCGTAGCGCATAAAAACCTTAATGACAAGTTGTAAATCTCAAGTTTTTAAATCTTAAGTTTTCAAGATACTTGAACCATGAAATTATGGAGAAATTATATGACTTAATATAGAAGGCAAGAAAAAGCTAGATCATGTGTTGTCAAGGGCTGCTCTTTAGTGATTATGCCACCCTTATCCACACCCTTAGTTAGAGATGGTAAAAGGGACTTAATGAACCACTCAGCAAAGAGCTGATTAGGAAAAAATGTCTTAACCATTCTACGATGACGACGCCACTCATGAATATGATCAGAAATGTGAGTAGCATTAGTCTGTTTAAAATTAGTCAAGAGTTCCGTTGCAGTTTCATATCATATGAGTAACTAGAAGTGGGTCAAAAATAAAGTAGCTAGGGCAGTGAAATTATCAAATGAAGCTCTTGTAACTCAACGTACCATTTTGCGGCTGGAACAGTGAGCATATGCTGGAAAATACATAGTCGAACAAAGTCATCATTTAGGGAGTTAGATGAACACCACAAATAATAAGTCATAACATGAGTCGAAGGGTTTTCTCCAAGGTTTCCATTGAGCTTAGGAATATTTGAGGGTAATTTATGGGGTATCACCAGCCACCAAGTAGCATAATTGATTGGGTCATTGGTGAGCCGGTTTAAATCCAGTAACTCTAAAGTTGCAACAAAGGGCAACTGTCGATTAAGTTCAGGTTTAGCATAGCCAAGGTATGATGGAATTTCTTGGGAAACAGGCCTCTAAGTACCATCATAAGTAATCTGTTGTTGGTAACCTAGAGAAGGGTTGTTTTGATAAGTAAACACTTGAGGATTCTATTGACCAAAACCCGGGTACGCTACTTGTTGAAATGAAGGTTTTGGCATTTGCGCTTGTGGTTGCCAATAGGTCTGTCCACCAATATTATAACCCAAACAAAGATAGCTTGGATTTGGTTGAGGATAGGTATAACTTGGTTGCAGGTGTGGCATCCCATAATATGGTAATCCAGCTTGTGAATAAATGATTCCGGATACAGGTGGTTGTTGTAAACCAACCGAAGGAGTTGGAGTCTGAGGGCCCAATACTTGAGGGTATTGGGTTGAAACACCTACCTAAGATGATTGAGGTACAACAGCTTGAGTCTGTAACAGGGGTAAAGATGTATTAACAAGTGGAATTGATGTGGGTGCAACATGCTGAACCAGTTGATACGAGTGTACAACCATTTGTGGTTGGATGGGCAGAGTGGGCTTCCACTGAAAAACATTCATTCTGAAATTAGGATGACCAAATAACGATGAAGTACTATCAATATGGGTGACCATATGTTTCCCCCCAACATGAGGAGTATAATAAGATGGAAAATATTGTTCTCCAAATGCGGGGAGTCCAGTTGAAAGTGTACTGGATGGAATATACCCAGATGGACGAACTTGATATATGAAGGTTCAGAAGCTGAAATTTTTATGAGGCGAAGCAGAAATCCCGAGGAAGCTCCTGTGAAAATTTCAGATCAAGGTGCGCAAAATTTTTGGAGATATGATCTGTGGAAGTCAGTGTTTTTGCAGGTGCCTAAAATTCATCTCAAAGAAGTGACCTTGGGAAAATCATCATAACTCTCTCTCTGAGTAATGGATTCAAATTCCGTAAAAAGTGGCAGATAATGCAGGGAATTTAGTTTTTTCTCTATCAATTTTAGAGACGAATGAAGAAACAGTGACATGTGGCACACCATACAAGTTATATCTACTAAAAAAATCCATAATTAGGGCATTGTGAGAGATTGGGCATAACTCTCCCTTGAAGAATCCAAATTGGGTCAGACCTGTGGCATTGGAAAGACAACTAAGAGGAATACTATAGGACTAAAAATCACATATTGGGGATCTGAAATAATAGAGATACACCAATTTCAATATCGAGCTCCTAGAAGGAAAGAAAAATCTAGATCATGTGTTGTCAAGGGTTGCAAAGGACCAACATTTCTAGGGTAGCAAAGCAAAGCAAGGTGTAATAGAGGGTAGCATGAAAAGAGCAGCAACAGTAGCAAGAAGTTCATCACATGAAGTTTTCAAGTGGTCAGCACTGCATACAGTCATTGTAAATACATTATTGTAAAAATTGTACTAGTGTCTATCTGCCAAGAGTTGAAGAGGCAGTGTCGGGTGGTCTAGGATCATCATTAGGTGGTTGTGTCATAGTTGGGGTTATGTTCTAGTGTGCCTTCTTCTTCTACATCATTCTATATCATTGTAAAGTGGACCATTTTCCCTGGTGAAGTAGTCTACTGTGACAATAATATAACCATGCCCCCTAGACGAACGATGGTTACAGGTCATGAAGTGAATGCCCCATTTCGAAAATGGTTCCACAGAGACAACAAGATGCATTGGTGCTAGCGGTTTGCATATTTTATGATCAAATAGCTAGCACGCATGACAACTTCTGACCGCGAGGATGCAATCATGAAATATTGTAGGCCAAAAGTAACCGGCGCGAAGTATCTTTTGTGCAGTAGCGCATCCAGACAAATGTTCACCACAAGCCCTGGCATGACAATCATTTAAAACCTTTTCGGCCTCTTCATAATTGAGGCACCTTATTAAAATTGTATCGACACCACGAAAATAAAGTGTGTTGCCAACGATCAGATAATATTTGGCTTGGTATCAAGTACGTTGCTGGTCAGAGTGAGAGGTATCAGGCCGAAAATTCTAGGTCTGGGGATAAATGATAAAATACCCATACCAAAAATTAGATGATCTAATCAGAAATAGATACTCATCAGGAATAGATGGTTCCAATGTAGTAGCAGTACTATCATAGGGAAGGTCACAGAGAAGCTTAGCCAATAATAAATACTTCTTTGACTTGGATTTGATGAATTCCAAATCAAATTCCTGCAAAATGACAATCCATTTGGAATACTTGCCCCCAAAAAATTGATGTGATAAGATATAAGTCATGGGGATGCAATATGAAATGACAATGCTCTTCCAGAACATGATATATATAGTGGTGAAATATTTGGACAACTTGAACAGCTGCCAAGGCAAGCTTTTATACGTACGAATACTTCACTTTCGTATCATTGAGATTACGACTCAAATAATAGATCAGATGTACTATCCCATTATCTACTTGGAAAAAAACCATAGCAGTGGTTGTATCAGATGCGTCGATATATAAGAAATAATTTTTGAGATTCAACATGATGACGATCCTAGTGAAAATTAATCACCTACACTAGGTGGGGCCCACAGGCTATTTTTAGGTGTATGTCTATTTTTAGAATGGATGAGAAAATTCTATTTGTAGCGGAAATCTATTTATATACGTTGAGAAAATTATATTTATAGATGATGTTCTATTTTTATATGTATGTGTGATGTCTATTTATAGATCTCATGTCTATTTATAGATGCATGTCGACTATTATTATCCCTTAATAATAGTTGGATAGAAAATATTAATCTATTCTCATGGAGCACTTGAATTCAGTTAAATGAAGTGGAAAACTAGTTGGATGAAGGAATTTCGAGTTCTAAGGTTGGTTGGTGGGACATGCAAGTGGACTTAGTTGTAACTAAGAGATTCAAAGTTGTAACATAGTTGGATGTGTAGGTATGTGAGTTGTAAAGTAGTTTAACTCAGTTAAGTGAGTTAAACTTAGTTGTGCTAGTTGTAACTGAAGATACACTAGTGAGAGATCATTGAATTAAATATTAAATTAATTCACATGGAGTGATCTCACATGCAACTGAAGATTTACTACTATTAACTACATGCATGTTAGATCCAATGGAGAGCCAGTTGAGAGGTAGGTGAAATGGACATTTGACTAGTAGTTGTACTATATTGGATTACACTCTTGAAGGCCAAACACACATTGGATATGCTCATGAGAATTGCACAATCAAGGAGGGTATGATTGCATCAAATTGGACTTTGTAATCAACTTGGATTGCGCAGTGGAGGCAAGCTGTTGTGAGGCAGAAAATTGGCTAAGGCATTTGCCAAATTTCTGCATGACAGTGTGAGACAATTGTATATTGTACTGAGAGCTCTTGGAGTAGAGTTTTGTATGAGATTGTTTCATGATCCATGATATATAAATAATATATGATAGTGGGGTTTTTAGCTTTAAGCTTTCCCAGTAAACATCTGTGTTATGTGTGAATGATCTTTCTTCATGTGTTTGCAATTGGTGATCGTGTTTTAAATTTTCGCAAGAATTTTTGTAGAAGCGATTATGTATTTAAAAATGGCATATAATTGTTAGATCAGGAGAATCCAGGAAATACATAATTGTATTAAAATTTCTACATGGTATCGTAGCACTAAATATTTCAATTTTGAAGCAGGAGCTAAGTTTGTTGGTGGAAACAATTCGAATTTTCTGCAAAGATTTCTTGGTACAATAGTTGAGTAAACATCGAAATGGATTTCAATGGCTTGTGGCTAGAGTATGCACTCGAGGGCAGCTCGAACTATGTTGCCTGGAAGGACATGATGGAGGCAGTGCTTGAAGATAATGGCTTGAAGGAATTCATCGGCAATGATGTTCCTAAGCCCACTTCGACGGATGCTACATTACTTGACGCATAGCAAAAGAAGGTAGCGAAGACGAGAAGGATTTTGTTGGAAGGTGTACGAGACCATATTGTATCAAGCCTTCATGGGAAAGCCACTCCATATACTATGTGGAAGGCTTTGACAAATCTTTTCCAAAGAAACAACGACCATAGGAAATTGGCACTGAAGGATAAACTCAGAAAGATCAAGTTGGAAAAGAGCGAAAATATTCCAAAGTATCTCACAAAGTTTGTCCAATGTCGGGATGAACTAGGGAGTGTGGGAATCACTGTTACCGATGATGATTTTGTGAGCTTGGATCTCTTGGGACTTCCTAAGAGTTGGCACAGTTATCAAGACTCTATCAACGGATGGGAAAAAATGTCGGATTGGGAACGATTGTGGTCAGATCTAGTTCAGGTGGAACACCAGAGATGGCTCTTCATCAAAGCATGATGATGAAGAGGATTATGCTTTGGCTACCAAGGAAAGGAAAGGGAAGGGGAATAAATTCCATTCAAAATTCTAGTCAAAAGGCAAGAAATTGGATTTGTCCAAGGTGAAGTGTTTTCACTGTCACGAACATGGGCATCTCGCCGTTAACTGCCCATAGAAGAAGAAGAAAAGTAAGGTTATTGGAGTTGCAGTTGGTGAGGCCCTTGCCTCGCAATTTGAAATTGATTTCTCTTTAATCACATGCTTGGTATCAAGCGCAATGGGATCGATGTGGTATCTTGATAGTGGTTCTTCCTTCCACATGATGGGAGATAAGGAGCTTTTCAGTGACTTGGAGGAGAAAGATCTCTAGTTGCATATAGAGATGGGAGACGATGGACAATACAATGTGCCCAAAATTGGAACGGTTACCTTTGAGAGGGATTCAGGTAAACCATTTCAATTTAAATATGTTTTGCATGCTCCAGGTCTGAAGAAAAACTTGGTCTCATTCGCGATGTTGGAGGACAGAGGTTATGACGTTGTTTTTTGCGATGGAAAAGATTTCCTGCGACATAAAACAATGAGTCAAGCCAAGAGGATAGGGATTCGAGTCAATAATATCTACAAGATGGAGGTAGAAGGCTGCACTAGCATGATGGGCAGGGCGGAAAAAGTGGTGAGCTGTGATGAGGGCGAATTATGGCATAGGCGATTGGGCCATCTTCATCATGGAGCCTTGAAAGTCATGCAACAAATATCTATTGGACTTCGAATGGGAACAATTGCTCAGTTAGATCAACGTAAGGGTTGCACCATGGGGAAGTATGTAAAGTCCACCTTTCATGAAAAGGAGAACTATGCTTCGGTGATCCTAGAGAGAGTTCACACAGACGTGTGTGGACCATTCTCAGTTTCTTCAACAGAAAAACACAGGTATTATGTTATTTTTGTTGATTAATTTTCTCATAAATGTTGGATCTTGTTCATGCAGAAGAAATATCAAACATTCTCAAAGTTCTGTGAGTTTAAGGCATTGGTTGAGAAAGAGTCGGGGAAGAAAGTGAAGGCTTTGCGGAGCGATAATGGTGGAGAATAATCTCGAACGAATTAAAATACTTCTGTAGCAAAGAAGGAATTCGCAGAGAACTCATAGTGCCTCATAACCCAGAACAAAATGGGGTCACGGAGAGGAAGAACATAAGGACCGTGGGTGTGGCACTTGCAATGCTACATGAGTAGGGACTCCTCCTCCTCCACATGCAAGTCCAGCTCCCTCTCAAGTGACAACCACATGGCTTTCCCCTCATCGAATTTTATATCCCGTCGCATAACAGTCATATTATTGTTCCAAAAATACATGCGATAATTATGGGGTGTTTCTATGTACCCCATAAATATCCCAACTTCAGTAGTTGGCTCCAGCTTCTTCCTGGCATTCTTGGTCACATGAACATAAACATATGAGCCAAAAATATTAAAGTGAGAAACATTCGGTTTCTTACTAGTAAAATCTTCTTCAGGTGTATTCATGCCAAGTACTCTATGAGGACAACGGTTTTGCACATAAACTGCAGTGTTGCATGCTTCTGCCCACAAATGCATTGGTAGGCCCTAATCATGTAGCATTGCAAGTGCCACGCCCACGATCATTCTGTTTCCTCTCTAGTCGCTTGAGAGGGAGCTGGACTTGCATGCGGAGGAGGAACAAAATGGGGTCGTGGAGAGGAAGAACAGAACGACTGTGGGTGTGGCACTTGCAATGCTACATGATTAGGGCCTACCAATGCATTTGTGGGCGGAAGCATGCGACAATGCGATTTATGTGAAAAACCGTTGTCCTCATAGAGTACTTGGCATGAATACACATGAAGAAGCTTTTAGTGGTAAGAAACCGGATGTTTCTCACTTTAATATTTTTGGATCATTTGTTTGGCCAAGAAGAAGTTGGGATATTTGTGGGGTACATAGGAACACCCCATAATTATCATGTGTATTTGTGGAATAGTAAGATGACCATTATGCGATGGGATATAAAATTCAAGATGACTGTTATGCGATGGGATATAAAATTCGATGAGGGGAAAGCCATGTGGTTGTCGCTTGAGAGGGAGCTGGACTTGCATGCGGAGGAGGAACTATTGGTTCCCAAAGATGAGTCTCTATATGTGGATCATCCATAGGAGTAGGTTCAACCATAGGAGGAGGTTCATGGAGTGGAGCAGTCCACTCATGTAGAGTCAAACATCAGAACTGGAAGAAGGCGTACCATAGAAGCTGAGAGGATGAAACTTGATTCTGCACAGAATGTAGGAGTCCCTACTTCACAACGTAGACAAAGACAAAGACAGTCTCGTGATCGATTCACTGGATACATGGCTCTCATGAGAAAATGTATTGTGACTGAGCCATCTTCTTTTCAGGAAGCAATGCAGGAGCCCACATGGGTAGATACAATGGTAGAGGAGTATGAATCCATTTTCAGAAATAGTTCTTGGGAAATTGTTCCAAGGTCGGTTGATAAATCAATGGTAGGTTCAAGATGGATCTACAAGGTAAAGCAAGTTGTTGATGGGAGTGTTGAGAAATACACAGCCAGATTTGTGGCCCGAAGCTTCTCACATATTGAGGGGATTGATTATGAATA